>JAGFMF010011406.1:4878171-4921039 GCA_019455555.1 Galemys pyrenaicus | reverse complement strand
CCGCTCTGTCTGTGGTGAATCCTCTCACCCCCCCCACACCTCTGGCCTGTACCCCAGTGCTTGTATGCATAAATAAATAAATCTTTAAAAAAAAATAAAATAAAAGCAACATTTTCCATGCCAAAGTTTTTTGAACAAACTAAGTAGTGGGCCTCCCTGGGGGCACGCAAGGAGTTAAAGTGAAGCACTATGAAGTTATCTGCAGCCACTGCAGCATGAATTCAATCCAAATTCGATCCCCAGCCAGGAGGTGACCCACATGGCACAGCAGACCTCTCCTGCCTTGCCCGCTGCTCCCCTCAGCACTGTACTTTGATCAATCTGCTGTTCTGCTCCCCACTCTGTCTCTGGTAAATTCTCTCACCCCTCCCCCACACACACACACCTCTAGTCTGTACCCCAGGTACCTCAGTGCTTGTATGCATAAGTAAATCAATCTTAAAAAAAAAAGGAGTTCTGACTGAATTTTGCTACAACTTCCTGTAACTATCATAGAAAACAAAAGTAGATACCAAATGTCAATCCTCTTATCATAAAAGTGATAGGCAGAACCAGAATTAGTAGTTAGGTATACAGGCATACAGAGAGAGCAAGAGTTCAAGTATTTAAATGCATATACTAGGCAACTATTCTTAGACTGATAAAGGTTCTCCCTGCTCTCCAAAAATAGAAAGTTCTTATTTGGTATGACTTGGCAGGTTATTTTTTCGGTCTGGAAATGCTTTCACCATATAAATTAATGATAATAGCATTCCCACACCAAAAATACAACCTCCTAAAACAAACCAAATAGGGTATATTTTCAGAAAGTGAGGGGAACCTGTAGAGGTTAGATGTACCACCCTCGAAAAGACCAATTTTTAAAATCGCACAGTCTGCAATTACTGCTGTTACCACTAGATGGAACTCTACATGTAAAGTGATAGGCTTAGTGAAAGGAACAGAAACAGAATCCACAGTTGAAAAATCAATTACAGAAAAATGAAATGTAAGTACTTTTGAGGCATGTTAAATACATGAATCTGCAAAATTCAAGGCAGTGAGGGAAACAAACCTGTATCCTGTAGATGTATCTTTTGGCTGACTACTACCAAAACTGCATACCCACAAAACTAAATGTTTCCTCCCTAGTGAATTGCTTAACTTGATTTGTTCTCCAAGAACCACAACCTTGGCAACATCTATCAAAATATGAGCTATATTTAAAGTTGTCTAAATTTGACTTACCACCCTGAGAAAAGTATGCACTCTCTTGCTGCTTTTTCAACCCTAAAAGCTTCTGAATATGTCACTCTATTGGAGAATTTTTAAATAGAAATACAAACAAGTGGTAAACGAGATTGTTATACCTCATTTTTTCTACAGATCAAATTTAAACTGGTATCAAAAGAGCTGTACACAAAGAGGGTAAAACAGGCCTCATGTACCCAGATTAACAGGGCTTTTTTTCAATATATACAACAGGAACAGTTGAAAGTTGGTAAGTGCAGCCTGTCACTAGCCTGGGAAAAGAACAAAATTCAAGATTTGAAGTATGATTTTTCCCCTAACTGTATCACTTTTGTATCAAACTAAAGTCAAAATATTGTAAGTCTGGGACTGTAATGTTTTACTTCTTTACTACAACACTTCAGAAACTTGACACAGATAAACCAAAACATTTTAATTTTCTATGGTAAGAAAAACGAAAAGGAAAAGAAGAACAAAGAAAACCGGGAATCAGACAATCAGGAACATTTCTGAAGGGGATGTAGTACAGTATGCTAAACAACATTTTCTGTTGAACTGGGGGAAAGTTTATCTTTTATAGATTGACTCAAATCATTGTTATATTCTCTAATCTTATCAAGTCCCAAGAAATTTGTTTTATGCAACGTAATATATTCTGATGAGTAAGCAAAAGAAATAAAGTCAAAATTGAACTACATGTCTCTAAAGGAAACATCTCCTTTTCATTACTTGTGAATATAAGCAATATTTTAATTATATATTAATTTTTAAAAGCTCAGCAGTTAATACTACAACATAACTAAACTCAGCCAGCAGCAGACCAAGTTTCCCACAATTCTACTGGTTGCTTCATGCTTGCATTAACAAAAAACTGGTGTCTACAAAAACTAATTCAGAATGGATCAAAGACTTGAATATAAGACCTGAAACCATAAATACATACGGAAAGTATAGGGAAAACATTCCACAACTGCCTTAGTGGTGTCTTTAGGGGTTCAACTTACAATGGAAAAGGGAACAAAAGCAAAAATAAATAGGACTACATCAAATTAAAGTTTCTGCACAACAAAAGAAACTTCTATTAAAACACTTCACCAACTAGGAGAAAATATCCATATACCATACATACAAATAGGGGCATTAATATCCAGATCCATAAAGGACCCATAAAAGTCAAGAAGAAAACGAACTAATCAAACCTGGACAGACACTTCTCCAAAGATGACATACAGGCCTCCCTGGTGGTGCAAGGAGTTAAGTCTCAGCACTATCAAGCTATTGCCATCTACTGCACCACGGGAGTTCGATCCCTGGCCAGGGAGCTAACCCATATATAGCACAGCAGACCTCTCCTGTCTCACCCACCACTCCCCACAGCAATGTATTTCAGTAGATTCATAAGTTCTGTCACCCATTCTGTCTCCACTGAATCCTCTCACCTCCCACACCGCTGGCATGTACCCCAGTTATTGTATGCATAAATAATAAATCTACAACCAAAGGTCAGAGGCAAAGAAAAGTGGGCCACCTAACCAATATGTGCAAATTAATTTTAAAAATATCTTTTCTTTATACGTCCTTCATTCCACCAAGACTTGTTTAGTTACCTGCAAATATAATGATCAAAACTGTCTAAGGAAGGCAAATGATAAAAATGTAAAATAAAAAATTCAAATCCAAGAAATACCCCTGAAGGATCTAGTCTTCGGTACCTGTCAGACAGAATCTGACAGCACAAATACAAAATCAGAGTGAGATATGTAAACCCTTTATTTTCTCCCACTTAATTTGTTCACTGAGGACAAGTCCTCCTATCATCAATAAAGTTTCCATCTGTCACTTTTCTTGAAGGGCCATGTTCTATTTGACAAAAAAGAACAATATAATAAAAAAGGCTTTAGGAAACGATGTTATTTAGTAACCAATATTCCATACTCTACAGTGTAGGTAAACTTACAGGACACAGAAATCCATCTTCAAGCACTTTCCTTGTCCTCCAAAAATATTTCCATAATCAGATGCAAGTTCCTAAGTTTCCTGATATTCCAAAGTGTCAGAAGTAAGCTAGGACCCCAAAATTTGGACTCTGCTGGCATATTAACTGTCGCCAACTTTTCACAAGTGCTATCACTACCATAGCATGCCTTGTTTGCCTCTCTTCATCCTTATATGTTCCCATTTGTTTTTTTTCTGGTTAAAATTAGTTTTGGGGTTTTTTCCCAATGAATGTTGAGGTTAAAAAGTCTATGACTCATCTTTGATTTCTGATGTTGTTGCTGTTATTTGAGATTTTGTTATTTGTATTCTGAATTATTTGCCCCGTGGACAGCAGGTGTGTCACAGGGTATAACCTCTAAAAGTTACTTCGATCCCCCTAAAAAACAGTCCTGTAACTGTTATCAATTGTCCCCATTCATCTAATAATAACAATTTTAATGTGTTTTTTCAACTCAAAAACTACTGAGGTTAAGGCCTCCCTGGTGGCATGAGGGATGAAGGCTCAGCACTATAAAGCTATCAGCAGCCACTGCAACACGAGTTCGATCCCAGGCAAGGGAGGTGACCCACATGGCACAGAGACCTCCCCTGTCTCACCGACAGCTCCCCTCAGCAGTGTACTTCAGTAGATCCTCCTGTTCTGCTCCCCACTCTGTCTCTGGTGAATCCTCTTACCCCCATACCTCTGGCCTGTACCCCAGTTCTTATATGCATAAATAAATGAATCTAAAAAAAAAAAGTACTGGGGCCTCCCTGGTGGTGCAATGGGTTAAGTACCGCACTATGAAACAAAACAGCCACTGCAGCACAAGTTCGATCCCGCCGCCACCCAGGGAGGTGACCCACATGGCACAGCAGACCTCCTGCCTTGCCCGTGCTCCCATCAACAGTGTTATTTCAGTCAATCTGCCTGGCCTGTTCCCCAGCCTGTCTCTGGTGAATCCTCTCACTACCACCCAACCCCCTCACCTATGGCCTGTACCCCAGTTCTTGTATGCATAGATAAATAAATCTTTTTTAAAAAGAAAGCTTAATATCTGCAGAGCAAAAAGAGAATTTATATGGTATATATCATTGCAAGGTAGTATTTCATGTCTTAAGAGATGACAAAGACTATTACTCATTCATCAAAGACCACCTACACAAAGCTAAGTGCCTGTCATATATAAATGTGTGCAGGTGTATGCATGGGTGTATGGAAGGGAGGGAGGTCCTGCCCCAAAAAGAATTATAAAAACACAAACTTCTCTTTTATGATATGGAATTGATATAACATTATTTAACAAATAGTGGAATTGATAATTCAGGTTCAGCTATATATATGAATATCTGTTGGTCATGTAACTATTATCCAAAATTTCAATTCAATTAGCAACATGTTTTAATGGAATTCATACTCCTGCCACAGCATATTTTGTCTTCAGGTTTTCATCCACAATTCAAGATTTGAGTAGGATGATGGCTGATCTATCTAATCAGATCTAGCAATCCCTTCATGGTTTCCAGACAAAAAATAAGTCAATCATTTACAGACAGTTACAAGAATAGAAAACTTGTCCCTATAAAAACATTAAGTAACACATTCAACCTCATGCATTTCAGGCAGGGAAGGTATCTGGTACCCACTCATAAACCCAGCTTCCCAATACTTGTTCAGTAGATAAGACAAGAAACAACAAAGGGTTTTACTGGATTCCAGAGACAACGTAAATAAACTCACTGTACTGAATCCTTATGTGTATGTATATGTACATAAACAATCACAACTAAGATCTGGAGGCTGGAAGAATACTACCTGAAAATTCTTTCTGGGAAATGTTTCAGTATTCCTGCTTAGGAAAAAAGCTCTGTTGAAATTACATAATAATATCCTAAACTACAGGCCCCTCTGATTTGTCTTCATTTGTTCTAGCAGGAGAAAGTAAAATCTATCATGTTATTGAATGTATTAATTGTTAGGCTTAGTGCTCAGAGCTTTAGGACTGTCTAATTAATGCTAATATTCTCTGTAATAAACATCATGCCATACAAATAAAGAAACAGAAGCTGAGTGAGGTTTAAAACTTGGCCTGAGTATCTTATTCTGTTTGATATTATTGTAAATGATACTGATTCCTAATTTCCTTTTCAGATAGTTTATAGTATATAGAAACAACTGATTTCTGTATGTTTATTTTATATTCTGCAGCTGTACTAAATGTATTAGTTCTAACAGATCTTTGTTGTTAAGTCTTTAGTTTCTCCTATATAAGATCATGTTGCAAACTGGGACAATTTCACTTCTTCTTTCTAATTTATATGACTTTCCTTTCTTTCTCACCTAACTCCTTGCCTAGGACTTCCAGTACTACGTTGAATAGAAGGGGCATGAGTGGGCACCCTTGCCACGTTCCTGATCACAGTGAGATTGTTAGGGAGAAAGGTAGTCCTGAATGGATTACACAGATGGGTGTGTGGACTCCAATCCCCACTCCAGACCACCAGTGTTCCAGAACCACAAATCCGATAAGATTATCGAAGAGTGGATCCCTGGGACCTGAGGGTGGAGTTAAGCAGCCAGGCTGGCTATAAAACCAGAGGTGAGCCTGGGGCTCACTCTCTTCCTGGGGAGCCATCTCACTTGACTCAGAGCCAGCTCTCAACGCACCATTGCTCAGAAGATCTGGTAGGATATTTGTGGATTTGTATCCCTCTCTTTCCCTTGGTATTATTATTTTATTCCCCTTCTTTCAAAAAATAAAACCCGTTAGTAACTTTTGTCACGTGTACCTGAAGTTGGGACTTATTATAAAAGTCTTCTGAGCACGCGGGTGAGGACCCAGTGAGGGAAACCCATTTTATATTAGGGTTGCCCTGTAACAAGATCACCTCATACCTTATACCTTTTAGGATAAATGGCTATCTGAAAAAATTAAATGAGTGTTGGTGAGATCAAGAAACTGAAACATCTGTACACGGTTAGGAGTATAAAATGGTGCGCCTGCTATGGAAAATAATGAAAATACCAAATAATTCAGCGATCCCACTTCTGGATATATTTCTGAAAGTACTGGCATCACGATCTTGAAGAGATGCTGGCCTTCCTGTGTTCACCGAGGCATGATTAACAGTAACCAAGATGTGAAAATAACCTAAATGTCTAGAGATGAAGAAAAATGTTGTATATACATAGAATTATTATTAAGCCTTTAAAATGGAGGGAAATTCTGACACATAGTACAACATAGATGAAACATGAGGACATTATGCTAAATGAAATATGCCAGTTACAGGAAGACAAGATATTGCATGATTCTAAAATACTATCAAATTAAATATAATTAGAACAGTAAAATGTAGAGAATTAAAGTGGAATGGTGGTTGCTAGGGGCTGGGGGTGAAGAGTTACTAATTAACCGGCATAATGTTTCAGTTCAACAAGATGAATGAGCTCTTGAGATCTGCCGTACAATATTGCACCTACTCAACAATACTGGATCGTACACTTAACATTTTAGTAAGAGGGTAGGTCTCCTCTTGAAAAGTTCTTAACCACCAGGTTAAAAAAACTAACTTATTTAACTGATTCAAGAACTACAACCCATTTCTGACACTCAAATCCATGCTCCGACTTCATCACATAAGCTGCCTAGACGCCGATTAAAAGGTACTGACAGCGCTCGGCCCCCGGAGCTGTGTGACTGGGGAAATTTGGCTTAACAGCTCTGGGCTCAGTTTCCTAACCAGCCCCTGGAGTCTCAGCACCAAAGCCCGCAGCGCTGCCAGCGCAGAGTGCTCCCCTTGCAGCCGAGGCCAGGAGATGACCCCCTCACCGCATCAGCAGGACCCGACCCGCGCCCGAGCCGGAACTCAGCCCCCGCAGGCACGACGTGCGAAATGCCGCGGGAAGTCACAAAGCCCGGTCCCGCTAGGTCACCGTGACCCAAAGAAAAGGCGTCAGTTGTGGACCAGCCCACGGCCTCGTTTCCTAGGCAGCTGGACCAAGAACTCGGCTCACCTCCGGCTGGATTCGCGGGTTGGCACCTCCCCTTCACCCTGAGCCTCAGTCGCCATCTCAGTCAGCAAACTTCTTTCACCACCCCCACCGTAGGCCCCGCCCCCACGACTTTGGATTGGCTGACGTGCTCCTTCCTCTTCCATCCAATTGGGTAACTTGACCTCAATATGAATGTCGTGATTTTATTGGTCTTTTCAAATAACTAACCGTCGTGTATGGCCCCCAGCTCTGGCAAAAGAAAGGGGGGGAGGAGACCCAGCCCGGAGGCCTGCCGGGAGTTGTAGTTTCTCATTTGGATTCTGCCTTGCGATTCCACTAGCGTTTAGGTTCTACATACGCCCAAATATTGTTCTGATGTGTAAATTTCAGTTACTTTCTTACAGCTTTTTAGAGGTCCCAGAGTTTTCCCCTCCGGTATGAATCATGAAACCAAAAGCTACACAACGTAACTTTGTCCCTAACTGAGCTTAATTCTCTGTAGTAGAAAAATAAGCATCATTATGCTAGCTCTCCCTGCCTCACGGGTTTCTAACGAAGATTAACTGAGGCAACAGATGTGAGAACATTGTAAAGTTAAAGCATTAATTTTCTTTCCCGTATTTTTCTAGGGACTTTTTTCTGTTGTTCCTTTTGTTATCCAAAATTCATTAAGTTCACCCCAACAAATGATTCCATTTCTCCACATACATTTCCTTGCCTTGGTCTTTGAACGTGCTGTTTTTTCTGACCCTCCAGTTTTCACTTCATTGTCTTTCAGACCTCGGTTTAAATGCCACTAGTGCAGACGCTTTCCATTGTCTGCACTGTATAAATCAGTTCCCCTACTAAATTTTCACATAGCCCTCTGTTCTCTTCCTTCATAGTTATTATCACAGCTTTTTTTAAGATTTATTTATTTATGCATTCATATTATATAAATAATAATAAGATTAGTATTTATGCCCTAGGGTGTAGGCAAGAGGTGTGGGGGCTGAGAAGATTCACCAGAGGAAGAGTAGGGAGCAGAACAGGCAGACTGACTGAAACACACTGCTTAGAGGAGCAGCAGATGAGGCAGGAGAGGTCTGCTACGCCATGTGGGTTAGCTTCTGCTGCACCTTATGGGTTAGATCCCTGGCCAGGGATCAAACTCATGCTGCAGTAGCTGCAGATAGTTTCATAGTGCTGAGACTCAACCCCTTGCACCACCAAGGAGGCCCCTCTTATCAGGACTTATAATTACAGTTGTTTCTGTGGCCATTTGTTTCCAAATGGACTTCCTGACAAAAGTGGTCAGAGACTAATTCTATTCTAGTCATGACATTGGGCACATAATGGCCTTTCAATAAATATTTTTTGAACAAATTGCTAAACAAGTTCTCAGTCTATATTTTCCAAATCAAAAATTGAATCACCATAAGTTTTATGCTTAATAACTTATGCTTAATCATCATAAGTTTTATGCTTAATAACTTATCTTCATTGAGCAAAGCATGAAGAGAAACACAAAATTCAACAAAGATGTTATCAGTAAAATTTTTCAGTGAACCTCAAAGAGCCATGAAAAATTCAATCTGCATAACTGCTCTCTATACAAAGCAAGGTACCCAAAGCTCAAATGCAGTCCTTTTCACAAAGTATGAACTAGTTCGTTTTTTTTCTGGTCTCATAAAAACCAGCACATGGATTTATTGGATGGTTGGATTAAACTGATGCTCTCACGTAAAAGAAACGTTCAAAATCTTAAGACATTACCAGATATTACTGAGAAGAATACCACACAACCATTCATCTGTTTGGATGATATTTTTACATAAAATCCATAATGTTTGGGGACATATAGCCCACTAGTGAGGGGCAGGTGTCTAAAGTCAGTCTGGGTTCAAATCCTGACTCCAGGGGCCTCCCTGGTGGAGCAATGGGTTAAGCAATGCACTATGAAGCAAACCACACAATTGCAGCATGAGTTTGATCTCGGGGAAGTGACCAACATGATGCAGCAGACCTCTCCTGCCTGGCCCACTGCTCTCCTCAACAGTGTATTTCAGTTAATCTCCCTGTTCTGTTCCCCGCTCTGTCTCTGGTGGATCCTCTCACGTCCCCATATATCTGGCCTGTAGCCAGATATATGCATAAATAAATAAATCTTTAAAAAATAAACACAACATCCTGACTCCATCACTTAGAACCTGCATGACCTTAGACAAAGTAATTTAACTTTCTGATAACATTTTCTCTTCTGCAAAATGAGGATAACAAAAATTCTAAGAAGGAGTACTGGAAAGATTAAATTAGATAACCAATGAAAAGCTGCTAAGCAGAAGTGTCTGGCACCTACTAAGACTAGATAAAAGTTCAAGGTGATATGATGAATATTTGAATGATAAACTCCTTTCTCAGAAAACACTTCTGTCTCCATTGCTGCATGATGGGGACCAGACATTATACTTACAGTTACAGTTTAATCAGTTACTCTGAAGAGGAATGTGTTTCTCCTCAAAAACAATTGTTCCTCTGTGACTTCTGATTAAAACTGAGTATCATTGCTAAGTGCTATGAAAGTGCCCCCGAGCTAACAAGCTGCACCCCCTGTTTCTGCAAGGGTGTCATAGGTCCCCTGAAATCATCATACTCCTTCTAGGTACTAATAGTCAACCTGGTGATAAGCAAACTATACAGCAGGAATTCACAAAAGTTCAGAAAGTCACCTGTTTCCAACAGCCTGACTGAACAAAAGGTCACAGAAAAGAGGCCCCAACCTTCAAGGAGTTTACAATAGACTCGAGGAGACAAAATAAACACACATAAGTCACATACAACAGAAGGTAGTTTAGAATTATGGAGTGTTAAATATCAAAGCAGAAAACAGACTCCTAGGAATTCAGAAGTGTGGAGAAGGGGAGAAAGCTAGGATTGTCAGGGATGGTTTAAGAGCAAGACCATGAACTTACCTACTGCAAAAGACTGAATTTTAGAGACAGAAGACATGTTCTAATCTCCTAGCTTTGGGCTATGGGAGGGAGGGGAAGGAAGGAGGTAAGAGAAGTAAAAGAACAAAATGGAAAAGAAAGAGGAGAATCTGCCTATGATTCTGTTGACCTCAAACAGCATTTAGAGCTAGGGAGGTGAGAGAGCCATGAATCCTCACCTCTGAAAGCTCAGACTACAACCAGAAAGCAAAGGAACCATGCTGTCTGGGCTGAAACAGAGGGCCAAACTCTCCAAAAGCCAGAATTACCCCAAGGCCCCAGTCCTGGTGTGGGGCCCCTATAGGAGGGAAACATGGGGTGGTCCTGAATCTTGCAGAGTGAGTGGGAACCCCTGCAAACAGAACAAATCCTTTGAACTGGAATTTCTCTGGCATGCTGATCAAAAACACCCGGACCTCAGGAGGCCCCAGGTCCTGCTGATAAGCTTCAAAGCAGTAACATCTATGTGATGTTCACAAAGGAGCTAGAACATTGTGAGCGGCAGTGCTGGGTGTTATCTCCAAGGTCATGTGAGCTGGAGTCTGGTTGGATCCTCCTTTTTCTGCCACTATAACCTATTCTCATGGGCTGTTTCTCTGTAGCTGTTAGTGAGTCGCGGAAGGTCAGGAAAGGCCCCAAGACTGACTCCTCTACCTTTCTGTTCTCTATCAGAGCTTCAGAGGCAGCTTTGAAGATTTCCCCCATTTGTAATCAGAAAGGAAAGGAAACTGTCCTTCAGTTGCCAAACCGCTACAGGTATCCCCACTCGCAGGACTTAGGTAGAGAGAACTGTGTTGTCCATTCATGTACACTTCAGTGGGAACTAAATCCAAAAGTACTTCTTTTGGAATTGTTAGGCGGAAACGTGGTCCTAAATGGATTATGGGTGTGTGGACTCCAACCCCCACTCCAGACCATCAGTGTTCCAGAAAAAGGTGGTCCTGAATGGATTTTGGGTGTGTGGACTCCAACCCCCACTCCAGACCATCAGTGTTCCAGAAAAAGGTGGTCCTGAATGGATTTTGGGTGTGTGGATTCCAACCCCCACTCCAGACCATCAGTGTTCCAGAACCACAAATCCGATAAAATGATTATCGAAGAGTGGATTACTGGGACCTAAAGGTGGAGTTAAGCAGCCAAGCTGGCTGTAAAACCAGAGGGGAGCCTGGGACACACTCTCTCTGACTGAGGAGCCAGACCTCTGCCTTCGGAGCGATCTCATTCGACTCGGAGCCAGCTCTCAACGCACCATTGCTTAGATCTGGTAAAGTATTTGTGAATTTGTATAGCAGCGGGCACAGCAGGAGAGGTCTGCCGCACCATGTGGGTCCCCCTCCCTGGCTGGCAGCAGGGATCTGGTAAAGTATTTGTGAATTTGTATAGCAGCGGGCACAGCAGGAGAGGTCTGCCGCACCATGTGGGTCCCCCTCCCTGGCTGGCAGCAGGGATCGAACTAGTGCTGCAGTGGCTGCGGTCCGCTTCATAGTGCGTTGCTTAACCCACTGCGCCACCAGGGGAAGCCCTTGTATCCGTTTCTTTTTCCTTTGGTGTTATTACTATTTTATTCCCCTTTCTTTCATAAAATAAAACGTGCTAATAACTTTTGCCACGTGTACCTGAAGTTGGAACTTTTAAGTCTTCTGAGCGCGCGGGTAGAGAACCCAGTGTGGGGAACCCATTTTATATTAAGGTTGCCCTATAACAGAACATGTCCATTTAAAGGATCACTTCTATTCCCTAGAATAAAAGGCTTGTCACCCAGTTAAAATAATGTCACAGTCATTTGGATTAGGAAACATGAAAACCTTCTGGGGATGCAATCGTTGCTTATCAAATTACTGATCTCACACTGGCTGCCTGTCTAGATTTGTTTATATGATTGTTTGATTAGTGTTCGTTTCTCCCACTTGGCCACAGGCTCTGTGGGTTAAGAACTATATTTGGCTTTGCTTACCCAAGTTTTTTGTTGAATCAATAAAGAAACAAACGAATCAACTGAATAATTACATTGAGTTTACTCAGGCCTTCCGGGAGAACTCCAGCTTGACTATAATGGATATAGGTCTTTGTTTGAGATGCACCAGACAGCTCTTTAGGGCTCCTCTGTGCCCCTATCATCAGTCCCTGTGTTATAGAGTTTACCTGACTGGGTCCTCACTTGCGTGTTTGAAAGGTACTTGTAATAAGCACTAACTGCAGGCACAGGTGACAAAGGTTAATAAAGGGTTTTATTTTATAAAAGAAGAGGAAATAAAGTAGTAATAATACAAGGAGAAGAGAGGAATATAAATTTGTAAATATTTTATTAGATTTTTTGAGCTGGAACTCAACGGTGTGTTCAGAGCTGGCTTTGAACCAAGGGAGATGGCTCTGAACGAAGAGAGCTTTTAAGGCTCACATCTCTGGTTTTATATTTACCTTGGCTGCTTAACTTTACTTTTAGGTCCCAGTGATCCACTCTTTGATAATTATTTTATTGGATTTGTGGTTTTGGAATATTGGTGGTTTGGAGTGGGGGTTGGAGTTTATAAACTTATTTGTGTAATTTCTTTAGGACAACTTTTTCCCTAACACCTGCATTTGGGGTACTACGGACCCTCGCTCTAGCTTGAGGGCGAACAACACAAGCCCAGCCAATTGGAGGACCTCTGAACTGAAGAATCTTGTCCTTCAGACCAGCCCAAGTAACTACCAAAGGGAAGTGTGTGGTAAGAGTCCCCTGGGGAAACAGAACGGGGATGGAGGTCAGAGAGCTGGAGAAAGCACTGGCCACTGGGGAGACCAGAGAAGCAGCATTCGGTCCAGTTTGTTGCTGGACTGAACAAGATTTAGTGGGTGTAGATTCAGGAGAGGGGGAGATGGGAAGACGTAAGATGTGCCTAGAAGCTGGCAAGGACCCAGACTGACCCAGAAGCCAAGGGCCTCTATGTGAGTGGGGAACAAGATACGTTGGAAAAAATGGACCAAGGTCAGGCCTCTGAAAGTTTTGGGTACTGTGTTAATGATGGAAACTTAGAAAAACTGAGGATGGAAGGTCTCATAAGGACAAACACCCAAGGTGAGAGTAAGGATGATTAAAAATAAACCCAGATACGGAAGTTTCCAGGAATCTGAGGTGGGGTCAGAAAAGATTATCAGCCAGAGGTAGGGGCAGAGAGAATTATAGATCTTAGAAGACCAGCCCAACCTGGCCCCAAGGTGATAATTTCCACAATAATTCCATCAAAGAACTTTTAAAAAGAACACCCCCTGCTCTGGCAAAACGCAGTTCTTGTCCTTTAGAACTGCCCATCTTGGGCCTACGGGTTCAATCTCAGCACTATCACCACCAAGGCCTGAACACAATCCCTGGCCAGGAGCTAACCTACATGTGGTACAGCAGACCTCTCCTGTCTTGCACACTAATCCCCTCAGCAGTGTGTTTCAGTAAATCTGCCTGTTCTGCTCCCCACTCTGTCTCTGGTGAATCCTCTCACACCCCGTACCTCTGGCCTACACTCCAGTTCTTGTATGCATAAAGAAAAATAAATCTCAAAGAAAAAAAAAATGCCTGCCCCTCTGTGTCTTTGCAGGCATTTCTCTCACCTTTTTTTCCCCTTCCCTCAATCAACAAGCCTTGTGCTGATGAATGACAACATCTGCTAAATTCTTTCTCAGGGGCCTCCTTGGTGGTGCAAAGAGTTAAGCACCGCACTATATGAAGCATCCACAGCCACTGCAGCACCAGTTCAATCCCCAGCCAGGGAGGTGACCCACATGGCAGAGCAGACCTCTCCTTTCTTACCCACTGCTCCCCTCAGCAGTGTATTTCAGTTGATCTGCCTGTTCTGCTCCCCACTCTGCCTTTGGTGGATCCTCTCACCTCCCACACCTCTGGCCTGTACCCCAGTTCTTGTATGCATAAATAAATAAAACCTTTTTTTAAAAAATTCTTCCTCAGAGGAACCCAAGAACACCACATACCGAGCCTCATCATCAAACCCCAACATCAAGGAGCTGAAGGTTGTACTCAAAAGGCAATGTGGACCTATTCAGAGGAAAGGGTAACCTGAGCAGGGAGGGTTGGGTATTAGAAAGCTGTTCTGCCAGAAGAGTGGATTAAAAGGAAATAGGTTAGGGCCAGAAACAAGTTGCATGAGCCTGGCCAAAGAAACATGAAGGGCATCAGCCATGGGACCCAAAATAGGGCATGACTACTGGCAGAGGCACTAAAGGAAAGAAATGAACAGGCCTCGGGGAGTAAGAGCTAGCCAGGTTGCAAAGCCTGGGTAACACCATCTGAGAAGCGCTTCGAGAAGGGCCGGCTTTGGCATCAAACAAAACTACGTTTAAATCCTGGTCGGTCACTGGTTGGTTGTGCAATATTGGGCAAGTTTCTTATCCGGGACTTGGTCTTCTTATCCATGGAAGGGAGCTAATAATGTCCAACTCAAGAGATTATTGGGGCCTCCCTGGTTGTGCAGTGGGTTAGGCAGTGCACTATGAAGTAAACCACAGCCACCGCAGCACGAGTTCGATCCCTGCTGCCGGCCAGGGAGGGGACCCACATGGCACAGCAGACCTCCTGCCTTGCCCGCTGCTCCCCTCAGCAGTGTATTTCAGTAGATCTTCCTGTTCTGCTCCCTGCTCTGTCTCTGCGTGAATCCTGTCACCACTCCCCAACTCTGGCCTGCACCCAGCTCTTGTATGCATAAATAAATAAATCTTAAAAAAAACTTACAAAATAATCAGTATGTGGTAGTTACTATTATTACCTGCTTTGCCTCCTATCTGAGCACTTCTCATAGGTCTGACTGATAGTGTTCTCCAGACCACCTCTGCAGATGTGCTGGCAGTAGCCTTGTTTTTCGTTCCTGGTTCACTTAAACAAGATCAAATGCTATTTCTTTCTTTTTAAAAGATTTTTTATTTATTTATGCATATAAGAGCTGGGGTACAGGCCAGAGACGCAGAGTGTGAGGAGATTCACCAGACAGTGTGGGGAGCAGAACAGGCAGACTGACTGAAACACACTGCTGAGGGGAGCAGCGGGCGAGGCAGGAGAGGTCTGCTGCGCCATGGTCAGCAGGGACAGCTCCCTGGCTAGTATCAAACTCGTGCCACAGTGGCCCCACAGTGGGCGCTCAACCCCTTGTGCCACCAGGGAGGCCCTGCTATTCTTTCTCACATAAAAGAGATCAAGAAGTGAGTGACCTGGGAATATATTTTGTGTGTTCAGACACCGCTTGAGATTTCTTCAGCTTCACTACTCTTTCCTGACTCAGTGCGGCTATTAAAGCTCTCAACCGTCAGTCACATCCATCTTCCAGGCAAAATGAGGAAAGAAAAAGAAGGACTTGGTCCCCTTCCACTAAGGGGACTTTATAAAAGTACCAAATGTCGGGGCCTCCCTGGTGGCACAGTGGGTTAAGCAACGCACTATGAAGCAAACCGCAGCCACTGCAACACGAGTTCGATCCCTGCCGCCGGCCAGGGAGGGGACCCACATGGCGCGGCAGACCTCTCCTGCCTTGCCTGCTGCTCCCCTCAGCAGTGTACTTCCGTTGATCTGCCTGTTCTGCTCCCCACTCTGTGGTGAATCCTCTCACCCTGCCATACTTCTGACCTGTACCCCAGTGCTTGTATGCATAAATAAATAAATCTTAAAAAAAAAATAAAATAAAAGTACCAAATGTCACCTCCATTTATTACGTCTCCACTGAGAACTTAATCATGTGACCCCAGGTAGCGGCAAGAGAGGCTGAGAAATGTGCTCCTGTGATTCTGGTGCTGCCAGCGCAGCAGAAGGGGAGAGTGCGAGAAGGGGAGAAAGGTCATTGGAAAGCAGAGGCAGCAGCCTCTGCTATTTCTCTAACAAAGGAGGCAGAATATGTAAACGCATAAAATATCTTTGAGAAGAATACAGGACAAAGAATAATGCAGTTTGCCCCCATGGCGGGGAACAGTGATGGGGGCTGAGAGAACTTTCACTTAATTCATTTTGACTTTTAGAACTTTGAACTGTATGGTTCAAATAGTCAAATGAAACTAGACATTTTTCAATACTGAATTTTGTTACCCAAAGTGTCTACGAATGTCCAGTTATGTCTACACCACGGCTGTCCCAGGGATCCAGACAGACGGCCTCTACAGCTGTGGGCACTTTAGCCCTTGACACCTACAGTCCATCTCTCTGCAATTTGGAGCATCTGATTTTCCATTCCCACCAGGGCGTGTGGTCATTTCTGCAGTGCCAGAAATGGGAGCAGCAAATGCATCAGCCTGTAGGGTCTGCTCTTAGGTATCCTAATAAGTCCCTGTGGAGATGTGTTCCTGACATGGCTATTTTTAACCTATGGTCAATATATAATGAGAGGTTTACTGTATGTTGAAATTGTTGTATTACTGTATGTTGAAAGGCTCCTTATCTCTTTATCTCTTCATTCCTTATTCCTGTTCAGATGGTAGCTCTAGCACAACCCAGCAACTGTCAGGGAGGTGCTCAGCCCTTCATTTTTTCCACTAATTTTCAGAATTACCCCCAGAACCTCAACAAATTTCTCCATGGCTTATACATTTTAAAGAATTCCTCAAACTATTTGCATTCATTTCCCAGGACTACCATAACAAATCACCACAATCCTGGTGTCTTAAAACCACCAAAATTTATTCCCCCACAGTTTTGGAGGCCAGAAGACTGAGATCAAAGTATCAGCAGGATTGGTTCCTTCTTGATGAATCCAAGGGAGAAGCTGGTCCAGGCTCTCTCCTAGCAGTCACCGCCGGCCCTTGGCTTGTGGCACTATCACTTCAACCTCTGCCTCCGACACGTGGCCTCTCCCTGTGTCTGTGTCCAAATGTCCCTTTTTGATAAAGCTAGCTGTCTGTGCACTAGGACCCGTTTCATCCAGTTTGGCCTCATGTTCACTTGATTACATCTGTGAAGACTGTCTCCAAGCAAGGTCATATTTACCAGGTCCTAGTAGACATGAATTTGGAGGGGATACTATTCAACTCAGTACACCATTCAAGTCTCCACTTCTGGGATCACATCCTCTGAAGTTCTTCTGCAATCCTGAGCCCTTTCTACTTCTATGTTAATTAATTAATATATGGCAAAATATTCCACACTGCAGCACCATTGTCAGCCCAAAGCCCTCATCATTTTTGACAACCTGTTACATGCTGGACGTTCCAAGCACCCTGTTTAACCAGTGGCCAGCAACAGATGAGCTTTCCCACCCTAACAGCAGCCTGCAGGCATTTTCAACTTCTGCCTCCAGCGACTTCCAGCTTCTTCACCTGCAACTCTAGGGAGAGGTGTTTTAACATCTCATTAGCAGCTCTTCGCAGCTCAGTGTGAATCTCCTAATCTCCTAAATTTTCTCAGTACAAACCCCTCCTCCTCAACCTGCCTAGTTCCTAGTCTCCCACCTTGGGAACTGGGAGGCACTGAAGGGGTGGGGAAAGGCCTAGCCTGTGTCTGCCTTGCTGCTTCCTAAGCCCACCATCAGGGCTGCTTCTCGCCATGAAAACAGTCTCAGGCCGTATAGTTTGAACTCCTCCATGGTGGGCAAGAATTTAGTTAACCCACAGCTGACCTATCCACACCATTTCACACCATTTCACACTATCCACACCATTTCAACACTGAAGTGAGTCTGCACAATTCCCCTGTGGAGCAATAAGTAACCCACCAGCAGGGTACACCTCCTCCCTTCTTCCTCCCAGCTCCTTTCCTTCCCAACAGTCAGCCATGGCCATCTCTGCCCATGCCCTGGGCAGTTCTAAAGCATGTCACAAAGTCAATCATCCTTTCCTATGTGTGTTTTTAAAGATTTATTTATCTTTGCATACAAGAACTGGGATGCAGGCCAGAGGTGCAGGGGGGTGAGAGGACTTACCAGAGATAGAGTGGGGAGCAGAACAGGTGGATCTCCTGAAATACATTGCTGAGGGGAGCAGCGTGCAAGGCAGAAGAGGTCTGCTGTGCCACATGGGTCCCCTCCCTGGCTGGGGATCGAACTCATGCTGCAGTGACTGCCAATAGCTTCATGGTGCTGAACCTTAACCCCTTGTGCCATCAGAGAGGCTCCTCTTGTGGGTTTGTTTTTTTTTTTTAATATTTTAATTCTAAAGTTTGTCACTCAAGGAAAACCAAAAAGAAATTCAATTTTTAAAGATTTATTTATTTATGTATACAAGAACTGGGGTACAGGCCAGAGGTGCAGTGGGGGGTGGTGGTGAAAGGCTTCACCAGAGTCAGAGTGGAGAACAGAACAGGCAGGCTGACTGAAACACATTGCTGAGGGGAGCAGCAGGTGAGACAGGAGAGGTCTGTGGGTCACCACCTGGCTGGGGATGGAACTCTGCAGTGGCTCCAGATGCCCCACAGTGCAGTGCTTAACCCCTTGTGCCACCAGGGAGGCTTCAAACCAAAAAGAATTTAATAGTGAACATACTATTACATTACCCAGCACTTAGATGCTATCTAGATTCTATCATGTCCATGTTTTAGCATTTACAAAGTTGAGATACACTTCCCCTAGTATAAAATTAAAGTATATATTTTGAAGTACACACTTGAGTGGTTTTTAGTATATTTAGTATGTTGTACCAAAATCACCATTGTTTAATTCCAGAATATTTTCATCACCACAGTAGAAATCCCCTACTAGTTAGTCCTAACTCTCCTCTCCTCCTATTCCTGGCAACCACTCATCTACTTACTGTCTCTATAGATTTGTCTATTCTGGATATTTCATAGAAACACAGTCATCTGTCATTTCATGTTTTGTGTCTGATTTCTTTCACTTAGGATAATGCCATCAAGGTTCATCCACGAGTTAGCATATAATAAT
Source organism: Galemys pyrenaicus (assembly GCA_019455555.1). NCBI lineage: Eukaryota > Metazoa > Chordata > Mammalia > Eulipotyphla > Talpidae > Galemys > Galemys pyrenaicus. The sequence continues at coordinate 4,902,026 of JAGFMF010011406.1, read as the reverse complement.
ACTCAATCCTTTGTATGGTAAACAATATTCTATTGTATGAATAGGCATGTTATTCATCTATTCATTAGTTAATAAACATTTGGGTTGTTCCACTTTTGGGTTATTATGAATAATGCTATTATAACCATTTATGTGCATAAATTTTTACAGAAATGTTTTGAATTTTGTTTATATATAAGTAGGAATGGAATTGTTGGGTCATAGAGTAACATTAACATTTTACCCATACCTGCTTTATCATATGTCTACCTACCTTAAATGTTCTTCTAACCACACATTAATCCACCTCACCTTTGTGTGGACTTGAGAATAAATTGCACACAACAGTACTCCTCCTCATCCTTAAATTCATCAACATGTCTACTAAATAAAACTCCATATTTATGGGTTGTCTGATTCTCATGGGGGATTTACATAGTTTGAGTTCCTAAGGTAACACTGAATGAGTTTTAGTACATGCATACATACACCTGTGAAACGCAATTCAGGATATCAAGATATAGAATATCACCACCACCCTCTAAAGTTCCCTCAAGCCTCTTCTGAGTCATTCTCTCCCTCCACCCCATCCTCTCTAAAGGCAAAATCAATCTTCTGAGCATTTTTCCCACTATAAATTAATCTTGCCTATTCTGGAATAGAATATATTTATATAAATAGAATCATATGGTAGGTGCTCTTTCATCTCATTTCTTTCACTTTACGTACTGTCTCTGAGATTCACCCGTGGCTGTGTATAGCCATACTTCCACCCCTTCTGCTGACTAGTCTTCCGTCATGGCCATTTTATCAATGTCCGTATTTATTCATTCATCAGTGAGAAACACTTAAGCTGTTTCTAGTTTATGATTTCTAGGTTAACGTTATGAACATGTGCTTACAAGCATTCATGTGGAACTATGTTTTTAATCTTTTTTTTAAAGTTTATTCTAATTTTTATTTATTTACGCATACAAGAGCTGGGGTACAGACCAGAGGTACAAGGGGTGAGAAGATTCACCAGAGACAGAGTGGGGAGCAGAACAGGCAGATCGACTGAAATACACTGCTGCGGGGAGCAGTGGGCAAGGCAGGAGTGGTCTGCTGCGCCATGTGGGTCAGCTCCCTGACCTGTGGTCGAACTTGTGCTGCCTATAGTTGCACAGTGCTGCGACTTTAACCCCTGCACCCCCAAGGAGGCCCTGTGTTTTTACTTTTCTTAAGTAAATAACTAGAATGAGAATTGTTCCATAGGGGAGGTATGTTTAATTTTGTAAGAAACAGCCAGATCTTTCCCAAAGTGGTTACACCATGTTCATGTCCACAACAATGCAAGAGGATTACAAATTGAAGCAAAGAATAAAAACACTAATTGTAAACTGCTACTTATTATTTTCATATTAAAATATTAATGTTAACAGGTTCAGGACATTCTAGCTAACAAATGGCTGCCTTGACCACACTCTCAAAAGAACAATTAAAGAGAAGGGATAATCTTTTCAGGATTAAAAAAAAAAAAAAGAAAAAACTCAACAAACCAGGAAGGGAAGGGAATGTTCTTAATGTGATAAAAGTCATCTATAACAATCCACAGCTAATATCATTGTTAATGGTAAAACACCGAATATTTTCCCCCAAGATTAGGAACAAGACAAAGATGTCTGCTCCCATACTTTGACTCGACATTGCTCTAGAGGTGCTAGCCTGTGCAATTAGGTAGAAAAATAAAGGGCATCTAGATTAGAGAAGAAGTAAGACTATCTCTATTTCCAGATGGCATGACCTTATATTAGAAAATTCTAAGGAATACATTAAAAAGACATAAAATTTACAAAACTAGCAGGCAATCATAAATCAGAGACATTCCTTGAGGAAGAGAGATCAAACAGGGGAGAGGAGTACAAAGGACTATGGTGATAGTTCACAGGTGAACTGGTGGTGGAAATTTTACAGGGAACACACCTAAAAGGAGAAAGCATACAAGCACACATTGTACAAAAATGAACAATGATGTAAAAACATACATACATACATACATATATATGACGTAACATCTTATGCCACCCTGTAGAAATCCTCATTTCCAAGATTTGAAAATTCAATGGCTTCTTTCAAACTGTCCCTTGCTTTGTTTTCACACTTCTTCCCTCCACACATGACAAAAAATAAGTCCACCTCTTTTTAAAAAAATAACATCCTACCTTTTCTCCCCATTCCCTCCCTTCCTAAAGGTTTGCTTCTATAATTATCTTCCTTGAAAGTGCTCCTTCTTGGGTCTCCCTGGTGGTGCAAGGGGGTAAGCACCACACTATGAAGCATCCACAGTCACTGCAGCACCAGTTCAATCCCCAGCCAGGGAGGTGACCTACACGGTGCAGCAGACCTCTCTTGCCTCACCCACTACTCCGCTCAGCAGTGTATTTCAGTCAATCTGCCTGTTAATGTCCCCTACTCTTTTGTATATGGTGAACCCTCTCACCCCAACCCCACGCCTCTGGCCTGTACCCCAGTTCTTGTATGTATAAATAAATAAATCCTTAAAAAAAAAAGTGCTCACCCTTATATCCTACCTACCTGGATCCCCAGGTTCCAGTTTCAATCTCTTCCACTCCCCTTCTAAGTCATGCTGCTCTCCTGCTTAGTATTTTCAAGTAGTTCTCCACTGCCTGGCATCTGTGTTGCTGTATGGGTGGGTTTTGTGGTTAATTTTCAAAATAATTTCATTGATGCATGATCTACATATAAAATCCATGCATTTTCAGTGTATATGCCATGATTTTTAGTAAATTTGAGTTGTCCAACCATTACCATAGCCCAATTTTAGAAAATATCCATCACTCCTTTGTAAACTCTATAAAAGTATAGTGTTCATAAGTTAGGCCTGAGGGGTTTAAAATCTTGTATGAAGGTCTAAAACCTCAGAGCAACATGAAGTAAAAAAAAAATACTTTCTGCCCTTCCTCCTTTGAAGTCTCAGTATTCTCTTAAAGCTCCCATACTAAAATTGGAACAACACAGAGGAGTAGCATGGCCCTATACAAGGGTGACATGAAAACCCAAGCAGCCCATATATTTATTTTTTATTTATGCATACAAAAGCTGGGGTACAAGCCAGAGGCAGGAGGGGTGAGAGGATTCACCGGAGAGAGTGGGAAGCAGAACAGGCAGATCAATGGAAATACGCTGCTGAGGGGAGCAGCAGTAGAGGTAGGAGCGCTCTGCTGTGCCATGTGGCTCACCTCTCCAACCAGGGGTTGAAATCACGCTGCAGTAGCTGCAGAAGCCCCACTGTGCAGTGCTCAACCTCTTGAGCCACCAGGGAAGCCCAATTGCCTATATTTTCAAAAAGAATCCAAAAGGGAGCCTCCCTGGCTGCCCAGGGGTTAAAGACACAGTGCTATCTAGCCATTGCAGCAAGAGTTCGATCCCTGCCCATGCTGTGCCACATAGCCCAGCAGACCTCTCCTGCCTCACCCCCTTCTCCCCTCAGCAGTGTATTTCAGTATGTCTATAGCCTGTTGTGCTCCCCACTTTGTCTCTAGTGAATCCTCTCACCGCCCTACACCTCTGGCTTACATCTCATTTCTTGTATGCATAAATAAATAAATCTTTAAAAAGAAAAAGAGGTCAAAAGGTACATAAATTTCCAGTTGTAAGATTAAAAAGTCAAGGGGATGTAATGTATACACAGTTTATACTATATGATTTACATGAAACAGTAATTCTTGAGCACGTTCATTACAATAAAGCAAAGGAAGTCAAAGCCTTCCACCATTTCTCCTCTCCCTCTCTTGCCACCACTCCCTTTCCATCTAAATTCAAACCAGTGGCCCAGGAACCTATCTCTTTCACTGTGGCTCTTGATGCCACTGATGTGCAAAAACAGATTAAGAATAGGATGGCTTTTACTGAGTATAAAGCCAATGAGAAAGCAGAAGTGAAGGCAGAAGAGTTCAACATTGAGAAGGGTTGTATGCTGCAAACTCAGACTGAGAAAATAATATGAGAAGAGCCAACTGAGTAGAAGAGAATTCAGATATCTAATTTGATGAATCAAGTAAGGTTCCAAGTACTCAGAATGAGAGATGACCTTTACAGACCTACTAACTGCCTACTAACTGAAGTAAAACAGACCGACCAGTTACCAAATTTTGCTGTATCGATAGACTGGTCCTGTAGGGTTAGTACTAATTACCTGAGCCTTGAATTATTGTTCACTGAAGGAGACAGGAAATCTTTTCAGTAAAAGTTGCTTGCAAAAAGCAATCTACAAAATTGCCACCCAAAAAATATACTGACGTCCAAACTGATCAGGAGGTCTTCCTGCCTGAATAAAGAGCTAGCGGGGTTGAGATCTATTGTGGGGATCGTAAAATAAAGGTTTCCAACACCCGGGAGAGCCGGCTGGATCCCATGGTCCGGCAGATGATGCCAGAGGTAGGAAGAGCCTCCTTTGGTGCAAATGCCAACAGGAAGTGCTCGGGTTAAGCCTTTAGAAGGTGCTCACCCAGTGCTCTACTGCGGCGATATGGAAGTTTCTGATCTTTGAAAAAAACAAGATTATGGCTGTAGCTTCCTCTTTGCTATTCTAATGTTTGTATTTATCAACAGATGAAGTCTTGGCTAATTTATCAAATCAATCATAATACCTTGAAGGCCCATATCTACATTACCATCGAAACAGCTGGCCATTTTTCTCTCCTGCTACCACTTCAAAGAGGACACCCCCATACTGCGATGAGGCGTTCTTGAAAGAAATTTCTAGTTCAAAGACCCTCCCAAAACTAAGCGACCACTTCCTCCCCAGTGACGCCAGCCCCCAGTTCATACCCAACAGGCCCACGTTGCCGACCAGAAAAATTATCTGTGGCCTTTCTTGTCATTTCCAACTTCATCACTCCCAGAGACCACACAATCGTCTTCCTTTTCATCTCTACCAGTCTCCTTTCCCCAATCTCCAGATACATCCCTAGCCTGACTTCTCTATCCTCTCTTATGCGCCTCATCACCTCCCAAGAGCCGGCACCCTACAACTCAAAAGCGCAAAGGCGAAAACCGAAGCAGTTGACCAGCTTAGAGGAGGGGTGTGTGTGGGTGTAAGTGTATATGCTTGTGAGTGGAAGAAACCAACAGAGTCCACGTGGGTGTTTTCCTTCCAGAAACGCCAATCGCGACCGGCTGAGAAAGCGACGATCAGCTCCCCAGTGCGCCCCAGCAGACCGCTCTCAGGCTTATGTGACCCAGAAGCCGCGAAGCTTCATCCAGGACCCCAGACCAGCAGGCGCCCCGCCCCCCAGCGCCACAGCGCCCCCCCGGCCCCGCGCGGTGGTAGGGCCCGGCGGCGACGTCACCCATTGTTTACAAATCAACCCGAGCCGGTAGGATTCCGGCTCCCGCGGCTGTAGCGCGCGGCGCGAGAGTCTAGCGGGCTCCGGCTTCCGCGTCCGCCCCGGCCCGGCCCGGCCCGGCCCGGCCTCCGCCCCCGCCCCCGCCCCTGCCCCCGCCCCGGGCCCGGCCCCGGCCCCGGCTCCGGCCCCGGCGCCGCCTTAGTACCGCGCCCGCTCCGGCGCGGCCCACGGAGCCCGCGGGCAGCCGAGCCGCCTGCGACGCCCGCACAGCTCCGGGTGCCCGGGTGGGGGGCCATGCCGTGCCGGAGGGAGGAGGAAGAGGAAGGCGGCGAGGATGCCGAGGGGGAAGAAGAGGACGACGACAGTTTCCTCCTGCTGGAGCAGTCGGTGGCTCTGGGCGGCTCAGCCGAGGTGGACCGACTGGTGGCCCAGATCGGCGAGACGTTGCAGCTGGACGCGGCGCACGACAGCCCGGCCTCCCCGTGCGCGCCCCCGGGGCCTCCGCTGCAGCCTCCGCCGCCCCCCGCACTGCCGCTGCTTCTGCCGCCCGGGCCGCCCGAGGCGGTGGGCCCGGCGCCCCCGGGGGCCTTGCGCTGCGCCCTCGGGGACCGCGGCCGCGTGAGGGACCGGGCAGCGCCCTACTTTGTGGCGGAGCTCGCTGCAGGCCCCGGTGCGCCCTCCTCGTTGCCCCCTCAACCCGGCTTTGAAGGGCCTTCGGGAGCCGACAAGCAGGGCGCCCCGCAGCCGCTGTCCGGCCCGTGCCGGCGAGGATGGCTGCGGGGCGCCACCGCCTCCCGCCGCCTGCAGCAGCGACGCGGGCCTCCACCCGAAGCCGGTACCGGAGAAGACGACCCTCACCGGCTCCTGCAGCAGCTCGTGCTTTCGGGGAACCTCATCAAAGAGGCCGTGCGGAGGCTTCATTCGCGACGGCTGCGGTTACACGCGAAGCTTCCCCAAAGCTCGCTCCTGGGGCCTCTGTCGGCCCCGGTGCATGAGCCCCCTTCACCCCGCAGCCCTCGCGTCGCCTGCAGCGAGCCGGGCGCATCCGGGAGGAAGGCTCTGCTTAGAACTGGCGAAGGCGTTCTGGTCCCTGGCAGCTAACGCCCCGGGAATGGCCACAGCGCCAGTCTGACTGGAGGGCAAGGGCACCCCGAAGGACTGCTATCCTGCTCTGACTGGTGAATTCCCGCTTTGGGAGCAAGAAATTAAGCTAATGAAGACGAGGGATCGAAAAATCGCCAATGTTTTCTGCAAGAACTGAGGGGCCCCCTCGCTGTGTTTGAGAAACCGAACTTGATTGGCCCTGTTTGGGCAGATTACAAGATGCACCCCGAACTCAGTCAGTAGGACTCCCGACCAGTGCTGGCGACGCAGAGTACTACCCCACGCAGCCTCTCAGGCGACCATATGGCCAAGGTCACGCTTCTCTCGGGCTCACGGAGGCCCGAAGGACAAGGATGGTCAGAGTGGCTTGCTCTACCTGTTCAAGGCTGCTTCCTGATCCCTCTGAGGGAGGGGAATATGAGAGGGTGATCATTTCAGTGAGCCGCTGCGAACTGTCAGACTCGAAAATTTACAATTCTTAAGAAAACCCATCTCATGTTTTTTTGGGGTGTTGGTTCCTAATATAAAACATGTGGTACCATGACAAAACCTTTTTGGGAGTTGAATAGGCTTAACTTTTTCTGTGCCCCCCACCCCTCTCTTTGTAACTGACTGAGGTTCTCAAGTAGCGGGGGAAGGCCGTGCGCACCCGGTGCAGGCTGGGGAAAGGGTAGGGTGAGGCCTGGAGTGAACCTTACATCCGCTCTAAAGTGTATTTTCACGGCCGGCCCGCCCCTCCTCAGGTTCAAGGTTATTATTTCCTGGATGCACTTCAGTTGCGAGGCTCCAGCACAGCCCTAGAGTCGCGGGATTCCGCCTGTACTCGGAGTAGAGCGCGGTGTTTTGCAAGTGCTGGAGTCTCCTGAGGACACGAGCGAGCGCTGCGGGTGTGGAGACGGCAGGGACCTGCTGGGCGCCGGCGCCCTGGGCTTTCACGGAAACACGGACCTGGGGTCCCTCTTCTCTCCCTCAGCTCTGCTGTCCTACTCACGCGGGTTGGTGTTGGTGCTCCTGGGGGCCCGGGCTGGGGAAACACCACGTGACAGCCACTCCAGGGACACACGCACAGCAGCTTATAATGGGCTCTCCGGGGCCATTTGCAATAACAGCTGCAATTCCCTGGATAGTTGATTTCCTCCCTTTGCCCTTCCCCCAGCCGGGCCAGCTCGCTTTTGTAAGTGAAGGAAACTGAGTAGAAAATGTGACCCTCCAAATGGAGAAGCTGCAGGCTTTGCCATTGTGAACGGTGGTGAAGTGGTTGTGATATACTGCTCGTTCAGTCTTGAGGGATCTTGAGACCGGTTTTTGTTAGTGTTTTAGTTTTATAAGATTCAATGGCTTGTGCATCATCCAGATGTGGCTGTTGACATATCTACACTTCGCACCGGAGTGTCTGGAATTGTGGCCATCCTGATTACAGGATTTTAACTTAACTGGAATATCTGTTTTTAATAAATGTGTTGGGTTTTTGGGTTTGGTTTTATTTTATACTTTCTGTCGGTGGGAAAGATGTACAGAACACATTTCTCTGATCTCCACGAACATGGAAACACTTGAAATCCTTGTCAGCCTGGCTTGCAGATGGTCATTAGAGTGCCTTTGTGTCTGAGCAGTGCACCAGTTAGACAGGGTATGCTCGCCTGGGTGTGTATTGGTGCTGGCATGGAATTAAATGAAAGTGAGGTCAGGTTTTGGACCAATCCCATTCACCAAACCTTAGAACCTTTTGGATTATAGTCAGTGATGGAGCTGTTTTATGAAGCAGCCTCTGACTGTATTAGCAAAGGACATAAAATCAGTCAGTCACTGCACATGGGGGTTTAACACTGTTTATTCTCCTTCTGTGGTTATTATGTGGACTTGTTTCACAAGGTAGCCCTAAGACTGGGGCAGCTGTTGATTAGCTACCGAAAAGGCAACCCTCCTGTGGGAAGGTTAGCTGGGAGTGGATTAAGGGGTTACCCTCTTTTGAACTGTGATGAAGCAGCCCATCTCTTTCCTTCCAGTTGTGAGTTATTCCAGTCTAGTCCCCCCAGGAATACTCCAGGAGGGAACTAGGTTGGTGACAGGGTACTGCAGGGTTCATTTAGTCCCACTTAGTCCATTTACTAAGTGGGACCTATGGACAAGTTGCTCAACCTCTGTGGGCTTCAGTTTCCTCATCTGTACAACACATGAGAAAAGGGGTTCCTGGTGACTGGCACGCACTGGAGAAGAACAACATGTAGTCCCTACCCATTCCTTCCCAGGACTGTCCCCAAGTAGCTGAACAGCTGGGCCCTTGCTTTCTCACAAAACTAGGGCATGCCATGATTCCAGAAGTGTTCTGGATTGACTTAGAGTCCTGACTTTATGATCCCCTTTTTACCAAATGCCAGTTTGGCTGTATCTCTCCATTCTCTAACAAATGCACACACAAACCGTAATGTTCTTAAGAAAGTACGTTAAGAACACAAACCAGCACGTCCCACAACCTGCCCAGAAAGGGTTGTGGGCAGCTCAGTTCCTTTGCTGCCCAGGAAGGGAAGGGTATTCAGAAAGCTCTTACACAAATTGGGCAAGGGAAACTCCAACAACTCAATGGGCTACCACGACTGGAGGCCGAGCAGCAGGGGCAAGTGGTCAGGTACTGACTTGCCCTGGTGCTGCAGTAGCTCTGAGGCTGCTTGGAGTGGGATTTCTCTGCGGTCAAAGGGTTAGGCGCAGTCCATGACCCAGCTGACCATGATTCAATGCTACTGCGCTGACGTTGCTCACTTCTTACAGTAAGAATGATTGGTCTAAGAGAACTCAATCATAGAGTCCACACAGTTCAACCCCCTCCTTAAAAAAGGAAGATGGGAAAACAAATGCACTATAACCCTTTTTAAAAATCCTTCAAAGCCTTGCTAGGCACTCCCAGATCCTTTTTGGGCATAAGTCAGGATTTAAACAATTTTATTTGAAGTTACTTACCCATCTTAAAGGTGGGGAAATAATCCAGGAAGGGAGAAGGATAGATGAGAGCACAGAAGTCATTTGTGAAGTCAAAGGCCTAACAGTCTCCAGGTTTCCTGTTCAGCCGGATAACCATTATACATGGTTGAATGTTATTCACTGCACAACTCCACATACACAATGGGAATGACACACCCCTGCAGTTTGATGTGGTGGCCTGGCCATTGGAACCCAGAAAACTGCCCTGACTCCCTGGGCTGAGCTCAGAAAAGGCACATACATGTTTCTCAAAATGTTTTAGCAGTCTACAAAAACAGCTAGCCACAGAAAATGGCCTCAGTGAGATAAAAGACTAGAGTCATTTCATTATAAAGAAGGAAAAAATAAACTAAGATGTAGAAATTGACAAACATGGGATTTGGAGGAAAGAATGCCACATTTCACAGAGAGTCAGCCACCCCAAGATTTCATTCTAAATTAGGCATAAATGCTACAATATCTGGATTCAGTTTTTACCCTTTCCCCCCCCCCCTTTTTCCTTTTCTAGTTCAGAAGCAGAAACATGGAGCGAAGATCAGACACACTTTCCTATAGAGCAAAGTCTGTGTCCAACCCTGTGATCCTTTCCTTCCAATCAGGAAAGAGTTACCCTGGCAACCAAATTACCAACTCACTCAATTAGCTTCCCCCCTCTTCACCAATGCTCAGTAATCACAGAATGTCAGCCCCAGGAGAGCTCAGCCTTCAGCAGTCAGTGCTACCACCTCATTCAGTCATGGAAGCCCAGGGAATTTCCACCGCAAGGTGCGCGCGCCAATTGAACACTGAAAACAGGTTCGGGCAAAGGGGTAAAGACTCTCTTGGGCATCATGCAGCGCTGCCTCCTCGCTTTCTTTCCATCCATGGCTGCAGGGAGAAAAAGTGACCCACCCACCCATAACTGTTTCCCAGAAGGCATAATAGATAAGAGCCTGGGCTCTGCAGGCACCCTCCATTGCTAGCTGTATGATTTGGGAGGTCTTTAACCTGGGTAATCTCAGCTCATCTGCAAAATGGGCATAAGAATAGAGCTTGCCTTGAAGGATCATGTGAAGATTAAATGAGCAGAATGAAGATACTAAACACTCCAATAATAGAACATCATTCCTGGACACTTTTGCATTTAAGACCACAATTCCAAATCTGTTTGTGGACAATCCTGCCTCTTGATGACTTCTTTGATCTGTTTCTTAAAAGGCATAAATCTGTCTCCTCTGAAGACCAGTGTCTTGAGTATGCTCCCCTGTTGTGTAGCTAAATGCTAAGGGAAGTGTAAAAGCAGGGAATAATCTGTCTATAATCTGGAAAGTCCTTCAGCTCAGGGCTGCGACTAGCAAAGGAAGGGCTGCAGGGAATATTATAGATGTTTTGTGGTGAGGAAGGCTGGAGCTACTACTCTTAAGTACCCTGCTACCATCAGAAAACCCACCCCGTTCTGATTCACTCTGTTCAGCTGAATTTCTGCATGTCTGCCCTGTCCGCTCCTGTCTACAATTTATTGTGTTTTTAAAATTTATTTTATTTATTTATGCATATAAGAGCTGGGATACAGACCAGAGGTGCACAGGGTGAGAGGATTCACCAGAGACAGAGCGGGGAGCAGAACAGGCAGACTGACTGAAACACACTGCTGAGGGGAGCTGTGGGGGAGGCAGGAGAGGTCTGCTGTGCTCTATGGGTCCGCTCCCTGGCCGGGGGTCGAACGCTTGCTGCAGTGGCTGCAGATAGCTTGACAGTGCTGAGACTTAGCCCCTTGTACCACCAGGGAGGCCCATCCTGTCTATAATTTGTACTGAGAAAATTGTGCCATTTCTTCACAGGAGCTTATCTTCGAGTTCATTTTGTTCTCACTCTTCATTTTATTTACTGTTATTATAGGATTATCTCAGGGGCTCATATGGGATTGTCTTTTTTTTTCCCCCTGAAGAGATCATTCTTTGATGGCAAAGGAGTGACAATATGAAGAGGATGTTTTAGGCAGATTATCAGCAACTCAGTGAAGGGGATGGGCTGAGGTCGAGCGGGAACTTTATGGTCAACCAGATCAGTTGAATGGCTGTTACAGCACTCAGTCACTAGGTGATAAGGGACTGGGTGGGAACAGAGGAAAGGACAAGAAGAGACATTTTTCAAAAAGAAAACCCACAGGCCTCTGGCCTTCCTGGTGGCGCAAGGGCTTAAGTCTCAGCACTAGGAAGCTATCTACAGCCACTGCAGTCGCTGCAGCACTGAGTTTGATGCTCAGCCAGGGAGCTGACCTACATGGCACAGCAGACCTCTCCCACCTCGCATGCTGCTCCCCTCAGCAGTGTATTTGAGTACATCTGCCTTTCAATAGATTGCTCCCTAATCTGTCATTGGTGAATCCTCTCACCCGCCCTGCCCCCAGCCTATGTCTGTCCTATACCCCAGTTCTTGTATGCATAAATAAAATAAATCTTAAAAAAAAAAGAAAGAAAGAAAACCCACAGGTCTCAACACAGTACCAGGTTTAAAACCCAAACTCTGGGTAGGTCTCTCTGGTGGCGCAGTGGGTTAAGCAAGGCATTAGGAAGCAAACCACAGCCACTGCAGCACGAGTTCGATCCCTGCCTCCGGCCAAGGAGGGGACCCACATGGCATAGTGGACCTCTCCTGCCTCACCTGCTGCTCCCCTCAGCAGTGCGTTTCAGTCAGTCTGCCTGTTCTGTTCCCCACTCTGTCTCTGGTGAATCCTCTCACCCCCCACTTGTATGCATAAATAAATAAAATCTTTAAAAAAAAAATGCAAACTCTGGGGACTCCTTTGGTGGCGCAGTGGGTTACACAACACACTACAAAGCAAAACGCAGCCGCTGCAGCACAAGTTTGATCCCTGCTGCCGGCCAGGGAGGTGACCCACATGGTGCAGCAGACCTCTCCTGCCTCGCCCGCTGCTCCCCTCAGCAGTGTATTTCAGTCGATCTGCCTGTTCTGCTCCCCACTCTGTCTCTGGTGGATCCTTTCAACCCTCGTACTTCTGGCCTGTACCCCAGTTCATTATATGAATAAAAAAAAAATCTATATGTAAAAAAAAATGCAAACTCTGGAGCCAGACTACCCCGGTGCCTACTCCCTTGGTGAAAATGCTGGCTCTTAAAGCGATTTCCACTAACCTTGGGTTTTACTTTTCTGTCCTCACATTCCCCATCCTCAAAGTCTGATAAAAATAAAGTCCCTGTTTCATCAGGTTGTGAAGATTCATTGAGCTAATGATGGTAAAAAGCGCTTAGGCCACTGAAACATAACTGCATTTAGTGACACCACCTGGGTATTGGCATTTAGTAAATATTTAGAGAGCAAACAAATGGGGTCATTTCAACAGACTGTGGAAGCTGAGACAGGGTATCTGGGGCGTAGATGATGAGTTGTACTGCCTAGAACCTGGAAGAGGGGAATAGGCAGGGAAGGATTTACTGGAGCAGGCGAGGCCTGTGCTTGCCCCCTGCAGACGCAGATATGCAAAGGGCAAGACTGAAGAAAGAGGCTGTGAAGGACAAGGGTCCCTAAGGAGGGAAAGGCTGGGGTGCTCTGTCCTATGAGGCTCAGGGGGACTGTTGAGGTAAATCCCCACAAACTGTCCTACCACAGTGAGGCCACCAGTCTGACATCGGCTCCTGATACCTCTTTGTATAACATCTCATGCTTGGATGACTGGGTGTGTTTTGTTGCTTTTTGTATGAGTCTTTGCTCTGTGTCTTACACTTTAGAATGAAAACTAAGTCGGAGGCCAAGGAGTTTATTAACTGTTCCCCTATCAGTGAACTGACTCACAACCTCCAAGTGCTAGGCTGTTCAGGCAGTTTGTTTGATTTTATTGATCTGGGTTAAAAAAAAAGAAACACCAGCAGGTTATCATCTTGTGGCCTTTGCCCTGCCTTATGCCTGTTTCGTTTCTACCGTCTAAATTGGAATCCAGGGGCCTCCCTGGTGGCACAACGAGTTAAGCACCGTACTATGAAACATCCGCAGCCACTGAAGCATGAGTCTGATCCCTAGCCAGGGAGGGGACCCACATGGCGCAGCAGACCTCTCCTGCCTCACCCACTGCTCCCCTCAGTAGTGTATTTCAGTGGATCTGCCTGCTCTGCTCCCCACTCTGTCTCTGATGAATCCTCTCACCTGCCCCCACACACACACCTTTGGTCTGTACTGCAGTTCTTGTATGCATAAATAAATAAACCTTTAAATAAATAAATTGGAATCCAGTCTAATATGAGTTAAAAATGGTTTCCCTGAAAATCTTCCCCAGATACTGGAGTCATAATCACCTTTCTCCAGATGCACCATAAATAGTACTTTTTTCCCAACTGATGAAGGGATAAACTCAGTGCAGATGTTCAAAACATACTACTTAATGGAGGGGACAAACTCACAGAGCAGATGTTCAAAACAAGCTACTTACTGGTACTGATAAAGGGAAATTGAATAACCTCAGGATTCAAAGGAGACAATGAAAGTCACTGAGCTACACCCGATTCTATTTTCCCTGGCTGACCACAGAGGAGATGCTCAGCAGTAACTCCGGGTTAGCTGTGTTGTATGCACACACATGTAGACACGCACACATGTGCCGCCATTCCTTTCTGTTCACCTTTCTGGTGCCCTCGGCTTCTCTAGGTTCTACACTTACTTTCTGTCTGCGATTTTGTTTACTCTTCTTCCTCTCACATACATTTTTTTCAAAGATTTATTTATGCATACAAGAAGGTGCCAGAGGTCCTAGGGTGAGGGGTGGGGGCGAGAGGATTCACCAGAGACAGAGCAGGGAGCAGAACAGGCAGATCAACCAAAATACACTACTGATGGGAGCAGCAGATGAGACAGGAGAGGTCTGCTGCACCATGTAGGTTAGCTCCCTGGCCGGGGATTGAACTTGCGCTGTGGTGGCTGTGGAAAGCTTCATAGTGCTATGACCTAGCCTCTTGTGCCACCAGGGAGGCCCTCCCACATAAATTTGATGAGCTGGTCTTTATTAAGTACTTAGAACAGAGTCTGGAACAAGGTAAGCTCTCTATATATTTGCTAGCACTACTTCCCAACTGATAGCATCTCCCAGGCTCCACACACCCCTTAGTAACTGCAAAATCTTTATCATCTTCAGCCGGATGTCGCTCCAGCTCCTAGTCATTTGTGAAGCACCAGGCTGCTGTTTCTGTAATTTCTCATATGAAACTCTTACTACCACCACCACCCCCCCATATCCCTCAACAAATGTACACACGCACACACAATCCTTCTTGCTCTGGTACTTCAGGGCTCAAGATTTAGACGGTGTACCTGGGAAACCTACAACTTGGTCCCTTCAGAAGGCAGAGTTGTCTCAACTCTGTCCATGAACTGCAAGGGCATAGGGCTATCCCAGCCCAAATCATTCCTGGGTCAAATATTAGTAGGTTCTTCCAAGCTGCAACACCTTGAAAATGGCCATTGCTTCTTCCTTGACATGGAGACACTTGCTAGGCCTGAGAACAGGACTGAGTTCTCTATATCCCTTTGCAAATGGCTGGATCAGTAGCAGGAACTGGGGTTCATGAAGAAAGGTGTGTGGAGATGGGTTAAAGCTGGAGGCAGGGCCTCCCTGGTGGCGCAGTGGGTTAAGCAACGCACTAGGAAGCAAACTGCAGCCACTGCAGCACGAGTTCGATCCCTGCCGCTGGCCAGGGAGGGGACCCACATGGCGCAGCAGACCTCTCCTGCCTTGCCTGCTGCTCCCCTCAGCAGTGTACTTCTGTTGATCTGCCTGTTCTGCTCCCCGCCCTCTGTGGTGAATCCTCTCACCCCCCACACCTCTGGCCTGTACCCCAGTGCTTGTATGCATAAATAAATCAGTCTTTAAAAAAAAATTAAAAAAAAAAAAAGCTGGAGGCATCATGATTGATTTAAGAGCCATGAGTTCAAATCCTGCTTTACCACCAAAAATTCCTCTCCTCAAGTAACATGTTGTAGAAGGTGTCTATCAGAGGGCAGCTTGTAACAGGCTGTTACTTCCCTTTCCCTTGCTTCTCAGGTCCTGTAGATTTTCTTTGTCTGCAGTCACCATTCTAACTTCATTTCTGAGGGCTATTCTGGCCATATTTCAGATCACAAGATGTTGGTACTGAATGAAACCTCACCATCTTGATCCCATGTCTTCATCTTAAGACTTGAGAGGCTAAAAGCAGCAACCATATATAATATTGTGGCCTCTCATGCAAACCTGCTTGAGTTTTTCCAGGACGTATGAATCCTGCCTCACTCCAGACCCCCAGCACTCTGCACATATGTTAATGGTGACACTCTGGTATTATTTGGTGGGTCAGAGTTTGTAGGATGCTATTGAAACTTCAATCATCGTGAGAAAATGGTGTCGGGTCTCATGTTCCTATGACTGAAGGATCTGGTTGACAGAAGCCACAGACTCTAGAGCCAGACTACCTGGCTTCAAATCCCAGCTCCAACATTTAAAAGGTGACTTCAGGCAAATGACTTAAATGTCTGGGCCTCAGTGTCCCAATTTATAAACTAGAGAAAACAGTGTCTACCTCATGGCACATAAAGGCAGAATATGAAGTGTTATGATTTGCCGCACCCAGGACAGTCCTGGCTTGTGCATGCTCAGTGAATGCCACCCCCCAGAAAAATGCGAGCAGAGGGACCGACCATTTGGAAGGTATTTGGAGACATCGTTTTGGAAATTCAGGGAAGGGTACTTACATACAAAGTAGAGCCACAGAAGAGGCTAGGACATCTCGTGCTCATAGTGGAGAAAAGGGGTGGCTGGAGTGTGACAGCAACTGGGACACATTTAGGAGAATGATACGGGACCTCTGGAGGAGGAAGGGGCTGTAGTGATACTAAGAATGAGCAGCTGTCATTTTCGAACACTAAGTGTCCCAGACACTTCAAGTTCTCATTTAACCCTCCCAACTCCCCTATGAAGTACCACTGCTTCAAGGAAAAACTTAGCAGTGACTTAACCTCTAGGACACAACTAAAGAGCTACAGGACTGAGCCAAACCAAGTCCTTGAGCACCAGCCTCCTTCTGCAGACCCAGGTGGGAGGGGAGCAGGCAGGCAGGGGAGAGGTGCCAAGCAGAGGTCCCTGAAGCTGCTTAGTGCAACTAGAGTTTACCGATACAGGGCTCCTTCGAAAGGGGCAGGGGACAATTTGGAAGGGATCCAGCAAAGTTTCTGTGCTTGGGGGAGATTGGACTAAGGGCAAGAGGTCTGGGGCCTGCTTATTCTAATTCTTGTCTGCTCACACCAAACCATTTTACAGCTACCAAAAACCAACGCTGGGCCTCCCTGGTGGGGCAAGGGTGAAAGTCTCAGCGCTATGAAGCTATCATCAGTCACTGAAGCATAAGTTTGATCCCCCCACCAGGGAGCTAACCCACACATGGCACAGAAGACCTCTCCTGTCTCTCCTGCTGCTCCCCTCATCAGTGTATTTCAGTAGATCCAACTGTTTTGCTCCCGGCTCTGTCTCTGGTGAATCCCCTCAAACTCCAAACCCCTGTGCCCCAGTTCTTGTGTGCATAAATACATAAATCTTTTTTTAAAAAAACAAAAACCTGTTTTCTTTTGCCTAGGCCACCATTCAAAATTGGGTGTCTCGGGCCTCCCTGGTGGCGCAGTGGGTTGAGCAATGCACTATGAAGCAGACTACAGCCACTGCAGCACGAGTTCAGTCCCTGCTGCCGGCCGGGGGGTGGGAGGGGGGGTACCCAAGTGGCGTGGCAGACCTCTCCTGCTGTGCCCACTGCTCCCCTCAGCAGTGTACTTCCGTTGATCTGCCTGTTCTGCTCCCCGCTCTCTGTGGTGAATCCTCTCACCCCCCCCACACCTGTGGCCTGTACCCCAGTGCTTGTATGCATAAATAAATAAAATCTTAAAAAAGAAAACAAAATTGGGTGTCTCAAGGGTAAAAACCGGCCTGTGCCCTCCCCTTCCTTCACATACAAGAACTCCAGATGAAAACTTCCAACACTCCACCTTCTTCCAGACACAGCAGAGAGCCTGGCCTCTGACCTCCAGCCTAGGAAGTGTTTCTGGAATATCCCACAAAGGGAGGCTAAGCCCATTGAGCAGCTTTTAAAAACTTGTACTAAATGTGCAACCTTGTGGACTATCAGTGCAGAAATACTCAAGTACTGAAACTCTACTTGATATTCTGCCCTGAGCTGACCCCAAACATTTGCTCAAACTGCCCCCCAACAAGTACACTCTTTATTATGAGCTGTTTTTCTTCTTCCCACCTTCCACCAAAAAGTCAAGCCATGCTCCAAAACAAAAGCCAAATTTATTTAGTCATTTTAATTAAGAAATCCTATAAATCAGGACCACCACAATTCCAGACACTCCGGTGCGAAGTGTACTTCAATAGCTACATCTGGAGGATGTACAAGCCATTGAATGTTTTTAAATTGATTTGGCTACCTTAAAGTTTGGGGGTGGCACCTTAAAGCGCCATCAAGTTTCACTAGGGTAGAGCCAAGTTTCTCCTCTCGGAGAGTCACATTTTATAAAAGGTTTCAGTCACAATAAAGAGCTGGTGGCAGGAGGAAACTGAGGGATGAGGCCCCAGGGAGGATCCTGCCCAGGGCTTCACCGGGACCAGAAAAGAGCAGAAAAACAACCAGTCTCATCCACCCCGTGCAGACACCAAAAAAGAGTGGGATAAGGAAGGCCATCCGGGAGGGCAGGAAAGAGACTCCAGAGATTGTTTATGACTGTTTCTGAGAAAGCTCATGGCATGGCCAAGAGTGGCCTCACGGGAGGAGGCAGTGTTCTGGAAAGAGGAAAGCATAAAAAAACAACTATCCCCGCAAGCCTGTGTGTCCTCAGGAGACTCGAAGAGGTAGCAGAGCACAGACAGGTCTCTTCTTGGAGCGAGAGAGAAGGGGGTGAGTGAGCTCTCCCAGGAACTCCACACACTTCCAAGTACAGCACACTGTGACCTTGAACCACAGGTGACAAGGTCAATTCATTTAAAAGTACACATTCAACCCCAACTCACCACTTTCAAAAGCCCTCCACCTCCCTCTGACCCCCTACACTGGAGTTCAAATCTCCCACATCCACCAGTCCCTGATCCGGTGGGAGAAGGGGTCTGATGCCTACCCACCCACCACCAAGCTTTTACAATCTTCTTTTCCCCTCAGGAATTTCTTTGCACAGCAATTGTAGCACCATTTTCACTAAGCTCCTCCACCATTAAAAAAAAAAATGCATGTGTGTCATTAATTTTCAAGTATTGTTATAAAGCCCTCGCGATCCCCACCCCTTGGAGCCCTATCTTTAAATCCAAGCACACGATGCCCCCAAGGGTTAATCAGGTACAAGTCAATGCAAGTAGCTGCCATAGTTCTCTCAGTTTATCCGAGGTCCTCGGCGCCCCCGATGTGGCCGGGAAACTCTCACGCGCCACGGAAGCGTACTGGCCCGTGCACTTCTCCAAGCTCAAGTTTTCTTCCACAGCCTCGCTGGGGCCGGTAACTTTTCGATTTGAGGTCTCTTCCCCACCCGCTTCCCCGATGTCTTGGCGATCGCTCGCAAACGGCTACGGAGGCTTTTGCTCAGGGTTGGCGACGGCAAGACACTGATGGATCAACGGAGAGGCCTCCTCTAGGGGTCCCGGGTCAGAGCAAGGTGCCAGGAGGTTGGAGGGAAACGGTATCCTGTCCGTTGCGGGCGCCCCCGGGCCCAGCAGCGCCAGCGGGGCCCGTGGCCGCAACTGCGGCGACTGCACGCTGGAGCCTCCGCACGGCCTCCTTGATGAGGTTTCCCGAGAGCACTAGCTGCTGCAGGAGCCGGTGAGGGTCGTCGTCGCGGGCTCGAGCCCCAGTTGGGGGCCATCGTCGCTGCTGCAGGCGACGGGAGGAGACGGCGCTCCGGAGCCATCCTCGCCGGCACGGCCCCGGCAGAGCGCTGGGGCCTGCGGTGAGCTCCGCCACAAAGTAAGGCGCAGCCCGGCCACGCACGCGGCCGCGGTCCCCGAGAGTGCAGCGCAGGGCCCCCGGGGGCGCCGGGCCCACCGCCTCCGCCGGCGCGGGTGGCAAAAGCAGCGGCATTGCCGGGGGCCGGGCCTTGTCCACTCGTACGGTCGCCGGCGGCCGCAGCGGAGGCCCCGGGGGTGCGCACGGGGAGGCCGGGCTGTCGTGCGCCGCGTCCAGCTGCAACGTCTCGCCGATCTGGGCCACCAGTCGGTCCACCTCGCCCGAGCTGCCCAGCGTCACCGACTGCTCCAGCAGGAGGAAGCTGTCGTCGTCCTCTTCTTCCCCCTCGGCATCCTCGCCGCCTTCCTCTTCCTCCTCCCTCCGGCACGGCATGGCCCCCCCACCCGGGCACCCGGAGCTGTGCGGGCGTCGCAGGCGGCTCGGCTGCCCGCGGGCTCGGTGGGCCGCGACGGAACCGGGCGCGGTACTGAGGCGGCGCCGGGGCGGAGGCCGGGCCGGGCGGACGCGGAAGACTAAGCCAGCCAGACACTCTCGCCGCGCCTGCAGCCGCGGGAGCCGGAATCCTACGGGCCCGGGTTGATTTGTAAACAATGGGTGACGTCGCCGCCGGGCCCTACCACCGCGCGGGGCCGGGGGGGCGCACGAGGAGGCGCCCGGGGCTGGGGCGGTCACGGACAGCGCGCGGCTGCAGCTGGAACCTTCTCGTGTCTGACATCGCTGTTCGCCAGTGCGCGGATCTCTGGTGTGAGGAGAGCTCCGTACTTCCCCGGCCCGGAATGCAGCACAAGGGAATGGAGACTCCGAGGCCGCCCGACTTGGTTTCTCCCACTCTCGAACACACCCACCCCACGCAAGACCCCGCCTCCGCCGCCGCTTCCTCCCTCCCCACGTGTCAGCAGCGCCTGGGCCCGCCCAGCCCCGGCCCCGCGCACCCGCAGTCCCCGAGACCCGGCGTGGTGGGGGAGGGGCGGGTCTGCGGGCCCTTCGGCTTCGGAGAGTGGGGGTGGGGAAAGGAGCGGGGATTGGGGTTGGGGGGCACTTTGCTAAGGAGGGCGGGATGGCTCGGTGGACGGGTCCCGAGCCTTCCCCCTCGGCTGGGTTCTCAAGCCCCCGACACGTAGCGAGGGAAGGACGTGCCACCTCTGGGCTAAAGAGTTGACTTTGTTCATTTATCTTTTTTTTTTTTTCTTTTTCATTGAGGTAAGGTTGGTTCACAACATTGTATGATTTAGGGGTGCGGGTGCTCGGCTCTTCATATGTATGTTACAACACCACACCAAAGCACCAGTCCTCCACCGTAGAACTTTGTTCATTTAAAAAGAAAAGATTCAAATAGAAATAGAGGGCGGTGGCATATAATGCTCAGTACATTGTTCACAATTAAAACACTTTTTTCCTCTCCGGCCTTCTATTATAATATGTCATACAGACAACCACACTTACGAGGCGACGGTCGTGTTGCGTGCACTTGGGAAACTTGTAATGATTACGTAAGTTTCCATCGAGTGTGAGTAGCATAAATTATTAAACAATTCCGTTAACATTTGCTGTTTACCTCATTTTACCTTTGTAAATGAGTGTGTAAACTTACTCCACGTTGATGATTCTTTTCTAAGAACATAGTCCCGGAGTGGATATTTTAAGCTTTCTGATAAATGTACCACATTGCTTTCCAAGAGTTGGGTCAATTTATTCCCCCATCATTAATGTGCAAGCATACATTATTCATTACACCTTCACTACCATCCCAGTCGTATAGTTAAGGTTTTTCTTCCTGATTTCATTGGTGAAATTGGTATCTCTGTTCAGTTTTCACCTCTGATTTGAATTAGAGCAATTTTCTCAGTGTTTGTTAACCGCTGTACTTCCTTTTTCGTGAATTGTCTGTTCCCTAATACGGTTTTCTTGTGAGTGTTTTCTTATGTATTTGTATGACTCCTCCACATACCAGAAGTTAACCCTTTTCTTTCATATTTTGCTGCAAATGTTTCTTTAGGTTTTCACTGGACCTGAACAGTCTTTTTCTCTTTCATTAAATTTAACAGATTTCAATCTTTCTTTGAGACTTCAAACACAGTGCTAAATTTAGTCGTCTTGTCTCCAGAAAGTTATTAAATACTCAGTTTTATTTTCCTTAGATTTTTCTAATGTCTTGATTTTTTTTCACATCCATCTGGGATTAATTTTGGTCTTTGGTGCAGAGAGCCTATAAGGGATAATTTTTTTTTTTCCCTCCAGAGAGCAGCTGCAGGTCAGGGCAGTATTGCTTCATTAGGACAGAGGTGTGTGGGCAGTATAAACATAACTCTGTCCTGGTGCATTCAGGGTACTGGTTTAACTGATGGTTGTAAGGACTGGGTGGGGCTGGGAATCTTTTGATCGTCTTGTTGTGTAGAGTAAAAGAACCCTGAACAGGTTGTACAAAGACCGAGATTCAAGTCAGCTTCCTGCCATCCTGGGTGTGTGGCTCCTGGCAAATCAGTTTACAAGTGTTTTCACTTGTAAAATGGAAAAAATAATCCCTGCCCCTGCCTCCCTCAGAGGATTGTTTTCGGGATCAAATGAGATAAAGGGAACAGGCTTTGTCAGGCATTACACAAATGTAATGTGGGATTAGGTCCAATGGTTTACAAGCGGAGGCCTGGCTCAATGCCAGCAATCCCCCCGGGGTAGCAGCTAATATATTAAAGATAAAGATTCCCCCTTGCAGTCCCTTCAGTAAAACGTACCCTGAAGGCATCATCCTTGAACTTGTCTGGTCCGTAGACTTCTGTCTGCTGTCTGCCCTGACGCGGAGGTTTAAGGCCTTGCTGCAGTCAGCCCCAGAGGCTGGAGTCCCAGGGTATGTGAACACAACCAGTTCTGCAGGTTTTGGTGCTGAATCCTTTCCACGGCAGCCTTCCTTCTCCATCTCCATGGAGGGCTCTTCACACACTTTACTGATGAGACTGGAAGCCATTCCCTCCAGAGAGAACCATTCTCATTTTCATTCTGATAATGCTTACTGGAGAATTTCAAGGGGAATGAAAATTAAGGGAGCGCTTATGGATTTCTGTAGAGTTAAATGGTAATTTCACCCCAACTGTAAGATGCTGCCTGCCTGTAAGTAGGGAAAAGCAGTTTTATGCTCCATTGACTTTAAACATTAATGGGGCTGGTGTAGCAATTGTCTCTAACCCAGCATCCCTGGAAGTCTTTTTTTTGTCTTCTTGTCAGGGTAATTCCCATAGTATTCCTGGTACTACAGGAAATAGAGCTTTAAGATGGCATTCTTGAAAAAGAGTCACTCCTTTGTAATGTTGCTTTTGTGTGGAGATTGCCATGTAAATATGCTGGGACTCCAATATTGTACTATTCATTATAGAAATGAATTCATTATAAGAGACCAACTCCATTTTCTGGGGGCACTTCTCTGGAGAGCTCTGAGAGAAGGAAGTGCTGTGCCGGGCCAGTGGGAGGCAGATAAATGTCCTGGATTAGGAATCAAAATACAAGATGCTAGAGAGACTCAGATGCAATTAAAAGTAATGAGAGGGTATCAAAAAGGGAAGCGATGAGAGCTGTGTGCTTGGCAAGCTGGCTGCCTGCCTGGAAATAGATGCTCTCAGAGGGTACTCAGCATCGCTCCTGAAAGGAAACAGAATTCAGGGTTTACTGCTTTCCTTTAGATTTCTTTGAAATCCTCCTCAAGGAGTTTGCTTTCCATGGGGGGCACTTCGTTTTCAGTTACATACATTCAGAAACTTCAACGGGGGTAAAGTGGGATGAAACCTAATTTGGAATACCGTCTGGATCTGGTCACTTCATCCTTCTGTGCCTCACATTCCAAATCTGTAAAATGGAGCTAAATCTCTTTTTTACAAAATTGTTTTTTTTTTTAGGACATGTATAGGAAGTTCTATGACATGGCCCCTGGGGTGATGGCAGAGTTAAACCCTGAGGACTAGAACATTACTAGAAGTAATAATGTTCAAGTCCAAAAGAGGGCAAATTCTATCCTGTGTTTATTCAATGGATGAATGGATAAAAAAATTGTGGTGTATACACACAATGGAATATTACTCAGTCATAAACAGGAACTATGTGCTGATCTATGCTACAACATTACATTAAAAAACATTATGGGGGGCCTCCCTGGTGGTGCAAGGGGTTGAGGTGCAGCACTATGAAGCTATCTGCAGCCACTGCAGCACGAGTTCGATGCCTGGCCAGGAAGCTGACCCACATGAGGTAGCAGACCTCTCCTGTCTCCCCTGCTGCTCTCCTTAGCAGTGTGTTTCAGTGGATCCACCTGCTCTGTTCCCCACGCTGTCTCTGGTGACACCTCTCACCCCCCATTCCAGCGCCTTTGGCCTGTATCCCAGTTCTTGTATGCATGTATAAATAAATCTTTATTTTTTTTTAAAGATTTATTTATTTATGCATACAAGCACTGGGGTACAGGCCAGAGGTGTGGGAGGTGAGAGGATTCACCACAGACAGAGCAGGG
>JAGFMF010011406.1:4850166-4878121 GCA_019455555.1 Galemys pyrenaicus | reverse complement strand
TCCCCTCCCTGGCCGGCAGCAGGAATCGAACTCGTGCTGCAGTGGCTGCGGTTTGCTTCATAGTGCGTTGCTTAACCCACTGCGCCACCAGGGAGGCCCTATAAATAAATCTTTAAAAAACAAAAACAGTATGCTAAGTGAAAGAAGCCAGATGCAAAAGATCAAGTATGCTTCCATCTGCATAAAATATCCAGAATTTTTAAATCCATAAAGATAGAAAGCAGATTGGTGGTTGCTTAGACGAGGGGCAAGGATATGGTTTGGGGGTAGCTGTTAATAGGTATTAGGTTTTCTTTGTGGTATTGAAATGTGTTGGAACTTGATAGAGCTGGTGGTTGTACAACATTGTGGGTGTATGAAGCGACACTGATTTGTACACTTTAAAATGGTTAATTTTATGTTATGTGAATTCATGTCAAGAAAAGTCTACTGTGGGCCTCCCTGGTGGTGCAGAGGGTTGAGTGCCACACTGTGAAGCATCGGTGGTGCAGCAGCAATGGAGTTCAATCCCCGTTCAAGGAGGGGACCCACATGGCACAGCAGACCTCCTGCCTTGCCCGCTGCTCCCCTCAGCAGTGTATTTCAGTAGATCCACCTGTTCTGCTCCCTGTTCTGTCTCTGGTGAATCCTCTCACTCTCCACACCTCTGGCCTGTACCCCAGCTCTTGTATACAAAAAAATAAAACCCAAGGAGTCTACTGTGTCTGGTATTTGATCTAGTTCTTTGTTTGTAATTGTTTTTTTTTTAAGATTTATTTATTTATGCATACAAGCACTGGGGTACAGGCCAGAGGTGTGGGGGTGGTGAGAGAATCCACCAGACAGAGCAGAATGCAGAACAGGCAGATTGACAGAAACACACTACTGAGCGGCAGGTGAGGCAGGAGAGGTCTGCTGTACCATGTGGGTCCCCTCCCTGGCCGGAGGCAGGGATCGAACTCGCACTGCAGTGGCTGCAATTTGCTTCATAGTGCGCTGCCCAACCCACTGCGCCACCGGGGTGGGCCCTGTAATTGTTTTTTTTTTAAAGAATTATTTTTATTTATGCATACACAAGAACTGCAGTACAGGCCAGAGGTACAGGGTGTGAGAGGATTCACCAGAGACAGAGTGGGGAGCAGAACAGGCAGATCGACTGAAATACACTGCTGAGGGGAGCAGCGGGTGCTGCAGGAGAGGTCTGCTGTGCCACGTGGGTCACTCCCCTGGCCTGCAGCAGGGACTGAACTCGTGCTGCAGTGGCTGTGGTTTGCTTCATAGTGCGCAACCAGGGAGACCCCTTTCTTTGTAATGGTAACTGCAATTAATTTGCCAAAGTGAAGTAGTCATCAGATCCTCACCATGCTTCCAGTGCAGGTTGCTGATCTTTTTCAGCTTTTTTTAAAAATTTTTTTTTAAAGATTTATTTATTTATGCATATAAGAACTGGGGTACCGGCCAGAGGTGTGGGGGGTGAGAGGATTCACCACAGACAGAGCAGGGGAGCAGAACAGACAGATCAACAGAAGTACACTGCTGAGGGGAGCAGCGAGCACAGCAGGAGAGGTCCTCTGTGCCATGTGGGTCCCCTCCCCTGGCCGGCAGCAGGGATCAAACTCGTGCTTCAGTGGCTGAGGTTTGCTTCATAGTGCGTTGCTTAACCCACTGCGCCACCAGGGAGGCCCTTTTTCAGCTTTGATGTCACATCGAATATGCCAAATGACCTGATTCCATGGCTTTTCTCATCCAGGTGAACTGGGTTGTTGTTTCTCCTGTACATAGAAGTGAGGCCTGGGCCAGAGGCAGTCATGGGACCATAGCAGACCTGCAGACCTTTAGTAGTCCTCCCCACTCCAAAGTTTTCCTCTGGCCACCTGCCTTTCCCCTTTGTGCTAAGTATATGGATTGGGGAAGTGGACTTCAATGCATAAAGGAGAAGTAATAAAATTACTCCCTAGATAATCATGATTAAAATTTGCCTTGGACAAAACTATAGGTTCAGATAACAGCTCGGTGGTTGCTGATGGTTAATGGTTGGGGGCTGTAGCAGTGACTACAAAGGGGGTTCTAGGGAATTTGCATGGAGTGGGGGATGAAGGACTACTCAATAGCCTGACTGTGGTGATGGTTACGGACACCCACACAGAACTTAACACATAACTATACACTGAAATAGCAACGCAAATTACAACACACACACTATTCCTTGTGCTGGTAGTTGCATGGTTGTCTACATTTGTCAAAACTGAATGACTCCTGGGTGAATTGATTATATGTAAATATACCTCAGGTAAGTTTATTTTTAAAAATTTGCCTTGGAACATGGAGGACAGATGCCTTGCAAATTCTCCATAAGTTACATCATATGGGAAACAAATGGACCGCTGGATGCTTGCCAGGCCAGGCCTCGTGGGGAGAGGGAAGTCTTGGCAGGGTCATCACATCCTGGGGCCTAGCTTGGGAGGCCGTAACCTTGCGTAGTCTATTGCCCAACACCCAGCAGAGACTGTGCCCGCCTGTAAGGCCACGGCAGCAGACCGCAAGACAGGCGGATGCATGCAGCCCCACAGTGGCGGTAGGCGGAACAGCCACGGAAGACTGTGTTCTGCCCCCCGGAGCCTGTGATGGCTAACCAGCCTTCGCAGATGGGCTCGAGCAGAAGACCTTGAGATGGGAGCTTTGTCCTGCATTATCCAGAAGGGCCCAGTGTCCTCTGGTGGTCATTGTAAGAGGGATGCAGGAGGCATGGAGAAGGGAGGGTGGTGGTGGAAAGAGAGGTTAGATGATGTGATTGCTGATATGGAAGATGAAGGGACTAGGAGTCAAGAAATAAGGCTGCCGGGCCTCCCTGGCGGCGCAGTGGGTTAAGCAACCCACTATGAAGCAAACCGCAGCCACTGCAGCATGAGATCGATCCCTGCCTCCGGCCAGGGAGGGGACCCACATGGTGCAGTGGACCTCTCCTGCCTCCCTGCTGCTCCCCTCAGCAGTGTGTTTCAGTCAGTCTACCTGTTCTGCTCCCCACTCTGTCTCTGGTGAATCCTCTCACCGCCCTGTACTCTGGCCTGTACCCCAGCTCTTGTATTTTTATAAATAAAAATAAATCTTTTTAAACAAAAAAGAAAGAAAGAAAGAAGGCTGCCTCTAGAAGCAGGAAAAGGCAAAGAAACACTTTTTCCTTAAGTCTCCAGAAAGGAATCAGGCCCTTCTGATACTTTGATTTCAGCCAGTAAGACTGTACTTCAAGCTTCTGGACTCCAGACTGACAGATAGATAAATAAGTAAAACTGCGTTGTTTCATATTATATTTTTAAAAGGATTTATTTATTTATGTATACAAAAAAACTGGGGTGTAGGGCCTCCCCGTGGCGCAGTGGGTTAAGCAACACACTATGGTGCAAACTGCAGCCACTGCAGCACGAGTTCGATCCCTGCTGCCGGCCAGGGAGGGGACCCACATGGTACAGCAGACCTCTCCTGCCTTGCCCGCTGCTCCCCTCAGCAGTGTATTTCAGTCCATCTGCCTGTTCTGCTCCCCACTCTCTCTGGTGGAGTCTTTCACTCCACTCCACCCCACACTGACCTGTACTGCAGTTCTTGTATGCGTAAATAAATAAAATTTAAAAAAAAAAGAACTGATGTGTAGGCAGAGGCGTAGGATGTGAGAGCATTCACCAGAGACAGGGTGGGGAGCAGAACAGGCAGATGGACTGAAACACACTGCTGAGGGGAGCAGCGGGCAAGGCAGGAGAGGTCTGCTGCGCCATGTGGGTCCCCTCCCTGACTGGGGGTGGAACTCGTGCTGCAGAGACTGGCCATCTTTGATAGTGCTGAGACATTAACCCCTGCGCCAGCACTGAGGCCCCATTAGTAGTCCATTTGCTTTGATTGCTGAATTAATAGTTCATTGTGTACTTAGACACACATTTTGTTTAGTCATCTGTCAGTTGACAAACTGACAAATTTGGATTGGTTCCAGTTTTGAGCTATGACTGATGCTGCTGTGAACACTCACGTTCAAGTCTGTGGACAGTCCTTTTCTCTCGAGTAGTATTGAGAGTGAACTCTTAGGTCATATGCTAAGTTAATGTTTAGCCTTTGAAAAAACTGCCAAACTTCCCCAGTAGCTGACTAGTTTACATTTCTACCAGCAACGTGTGAGAGTTCCTGTTTCTCCACATCCTCGCCAACAGTTGGTGTTGCCTGTCCTTTTTAACAGTCTCCTAGCATGTGTACACTGTAATCTCATTATGACTCTAAGTGGCATTTCCCTGATGACTAAGAATATTGAGTGTCTTTTTGTTTACTTATTAGTCATTTATGTATGTTCTTTAGTGAAATGTCTACTCAAATCTTTAGCTCGATTTTTAATTAGTTAATTTTATGATGCTTTATCTTCTCACTTATAACTTTTTAAAAAGGTTTATTTTTTTATTTATAAAACTTTTTTATTTTCTGACATTGCTGTTCACTTTTGTACAGTATTTCATTTCCTCTTCGGGTATTGTCCTCCTTGTTCCCCCACCACTGTGAGCTGTTCCTTTTGTTCTCCTGTCCTTTCCCCTAGTTGGACCCCTCCCTCCCTCTCCCGTGCTTTATTTTATTTTATTTTTTAAAAGATTTATCTATTTATGCATACAAGCACTGGGGTACAGGCCAGAGGTGCGGGGAGGTGAGAGGATTCACCACAGACAGATTGGGAGCAGAACAGGCAGATCAACGGAAGTACATTGCTGAAGGGAGCAGTGGGCGAGGCAGGAGAGGTCTGCTGCGCCATGTGGGTCCCCTCCCAGGGATCGAACTCGTCTGCGGTTTGCTTCATAGTGCGGTGCTTAACCCACTGGGCCACCAGGGAGACCCTTGTGTGAGGAGTTTGGACACACTTCATGTAAATGGAGTCGGCCACCACTGAAGGTGTTGGCAGCACCTGGGCAAATAGCCTGAGGCTCTAATCTAACGATGTGCCAGCAGGTTAGCTGCAGAAACGTGGGGAGGAAAAATTGGAAAGGATGGAAGGAGCAGAAAGGGCACAGGAGGATGGAAAATAATGTAATGCCAAGCTTGAGCAAGCAAGAAGGCAACCAAGAGCCGTTTCTAACAGGGTAAGATAGTGTCCTGTTGTTTCGTTCTGTTGCCCCTTGCCCTCTCCCCACCCCACGCCCTTCACAAGCAGCAAGAGGGATGGAGCATTAAGGCACAACGAGCAAAACATTTCTCCTACCCTACTGTCTTCCTGGTATACTTGGTGATCTTTGATTGGCTATTGGATATTGTGTTTGAAAATTATTTGTAGAAACAGTTGGGGACCAAGGACGATGCTGCCATCCTCCAGAGGGTTTTTGTTTGTTTTTGTGAAACTCCTGGGGACACTAGAGGTCCAGAAGCACTTTGTTTTTTTTTTTTTTAAGATTTATTTATTTATACATACAAGAGCTGGGGTACAGGCCAGAGTCGCGGAAGGTGAGAGGATTCACCAGACAGAGCGGGGATCAGAACAGGCAGATCGACTGAAACACACTGCTGAGGGAGCAGCGGGCGAGGCAGGAGAGGTCTGCCTGCCATGTGGGTCCCCTCCTCTGGCCAGCGGCAGGGATCGAACCCATGCTGCAGTGGTTGCGGTTTGCTTCATAGTGCGTTGCTTAACCTGCTGCGCCACCAGGGAGGCCCCCAGAAGCACTTTGACCCAGGTTTAAGCTTTGCGATTCCCTGGGTCACCCAGGAGACTAGACCGTAACTTGCAAGTGTATGAAGGCATGTTAGACTTACCCTTACTCCTAAATTAGAGGCCATGAAGGCCCCAGCCTAAGGTGCACACGTGTCATTTATTGAAGCCTTCACTCTGGGTGATTCCTGAACTCCAACTTGTGTTTCCACTTCCCATAAAGCCAACAAACGTGCATTTCAGTCTCCAGTGGATGCTTCCTATTAGTACTACCACCACCCAAGCAAAAGCACCCTCTTCATTGGGCTTGCTTCTCTTTCCTATTTTGTTCTGAGGTGTATTCCGGTATCTCTTCACAATCCTGTTGCTTCTTTGTGTTTTTAAGAAGCTTTATTTATTTTTAAAGATTTATTTATTTATGCATATAAGAACTGGGGTACCGGCCAGAGGTGTGAGGGGGTGGCGGTAAGAGGATTCACCAGACACAGAGTGGGGAACAAAGCAGGCAGATGGACAGAAGTACACTGCTGTGAGGAGCAGTGGGCGAGGCAGGAGAGGTCCGGTGTGCCATGTGGGTCCCCACCCTGGCCGGCAGCAGGGATCGAACTCGTGCAGCAGTGGCTGAGGTTTGCTTCATAGTGTGTTGCTTAACCCACTGAGCCACCAGGGAGGCCCCAAGAAGCTTCATTTTTTAAAATATTTCATCTGACTTTTAAAATTTGAACTTCAGAGAGAAGTATGGGTTAAATAGGATATTTCTCAGATCAATTCACCAGTGATGTCTGTTACTCAATCGAATAACCCTATTTATTTGATCTCTCAGCAGATTTGACACAGTCGATAACCTTTTCCTTGAAATGTTATCTTTGTTTGGCTTCTGGGATGCTGTGTTCTGTTTTTGTCCTGATTTCTTTTCTCTAGCTCACTGGCTGTTTCTCCTTATCTGTTCTGAATGTTGGAGTTCTCTTCTCTGTTTACACTTGTAGATATATATCCCTTTGCTTGAAACACACACGTGTGCACACACGCACACACATGCACAACTCTCTACACCCAGCCCAAAGCTCCCCCGAGCTCCAGATTTGTGTATCTAGCCGCTGAAGCTGTTCCAGAGTCATTCGGATGTCTAGTAGCCATCTCAAACTCAGTATGTCAAAAACAGACTCACCTGTCCCCAGAGCACCATATTCAGTCTTCCCCATCTTAGTCGATGGCTACCCCAGGCCTACGACCTCTGTGTTCACAGCTTTTCAATGACTCCACTGGGAGGAAAAGTCAAAGTCTTTGCCTATAACGCCCTGTGCCATCTGATACCTTTCACATTCTGGTCTCATCTCCCTCTCACTTCAATTGCTTTTCTTCAAATACCTCCAGTGTATGCCTCCTCAGGGCCTTTGCACTTGCTGCTTCTTCCATCTAGAGGAATTACCTGAAGACTCAATTCCTCAAGTCTTCTTTTTTTAATTTCCTCCAGTCTTTAGCCACCTTCTCTGTTGCCCAACTTTAATGTTGAAACCACCCCTCCCTCTCCATCCCCTTTTCTACTGTATATTTCTCTATTATCACTATCTAACCATCTAAAATTACATGTTTATTTTTGTTTGATCCCCCATGAAGACTGGGAGTTCTGTTTGTTTTGTTCTCTAAAGTATTCCCTACATCTATATATGTATCTAGGACAGTGCCTAATTATGGGGGAACAACAAAAAAGGGCTGAATGATTAAGTGAATAAACTTTGTCCAGCCTTTGTGGTCCAGTAAGCACAGGACTGGTTTTCTCTCAGCAGAGTTCAAGATGCTGCCAGTAGGCACTGACCTTCAGGTTGCAGTCTTCATATCATTATAGCCACTTGCCATCCCCACAACTGGCCCACTCTACTTTCCCCACCCGCATCTGACACGCTCCTCCCCACTTTTGTCTGGTTTTAAGTACAGCTTCCTAGCAGGTCTCTTTTTCTCTTGCCCTGCTCCAATGTATGAGCCACACAATAGCAGTCTTTTTCTTTTGTTTCTTTTCTTTTACAATAGCAAGTCAGGGGTTCTCCCTGGTGGCACAGGGGTTAAAGAGGCAGCACTATCAAGCGATCTCCAGGCACTGCAACATGAGTTCGATCCCCAGCCAGGGAGCTGACCCACATGGTGTAGCAGACCTCTTCTGTCTGGGCCACTCCTCCCCTCAGCAGCTTATTTCAGCACATCTGCCTGCTCTGCTCCCCATACTGTCTCTAGTGACTCCTGTCACCCCCGCACCTCTGGCCTATACCCCAGTTCTTGTATGCATAAGTAAATTAGAAAAAAAAGCTTTAGGAAAAAAAAGCAAGTCAGATCAGGTCAGTCCTCTGTTCCCATGTCCCAGCCCCTACCCCTGCAACCAACAGAGGCTAATTCAAGGTCCTGTCAAACCACCAGCAGCAGCAGCAGACTCTCCAGCCTTAGGGTGCCCCACTGTCCTCCTTGTTTCCCAAGGCCAGCAACTCTGGCCAAATTCTTTCAACTCTGGGACCTCTGCATTTGCTATTCCTCAGCCTGGAGCATGGCCCAAAAGTGGATTAGAGGAGCTTTAGCAGTGCCACCCCCATCCTCAACCACACACGCATACACAAACATGCAATCCGAGCAAGAACAGTGCGCCTGCTATGCAGCAGACCTTCAGCTCAGGTCCAACCCGAACCCACCTTCCAGCCAGACCTCTGCCCTAGGAACGCCTGAGGACCTGGACATTTTGGAGCTTGGTTGTTCAGACAAACCACTGAACCTAAAGCCTGCTTATCTTCAGGTATTAAACAAACATCGTTCACGCTAAGAGGCCCTCCCTCCTGGGCCCCCCTCATTCAAATCAGGTCCCTTCATAGTAACCCTGCTTAGAACTACAGAGTATTATTCCAATCGATCATGTGTTTTAGTTTTTAATTAATTTTTAAAAAAAAAAGATTTATTTATTTATTTATATATACAAGAGCTGGGGTACAGGCCAGAGTCCAGGGAGGTGAGAGGATTCACCAGAGACAGAGCAGAAAGCAGAACAGGCAGACTGACTGAAATACACTGCTGAGGGGAGCAGCGGGCGGGGCAGGAGAGGTCTGCTGCTCATGTGGGTCACTCCCTGGCCAGTGGCAGGGATCGAACTCGTGCTGCAGTGGCTGCAGTTTGCTTCATAGTGCGGTGTTTAACCAACTGCACCACCAGGGAGGCCCTAAAGTTATTTTCT
Organism: Galemys pyrenaicus; assembly: GCA_019455555.1. Lineage (NCBI taxonomy): Eukaryota > Metazoa > Chordata > Mammalia > Eulipotyphla > Talpidae > Galemys > Galemys pyrenaicus. The sequence continues at coordinate 4,869,272 of JAGFMF010011406.1, read as the reverse complement.
TAACTCACCATACTTCCCCTTTTTTTTTTTTAAATATATATTTTTAAAGATTTATTTATTTATGCATAAAAGAACTGGGGTCAGGCCAAATGTGCGGGGGGTGAGAAGATTCACCAGAGACAGAGTGGGGAGCAGAACAGGCAGATTGACTGAAATACACTGCTGAGGGGAGCAGCGGGCAAGGCAGGAGAGGTCTGCCGTGCCATGTGGGTCCCCTCCCTGGCCAGCGGCAGGGATCGAACTCGTGCTGCAGTGGCTGCGGTTTGCTTCATAGTATGGTGTTTAACCCACTGTGCCACCAGGGAGGCCCTAATTAATTTTTTAAAAACATATTTCTATATTTTTTTTTGGTTAAGATTTGTTTATTTTTGCATACAAGAGCTGGGGTACAGGCTAGAGTCGCAGGAGGTGAAAGGATTCAACAGAGACAGAGCGGGGCACAGAACAGACATATCAACTGAAATACAAGGCTGAGGGGAGCTGCCTCCTGCCTCCTGAGGAAGGCAGGAGAGGTCTACTGTGCCATGTGGGTCCCTCCCTGGCCGGGGATCGAACTCGTGTTGCTGTGCAGCGGATGCTTCATAGTACGGAGCTCAACCCCTTGTGACCCCAGGGAGGCCCAGGCCCTAGTTTTTAATTTATTTTTTATTTGCTGTTTCTTTCCGTAAACTCCATGAAGGTAAGGATTCTGTCTGTTTTGCTCCCCACTGTATCTCTCATGTCTCACAACATTATTTCTTGGAAGTCCTTTGCTCACAATAAATATACAATGAAATTGAGGGGGCGAGCGCTGGTAGATGAGTGGCAGGACAGAAAAAGGAGCAGAAGGGAGGGTAAAGATAGAAAAAGGGCTTCCCTGGTGACCTAGGGGTTAAGTCTCAGCACTATTAACTCACCAGCCTGAGTCGATCCCTGGCCAGGGAGGTGACCCTCATGGCACAGCAGACCCCTCCAGTCTCGCCTGCTGCTCCCCTCAGCAGTGTTGGTCTGTTCTGCTCCCCACTCTGCCTCTGATGAGTACTCTCACTCCCCGCACCTTTGGCCTACACCCCGATTCCTCTACACAATAAATATTTTTTAAAAATATATATTAAAAAATAAAGTAAGGAATGTGGAAGAAGAAAATGATGGAAAGGAAGGAAAGACTCCATGCTCCCAACCCCCTCCTTGAAAGGGGAAAAGGAAGAAAGAAGGAATATCCAGTAAGCAGTCTTGCCCTGCCCTGCCCTGCCCCGCCCCGCCCCGCCCCGCCCCGCCCTGCCCTCACAGTCATCAAGAAGGTCAATCCTGGTAACTCCACCCTCCTCACACCAAGCACAAAGAAACCTGTTCTGTCATTGGTTTTAGCCCCAGAATCTCGGCTTTGAGAGCAAAGAGCCTGCGAAGCCACAAATGGCAAGAACTGAGTCTCATGTCCCAACAGCCTGCAGGATTTAGACATCCACAAGTAAGCCTCTGTGCAACACCCCGTTTCCTGGGCTTCAGTTGCGTAGGCTGTCGTGTACATACGAACTTGAGGCCTGGCTGTTCCTTAGGCCACCTGTTTAACTTTACCTTTGGGCTCTTAGCTGTACATTGGGGCTCATCACGATAACCATATATGCCCAGACCACCGTGGGGCTCATAAGAGGTGTGTGCAAGTGTGTTTGGTGAACTGCAGGGCTCAGCGATTCAAGTGGGAACTGCCGCTGCACCTGTCCAGGAGTCACATCTGACAAGTGTGGTGGATCAGGTGTGACCGCGCTGTGTGAAGTCCCGAGGGAGGGACCCACGTGCCAAGGGTGATTGTCCTCCTGTGGGCTAGATGGCAGCTCTGCTGGTACATTAGTCTGAGTGTTTGTTTTGGAGATGTACCCCACCTACTAGCAGGGAGTTGAACTGGCTGTTGGAATGACTGAGGAGGGCATTTCAGATAAGCGTTATCACACAGCACTCCAATCGGTATACCCGCCGAGTAAAATGTGCCCGGCTAACTCCATGCTGCGTCATTTTTATGAGTGTATTTACAACTGGGGCTTGGATCCAGGTTATCGGCTGTGTGTGTAGTTCAGGCTCAGAGGCCTCAAGTCCAACATGCACTGTGTAGCAAGCGCCGTTTCGAAGTCAGACTTTTCAAGAGCTTGCAAAACCTACAGCAGACACACTGGGCCTGTGCAGGCTCCATCTGCCTGTCACAGTGCCTCAGGCCCTCCTTGAAAGAGGGCCTGAAATCCTGTTGGTTCTATAGCTGAACAGTGGGTCTAAGGGTGACATCCCTGGAATCTGGAAGTCACACTGCCCTCTAGACGTTAAACCCTCCAGTCCACACATGAGGGACACACTATTCATCTGCACAAGGGCCCAGAGGAGACAGGACGTGTCCCTGGCGGAAGCCAGAAGACCTGGGCTTAGGGGTTCAATCCAGGCGTGACTGCAAGTGAAGGAAGCAGCAGCAGAATCACATTTCAGAAAAGCTTCAGAACAGTAGGGATGGGGCTCCAGACGCCAGAAGACAGAGGGAAGATCTGGCCAGTTCTGCTCCCTAACCAGTGGAGAGGGGAACCCCTGGGCCAAGTCAACCCCCATGCTACCTACCTCGATGGCCCACACATTCGTACACGATTCCTCGACCCATCTCACACTCAGCAGGCTCCCATCTGACTTCCCAGGTAGAGAGACTAAGGACGGAGCGGTCAGCTTGACGCCTATCTCCGGCCTCTTGTGGCTATCGTTTCCATACACACTGATAAATGAGCATCCTGACTAGGCCTCTTGTGAGGGAGTCTGTTTTTTTCCTCTCTGAACCCGATCAGCCCTGACTTTAGACGTGCAAAGCCGATATTCAGACCTCAGCCCTGAACGAGTATGTGACCGCTACACCTCCACCCACATTCTTAATATTTACTATTGACCACAGCCTCAGAATCCCGTTCCAGGCACACCCATGACCATGCCATGGGGCTTGGACTGGGAGAAGACTTTCTGCCACCGCAGCCCTAGCCCCGGATGACTCGGCCAGCCTAACAGCGTGGTCAGTGTTCCTAACGGCAGTACGTACTTGAGCATGATTTCAGAAGTGTCGAGCCAGCTTATACTGCCCCAGTGCAGCGTGATTTTCTGGAGTACAGTCATCTACCTATTCATAATAATGTGCATCAGAAATAGAAGAGCTGTTGTCGTGTCATTTTCTAATTATTGCTTTGTACATGATCTAGCATTTAGTGATGGCCTTCAAGTCCCGTGTACTAGAAGCAGTGCACTTGAAGGGAAAAAGATTCTTTGTGGGGCCTCCCTGGTGGCGCAGTGGGTTGAGCAACACACTATGAAACAAACTGCAGCCACTGCAGCACGAGTTCGATCCCTGCCGCCAGCCAGGGAGGGGACCCACATGTTGCAGCAGACCTCTTCTGCCTCGCCCGCTGTTCCTGTCAGCAGTGTGTTTCAGTCAGTCTGCCTGTTCTGCTTTCTGCTGTCTCTGGTGAATCCTTCACTGCCCTGGACTCTGGCCTGTACCCCAGCTCTTGTATGTATAAATAAATCTTAAAAAAAAAAAAAAAGATGCTTTGTACATAAATTATGTTTCCATCACTCACATGTTTAAGCCTGGCCATTGAAAACAGTATGAAGTGTGTATGTTCATAGCGTAAAAACTTTGTGACTGTTCAGTGCAAATTTAAAACATAAATGTGTAAACTATATATATTTTGGGGGCACAAAGGGTTAAGCACTGCACTATGAAGCATCCGCAGCCACTGCAGCACAAGCTTGATCCACAGCCAGGAAGCTGACCCACATGGCACAGACCTCTCCTGCCTCACTTGCTGCGCCCCTCAGCAGTGTACTTCAATCTGCCCGTTCTGTTCCCCACTCTATGTCTCTGGTAAATCCTCTCACCCATCCCACTCCTCTGACCTGTACCGCAGTTCTTATATGCATAAATAAGTATTTTTTAAAAAACCCTGTATTTTTTCCTTAGTATGAAAAAAAGCCTTGTTTAAAGGAAACAGGAATGATGATACACGGGGGTTAACTGTGAGAATGGGTAAGGCTCTAACGCCTGCTTTTACTTTTCTACTTGTTCTTAATGTTCTGTGAATCTTTATTACTTTCAGAATTAAATGTAGTATACATTCTAATTTTCTCAATTACCCTTTGAAGAAATACAAGCAACCAAGAACAAAAACAGAGACAAGTTGATGTCATAAGTAATTTTCTCATGTGTTGCAAACAATACTGAGAAAACATGAGTGAGCATGTGGGACTGAGGCAGGCTTGCAAGTAACAGTCACCGCCCGGAATGACCTGTGAGCCCAGTCACCACCAGGCCTGCTGCCAAAATCACGAGCAGCTACATTTCCTGAGAAGGAGCAGGGCTGGTTTAACCCAAATGTCACAAGGGAGGGCCAGAGCAGACAGCTCGTGTAATTCCCCAACGTGCCCGTGTCCTTGGCCAACACGACGCAGTAGCTTTGGTGCCGTCAGGGAGCATACGTTGTCCTCTGTTCCTGTGAATGAGCAGAGAATGGACTGCAGAAAAGAAATACAGAAAGTCTGAAGAAGTCTCAGATCCTGACGTTGCCAAAAGCAATGTGAAGTTAAAGCAGCAAACCAGATGGAGGCCCTCAACCTTGCTAGTTGCTCTGAAATGGAATGAGCCTGGAGACGAAACTGTGCTGACCTTCAAAACGTGTTTCAAGCACCTGAAGTTTCTGGGGCAGAGCAATTCTTGCCTCTGCATCAAGATCACTTACATTTGAAGTCTATTTCCAAAAGAATATGGAGTTCAGAGCTCACCAACCTCAGCTTTTCTAGGTTACCTGCCAACTCCCACCTTTAAAGAAAACAAAGTGCCTTTGAAAACTCTAATGAGCAAGTTGCCTTCAGACTTTTCAAAAAGACATTAATAGCAACGGGCTCACACCCACAGCTACTGCACATGAAGCTTCCGACTGCACAGGGTTGCATTTCAGAGGATGGACTTCGGATTAAGCTGGCCCACCTTGTGCCCATCAACGCAGTGACAGGGGTCACGGACCACCTTTGCAAATCTCTAACGCTGACTCTTCTGCAAACAAGGCAAGTAAACAGCGCCACCTCTGGGTGAAGTGTGTTCCTCTCAGCATCCTAGACCAACCGCGTAGGGAGGAAATGTCCTATTTTGGGGGGGTCCACGAATCAAGTGAAAGGATGAGTGGAAGGATTCACAGGGCCCCCTGAGCACGTTATCAGAGCCAAGGGCACTAAAATGAAAGGGACTATGAAGGCATGTGTGCGCGCTTGTTCGCATCTCAAATGGGGACAGCCCCAGGATGTTTTGATCCTTCTGGGCAAGCCCATGGGGGTATTCTAAGCCAACGGGACAAGTGACCTTAAGAGGACTGGGAGGTCCACAGGTACCACACCCTCCTCCTTCCCAGACCTACAAAGCTAAACAGTGGGCAGCTCTCTGCACCACAAATTGATTGGAAAAGAATATGGAGAAGCAGGAAGGGGGTGACCAGGGTGACACTTGAGCCGATGCCCAACGCTTCAGGGCATCGTTGTGCCGAGGGGCAGCCCAGGCTACAGCTCTCAGCATCTCCTCGTTCCACCCAGTTCCTGGGGCTCCAACTTGGCACCACCAACAACCCAGGGCATTCTCTGCCCCGCTTGACCTCCCGAACACCATCCTTTGACTGGGACTGTAAGATGAAGCTGGGGACTGTAAAACCCACGTGGCAGAGGTGGGCTCCGCAGGCAGGTTCTAAAGCCTGCCTTAGGGCTATGTGCCAGGTTCCAGACCGGGTGCAGGGACTGGACAGGGAGGGGTCAATGGTGTCCATGACCGGACACTCTTTTCGTCCCTGCAGGGGCAGGATGATAAAGCAGTGTGTCTGTGGCCAGTGCATGCCAGCACATGTTTATTCTAGTCCGGTCACAGCAAATCGCACACACCCAGGCCACGGCAGGCTGAGTGCCACGGGGCTCAGCAGCTGGAGACCACGGGAGACTGTCCACCCTGGAGCCGGTGGAAGACCACTGCGCACGGCCCCCTGGGTGGGGAGCACAGCCATCTTGCTGCCCACCCAGAGACGCAGGGGCCACGTTCGCATTTCTAGGACCTCGAGATGTCTCTATAGTGCAGTTCCCGTTGGCGCTTCTGAGCTCCTGGGAGCCAAGCTCTGGCACCAACAAGTCATTCTGAGTTCAGGTTCTGATGGGAGACTTGACATCAGACTGGTGTCCAGGCAGCTGGGGCTGACAAGGGGCTCAGGGCCGATGGGCCTTTCTGCGGAGCTTATGTCCCACCTGGGACCCCCGCTGGGCAGCCTTCACCAGGCCTTTGAACTGCCCCTGCAGCTTGACCTTCTTCCTACAGGGAAAAGGAACAGAAGGGTCACATCTGGAACAGACAGCCCCCCTTCTCAGAATGTCCAAAGACAGCGCTTCCAGCACCAGCAGGAAGTGGAGAGGGGCCTGCAGGCACAGGCAGCACGTCAACTGGGCAGACCATGCACCAGCACATTCTGAGAAGCGCTTCGAGCTAACAACGCAGGCAGCAATAAAAAAGGGGCAGAAATAAAAAAACGGGAAAAGACTTGAGCGACTGAGTTGGGAGTTTCCTAAGAACAAGTCCCCTCATTTAGGGCAGGGCGTCATCCCACACCTGCCCTCCCACCCTGACCCGAACACCACACCTGCGGTTCAGCTTGGTCCTGTTGAGTGGGATGTAGGCGTAGGGGTCAAGCCGACCTTTCTTCTTCATGTCCCCCCTTGCTTTCTACTCACCAAGAGAAAAACAGTCTGTTAGGAGTGTGGGGTTCCCTTCCATGCTGACCGCTGACTCGACAGGCCCCACATTCTCTTCCCTTCACTCTCTGCCTCAGGCGACACCAAAGAGCTCTCGCAGTCCTGAAGGCCCTGGTTCTGGACTTGGACAAGGCCCTGGCAAGGCCTTGACCTCCTTCCTAGCCTAGGTCTGTCTCTACAAAGGTGCTTCTCCAGCCTGGTGAAGGGCACAGCTGCCTGTCCCCCAGCTCTGCCAGGAGACCCCTGTTCCACCCTGGGCTCTTACCTTGGCCTTGTATTCAGCTCCAGGGGTAACCTTCTTGGCCACAGGGCGGTGGATGCCAGAGCCTCCAGCTAAAGGAAACACAGGGCCCATGAGTCAGACAACGCCAGGGCAGCCTCCTCTGGGGAGAAGACAATGGGCACCTCTCTGGAGAACTGCTGGGGAGCAGATGAGTCAAATCCAGGATCCTGGCTCTGTTCCTTACTAGCCACGGACAAAGACCTTCCTAGAGGAGGGCTTGTCTAGTGACTTGACAGACCACTGGGCCCCTCAGACCGATGTGATTCCAGAGCTCTCGAGGAACTAATGCAAAACACCCCTCACTTTCCAAAGCGAAAGCTGATCCCTTTGTTCCAGAAGAAAGCGTGGCTTTGATGTCAGACAGACCTCGGTTCAACTTCCAGTTCTGCCACTAGCTATAATTTTAGCTCTAATCTCTGGCCCTCTTAACCTCATCGGCGCAATGAGCACTCTAAGCCTTTTCTCCTTTGGGCTTCACACCAACACTGGGAAGCAGCAAGGCAGCTCTTCTCCCACGGAACAGACGTGGAAACCGGCAGTGCAGATCGAACACCATAGGGCTGAGTCAGGAAGACTGAGGTGAACGCCTGCCGTCACAGACGAGAAACCAGAAACTCGGAGGCCGCATGCCTGGGCCAAGGTCATAGAGCTAAGAGCAGCTCGGCAAGCAGGGCTGACCCAGGCCTCCTGCCACACCATTTGGAACCATTGCTTCTGCACCAGTCACCTCAGAGCGAGGGGGGAGCCGAGCCCTGGCCTGTGGAGGAGGCTGCGGGAGGAGAAGGGGCCATGAGGCTCTCCAGTTAAAGGCGTGCGGGCTCAGAGGACACACCACTGCAGGAGCCTCTGGACTCCTGAAGCGCAGCAAGGACTCTGCTGGAGGGCCCGGGGGCAGGAGCTGCCCGGAGGAAGGAGACAGAGGTGAGGTGACAGGTTTCCCCATGCCGGGCAGCTGCTTGGCACTCAAAGCAGCTACGCTGGGGAGAGGAACAGCCTGGGTCATGGACAACGTGCAGAACCCCCTAGGCAGGCCCAATATTAAGCCTCCCATCGTCACCCAGGGCAGGCCAAGGGGGCCTCCTCAAGCTCAGTCTGCTAAGGGGCAGACAACTCTTGGAAGCTGGCCCGGGTGGCTGGAGAGGAGATGAGGCACAGGTCTCCTAACCACCTAAGCCTCCCTTACCCCCGGTCCTCGGCCCCAGCCCTGTCCTGGGTGACTTCTCGGTCAGTCTTTGTTATGCGTGTACCTGAGCGTGTGCGACTGTGTGCACGACGGGAACAGAGTCCAAGAGAGAAGCCTCACCTTGGTACTGAGGGGGCATCTCTAGGTCTTCATCATCAGCTGCTCTGTGATGCTTCAGTTTCTGTTGCTTTTTCTACAAGAAAGTAAGCAGAGTCAGCGTGAGAAGGGCCGTGGCGCTCCTCTCCGATGGTAATGGAAGAGCGGTGGGGACCTGCATGAGCGCGAAAGGCACGGACATCGACACCCACTTACGGATGCGAGCTGAGGCTCAGGGAGAGCAAGTAACGTCCAAGTCTGGCAGGACAGGCGCGGCTTCCAGCCCAGGCCTTCCTTGAGCGGTCCTGGCCGCTGCAGGCTCCGCCCTCCACTTTGAACCCCACCCCGGGCTACTCTGTGCTGAGCACCGGGACCTCAGTCTAGCTCACCTTCCTTATTAGGAACACGGCCCCCGTCCCTTTGGACAGAACAGCTCAACGAGTGCGTCACCTCTAACAAACTCCACCTTCCCCTCCCCATCAGTAAAACACCACAGACTCCCCACTGAGCACCAGGCCCAGGACAGGACCCACTTCTTGCGCCCCAGGGGCTCTGGCCAGCAGAGACCCCCGCTCCCTCAGCACCACCACTGACCCAGGAGCAGCGAGAGCATGGGCACGGGTCAGGCCAACACGCCCAACTGTGTTCAGCAGCGGCGAGCACCTGCTACACGCCAGGACGGCGTCAGGTGCTCCAGGAGGAGAGGGGGTCCTGACAGCAGCCCGTCTGCTGGGAGGCCTGGCCCAGACACGGACACCTGAGGGAGGTCGTGCAGGGAGATGCCAGCTCACAAGGTTGGCTGCCATGCTGGGGGCCGGGCCCAGGAAGCCTCTTTACACTACAGATTGCTGGGCCCAAGGGACGCGGGAGATCCTGAAGCAGGGCTTTGGCATTCACGGCTAAGAGGTCAGGCTGAGAGGAAGAAGTGCCTGGTAAAGGGAACAGACTGAAGCACACGCAGAGGAGGGTGTGGGAACTGCCTGCTGCGGAGCCCTCCACGCTGCTGAACATTCAGGGAGCGGGGCGCTGAGCGTGTGTGTACTGTGTGTGGGGGTAGCAGAGGGTGAGACGTCTGCAGCCCACAGCTCAGTCTGAGGACGCTGGCCCTCCACAGCAGGAGCTACTCACACTCTGGATGCCCATGTCTTCCATCAGCTCAGACATCTCATCGTCCTCCCCTAGAGCCACAAAGAAGAGAGGCCGATGAGCACTGAGACCCCCATTTCCCTAGAGCCCCCATTTCCCATCGTGCCTCCTCTTGGCTGGTCAGGCTGAGGAAGGTGCCAACACCAGCTCCGGAAAACCGCCTCCACCAGAACCCGCACAACCACGAATGGTGTCCCCTTTCCCCTGTAGTCCTAGACTCCAGGAAGGACAGCCCCTCAAGGAAGTGGTGATTTCTCTTCTAAGATAAACTCAGCTCTTTTTTGAGGCTCCAGGAGAGCCCCAGGTTTCCAGGAGCATCAGGAACCCCCCAGCCAGACATGTACTGTTCGCCAGGACTGCTTCACTCTCCTAATTGCAAATGTGCTGGGCCCTGTCTGGGGCTGGAGACAAAGAACCACCAAAAAGCACAAGCAACCAAAGTGAAGCTAGAGAAGCTTGACTACATCAAAATTTACAAATTTCTGTGCATCGGAGGACACATTCACGGGCTGATGCCACAAGACAGCACGTGACCAGCTGTGGACGCCTGGGGAGACCGCGGGCTTGCAGGGTGCCTGAGGATCGGGGCCTGTCACTGAGCGGCCATGGAAAGGCCAGCAAGGATTGGAACTGGACCCTCAAGAGCAGGAAGGGGCTCCTCTAGCACCAGGAATATGTGGGCAGAGAGGGGCGGGGGTGACGAGCCCAGGTCAGGACAGACACCGAGCTCTACGGGTGGTGCCGGCTACCGGTGTCGTCTCAGCACCAACCCCAAGGTGTAGCTATTACGCCTCTTCTTGGAGCGAGGGGACTGAGGCAGAGAGAGGTTAAAGAACTGTCTGCAGTCACACAGCTGGTCACGAGGTGCAGGGGCGTACAGGGCCCTGGTGAGGAGGCTGCGGTGAGTGAAGGGCCCAGACTGCAGCAGTGGGAACCAAAAGATAAAGAAGTTCACAAGACCCAGGCTTCTGGGATGGAACGAACGATACCCGCAGAGGGCACAGGGAAGACTAATGGACTCAGAGACTTGGCCCAAGTGGCTCCCAGACGTCAGGAGACCCTGGGATCAATCGGGAGGATCGAAGTCTGGCTCTTCCTCCTTTAAGTGAGCTACCAGCCCAGCCGAGTTTATAGTTTTATTTATTTCTTTTTCTCAGATTTATTTATTTATGCATACAAGAGCTGGGGTACAGGCCAGAGTCCAGGGAGGTGAGAGGATTCACCAGACAGAGCCGGGAACAGAACAGGCAGACTGACTGAAACACACTGCTGGGGGGAGCAGCGGGCGAGGCAGGAGGTCTGCTGTGCCATGTAGGTCCCCTCCCTGGCTGGCAGCAGGGATTGAACTTGTGCTGCAGTGGCTGCAGTTTGCTTCATAGTGCGTTGCTTAACCCACTGCACTACCAGGGAGGCCCCAAGTTAAGAGTTATAAGAGCAAGAGAAGAAATACAATCAAGTGGAGCTCAGCAAAGTGCATCACACTCGAGAGAGGAAGTAGTGGGCTCCCGCATTTCGGCCTGAATTGTACACACATGGTGCAAATGGCTGGGTTGCAACATAACATTTCCTAAGGCGGTCCAGTAAGTTTGAGAAACTTGAGATGTTTGAGAAAGCTGTCTGAGATACAAGTTCCCTCTATCTGTTTACCCATGCTTCCCCAGTAAACGGTCATTCAAAGAACGAGCGACTGAATAAATGAACACCAGGCCCAGGCCAGAAGCAGCCGCTCCCAGAATGCACCCACCTCTACTGCCATCGTCATCCTCCACCCTGGAGGCCTCATCCTCTTCTTCCTCCTCTCGGATAATCAGTCGGCCGTCGGTGCTCACCTTGAAGCCATGGTCCTTCTTCTTGCCTCGGCCCGGCCCGGGCTGTGTGGCTGGCACGGCAGTTGGGCAGGGAGGGGATGGAAGGTCAGTCCCAACTGCTCACACCCTCATCATAACCCACAAATGCAGGTCTGTGCCCGATAGGGGTGCACAGAACCCACAAAAGTCATTCGTATCCCCAACCCCAAACGGGACACAAGCCAGCCTATTTTACTGCCTCATGGGCCGGTCACTTCTTGCTCACCAAGGACTCGCTGGGCCACCTTGGGGTCCAGGAAGTTGAGCGGCTCATCCCCACCACCCTCCTTCAGCCACGCCCGGCTCCTCTGTCGGTCTAGCTTCCGCTGCTCCCTGCCCCGGGTCCTCTCCTCCTCCTCATTTTCCTCTTCTTCTGAGTTGGCCAGAATCTCCTCGATGCTGCAGACAGAGAAGCCCTGGGTCAGGAGGCCCCCACAGGGAAGGGCAGCTGGGCACTGCCTGGGCAGGCTCCAGGCTGGGGAGACCAGAGTCCCAGGTGTCACCTGTCGCCTTTGCCCTGGGCAGGTTCTTCCTCCTCCTTCTCTTCCTCCTCCATGGCAGCCTGGTTCAGGGCGCGGTGCCGCTTGGCCCGGGCCTCAGCCTTCCGGATGTTCACCAGCACCTTGTGGTACTCCTCGGGCAGCAGCCCCTTCACAAGCTCAAACCTGAGGGGCAAAGGGCTGGTGAGGCACCCTGGCCAGGGAGTTCTGAGGAAGGGGGTGTTGAGTGGGGGCCCTTCCCGGCCACAGGGGTGGTTGGTCCCTAGGCCAGACCCCTTCTCTGCAGCGTCCTCGGTGGGACTGAAAGCCCCTCGGTTCCTTCCCTGCATCTCCCCGACCCCTCCAGCGTACTGACCCAAACTTGCGGATGAACTTGGTGAACAGATTCCGGAGCTTCATGCGGAAGTGCCGGCGCATGTCGTCTGAAAGCTTCCCAATGGCCTCCATCTGCCCGCAGGGGACCAGGGTTCAGGGGAGCTGCCTCTACCCAGCCTCCCCATCACTGCCGTCCATCCAGGGCCACAGGACTACCAGGCCCAGAGAGGTAAGGACCAGAGTACCCCGTTCCCGGTCTGCTGCTTGGTCCCATCAGGCTTCCACGGTCTGGGTAGCCCCCACAACTTTTCTCTAACCTCCCCCCTCGTGACGCAATCCCTGCACAACCTGCCCGCCCCCCAAGACGACAGCTTTAGAGAGCTTTGGCACTTTACACAAATTATCTCACTGACTCCTAGAACGACCCATGCAGGCAGATGCTATCACCACAGGGGCACTCACCACCAGCTGCACGTGCGTGGCCAGGCGCGTCACGTCCATGACGACCACTGCCACCTTGATGAAGCCCAGAGCCGACTTGACCACGTCACGGGTGCGGGAGGCCAGGAGCAGGCACACGTTCTGCAGCAGCTGCTCCACCGTGCTGGCGCCCATCAGGCCTGGGGTGGCCAGGGAGCCATTGTCAGACACCCGGGACCCCACTCCGATGTGCAGTCCACCAGGTCACAAGAGTGTTATCATTTAGGGGATACCCGGGTTCCCTGCTTGATTCTCGTCACTTCCTGTGGAGTGTCTCCTCTAGTCCTTTGGGTATACCAGGGGGTGTGCGCTTCTCCCCCGTTTTAGCGCGTGAGGAACCAAGTGCTCTCACGTGACTGGTAAGGGGCAGGCCCAGGAATACAATCTGGGCACAGGACCTGCTCATTTACTCTGACGGTGGGGTGTGGGGCAGCTGTGGGGAGGGAGGGGGCCAAGGAGATGGGGAGGTGGCTGGTTCGGTCTGCATTGTCTTCCTTCCTTCCTCCCTCCAGGGAACCCCCCTGCCAGCAACCACCTGGCCAAGCTCCTCCCTAGAGCTTCCCAGGGCTTCAGGAAAGCGGCATTTACCTTTAAACTCGAAAAGGAGGTGGGTCAGAGCCAGGATGCTACAGCTGACCATGGTCACAGCACCCACAAGGCCAGGGTAGATCAGGACAAGGTAGCGCTCCAGGGCCTCTGGGCGGGCAAACGCCGACGTCACGCCAAGGCAGACCCCACCCACATGCTGCCCCTCAGGTCTACCAGGGAGGGGATTCTAGGCCCGAGGGGGCAGCCCGCCTCCAAGTTGCTCTCCCCATCTTCTCTTTGGTCTGCAGGTGCCCCCTGCAGAGCCCACGAGCGGAGGGCCTCCCTGGTGGCCCAGGCCGCTGTGGCCTGTGTTCGGCCCCAGCCAGGCGCAGCCTGACCCACAGCGTGCGGCAGACCTCTCCGGCCTCGGCCGCTGCTCCCTCGGCAGCGTGTCTCAGTCCGTCCGCCTGCTCTGCTCCCCGCTGTCTCTGGTGGATCCTCTTGCCCCCTCCTTCCCTCCTGGTCTACGCCCCAGCTCTTGTATGCATAAATAAATAAAAGTAAATTTAAAAAATAAAAAGCCTGTGAGAGGAGGATCCATCCCAGCCCTGAGTCACCGCGGCCTTACCTCCCTGGTTCGGGCCAAACCGAAGGAAAGCGTGGCCCATCTCCACTAGCAGGCTGAAAGCGTTCTTCCGTGCACCCACCGACACCTCCTTGGTGCACAGGATCACCTGCCCGAATGAGCCTGTGAGCACGTGCTCCCACTGGTGGTGGCTTGAGGCAGAGGGGGCAGGTAAGGGCACCCATGCTCCCAGGTAGCGAAACACTCCACCCCCAACACTGCCCTCCCTGGTCCCAGCAGGCCCTCGGGAGCCACACTCCAGCAGACTCTCCGCCTCCCTGGCCCCCGAGACGCCTCACCTCCGGGACAAGGGCAGTGATGAAGTCCTCGTGCTCAGCAGAGAGCTTCTTCACAATATGTATGAGGCACTTCAGACGGGGCTGCATGGGAGTGTGGAACAACAGTCAGGATCCCCTAATGCCACCTGGTCCCTGAGGGACTCCACAGTAGCTCCCTTCTTTCCCTAAGGCAGAACCAGCTGCTCACGGGCCCTCACCCTCTTGGCAGGTGAGGAAGTGCTCCGGAGCGAGTCCAGTAGGGTCTTCTTCAGGTCGTCCAGGTGGCTCTGCACGAAGCGGGCGCCAGAGCCCTGGGAGCTGGCACACACCTCCTCGAGCACACGGTAGGCCTTCTTCTGTACTCCATGAGCCTTGCTCTGGGAGGAGCACAGAGTGGACAAGGATGGGTAAGGAATAGGGCTGGGAGCCATCACTGTCCATCATCCACCCCGGTGTGGCTGCCCCTAAGAGGACATGGAGAAGCTGGCTCCCCGTGGGAGCTCGCGAGGTGCAGACAAAGGCAGGCAGAGTACAGACAGCGAGAGGCCAACACAACATGAGGCGGGGAGGCCTTGGAGAGTGAAGCTGACCCATCCTCAGTCAGTCCTGCCGACCCGGCCGGAAGTGGCACCCACTGAGCTGTGTGAGCTCGCAGGGCCTGCCTGGGCTGCGCCGGCCAGGCCTGTGCACCTGCCTGTCTTTCTTTTTTTTTTTTTAAAGATTTATTTATTTATTCATACAAGAGCTGGGGTACAGGCCAGAGGTGTGGGGGGTGAGAGGATTCACCACAGACAGAGCGGGGAGCAGAACAGGCAGATCAGTGGAAGTACACTGCTGAGGGGAGCAGCGGGCANAGCAGGAGAGGTCTGCTGCGCCATGTGGGTCCCCTCCCTGGCCGGCGGCAGGGATCGAACTCGTGCTGCAGTGGCTGCAGTTTTGCTTCATAGTGTGTTGCTTAACCCTCTGCACCACCAGGGAGGCCCCTGCCTGTCTTTCTGATGGGAGCGCACGTCTCCCTCTTTTGTCTGACTGATGCCTTGCTGTTCCACAAGAGCTCTTGTCACCGATCCCAACCTGGACACCTTTCCTTCTGGGTCCCCAGAGCACCCTGTGCACCTCTAAGTGAGTGCTCGCTGAACTCTGGCAGCGCTAACAGCCTTCAGGGTCACTGCCTGGCAGCTAGCTGCAGCAGGACGACGCGCATGGCTGGCAGAGGACCTCGCACGGGCGGTGGCACAGAGGGGCTCTTCCAGTCTCAGGACTCTTAGCAGTCACCAACGAGGCTGGTGTGTGGCAGGAGGGTGCAGGGGAAGAGGGGGCACTGGCGGGGATGAAGACCAGGCCGGGCGGGGTTCTGCCTAGCAAGCGAGCAGGGGGTGTATGGGGCTCAGCTCTTCGAGAGGCGTCTCAGCAGGTGAGGCCTGTGCACAGCTGTGCGTTGTGGTCACTCTGGCAGCTCCAGGACGGGTGGGCGAGCCAGGGCATGATGGGCAGCCACGCCATGAGGAAGCAGATGAGCACCTGATCACGGGTGAGGGTGGCACCTGTCCGCACCTTCCCAAGGGGCCCGATTTCCCCCAGGCATGGTAGCGTGGGGCTCCCAGCCTCCGGGCTCACCTCTAGGTAAGGGCGGATGGTGGCGTACAGCTTGCTGATGGCGGCCTCGTCGGCGTGAGGAGCCAAAGCCACAACCAGGTCCAGGACAGACAATCTGCTCAGGGGAGGAGACCAAGGAGAGATCTGCGGGGGCACTGACGAGCATGTTCTTACAGCTACTGGTGTGGGGAGGGTGGGAGCGGCCAGGGCCAGCAGGACAGGGCCTTCAGCGAGACGAAGAATGACTATCGCCAGCTCCGAGCTGGGCACTAACACCCAGGCACGGTCTGAGGGGCTTTCCCTGTGCTGGCCCCTTCTGTATTCCCGGCAGCCTGCCGCAGGCAGTGTAAGCATGCCCACTTAACGGGACGACGAGGCCCAGAGTGGGTGGGCCCTCGTCCAGAACCGCACTGCGGTAAGTGGTGGCGCGGACTGGGTCCCCGCTCTTCCCGAGCAGGCCGGACGGAGTGCTGCTCAGGACGGAGCTGGTCAGGCTGCCCAGCAGAGTGGGGACGTGCAGCGCCTCAAGCCTTCCCCAAGCAATTCCAGCGGCTCCATCAGCCTTCTGCTAGACTTCCCAGTTCAGGACGCGACATTTTACCTGGTGGAGTCTGAGCTAGCAGGGTCCAGCACCTTCTCACTGGCTTTTTCCAGGAAACCATTCACCAACTAGAGCCCAGGAGGACGAGGAGGAGGGAGTTTTGAAGAGAGAAACACATAGCACCTTCTCCTCTACCCCGCTCCCCCAACTTAGAAGCCTCAGGTCTGGTCTGGCTGCTGTGGCCACTCTCTGGCCCCTGATCTCCAGGCGGCAGAGGCCCATGAGCCCCAAAGGGGAGGTTCTCAGCCTCTCCAGTAAATACACCCAAGGGGGACCTGCCCCTTCCCCCCCCCGGTTCACCTGGGTATCGGTGATGGTGAGGTAAGTTTTGATGGTCTCCAGCACGGCCCGGCAAGGGGCTGGCGTGTCCCCGGCTGCAACAGGCTGCCCGTACAGGTTGAAGAGGATGGGCAGGAAGTTCTTGGCAAAGCGGCTCACTTCAGCACGGTCAGCCTCTGGCAACAGAATCGGTTTGCATGAGGACGAGAAGTGAGCGTACCTCAAAGACCTTGGGGCTGCGGCCTAGAGCCAGCCTTTCAGGGGGTCGTGACATGATCCAGAACCGTGGGTCTGGGGTTTCTCTGGGACAGAAGCAGCTGAGGCCAGAGCATAGAAAATGAGGTGCCCTGGAGCCTATACCCCCCATGGCCCTGTCCTGGAGGCCAGCCAAGCGCTAGCCACCAGAGAGCACCTGCAGCACTGCAGGAACAACTCCCAGCAGCTGTCAGTATCTCACTGACTCCCCAGGCCCCCTGCAGAGAGCCTGCGTCCCGGCAAGGAGGAGTTACGCTCACACAGAGTCCTGGCAGGCCCGGAGACGGGAGCCAGGGGACCAGGCCCTCAAAGCCGTCTTCCTGCGCGCCCGAATCCAAGAGCACGCACGTACCGGCCTCACAGCCCTTGACGATGAGTGTGCGCAGGGCCTGGCACACAGTGCCCCTCAGGTCCGGGCGCTCACTGATGGCCGTGCCCAGCGTTCGAGCCAGCCCTTTGAAGGAGGCGGCCACATCCGTGGGCCTCGTGCAGAACCCAGGCAGGAGGGTCCAGATCTGGGGAGGAAGGGGGTGGCGGAGGAAGGTCACACCTAGTAACCGTGCCCAGGCCTGTCCCACCCACGCCCTCCATGACCCCTTACCTGCCACTGTAGCGTGTCGTAGATCTTGGACTCCACAGTGCTGCCCGCCTGCGCCAGGTTCATTGCTGGAGTAGGATACACGGACAGAGTGACCCTGGCACCCCCCGGCCAACAGATCTCAATCTCCCCAAAACCCATGCCCAGCGATAGGACTGCTGTATGGTGGCGCCCCTCCCCACACGCTGAAACAGAGTGCTGTTCGTTCCGAGAAATCGGGGCCTTTAACATAGAGGAAGTGCGTCTCCCCATCATCACCCTCCAGGGCCGAACCTTGTTTTTTCCCTTATGAGTCTCTGGTCACGCGCACTTTCAAAGACAGAAACGAGACTGGGCCCTCCCTTCCCTGCCCACAGACATCTTTCGGGAACCTTGTTTTAACTGATAATAAAGTGGGCAACTTTTATGCAGCAATTTCTACATAGCAGGCTCGTAATGGGCACTTCCACGATGATTTCACTTAATGTTGCAATTACCGCCCCACTCACAGGTAAGCAGCAGACCCAGGGGTAGGATAAACTTGCCCAAAGCCCCACACTGGGGGTGGCCGAGCTTAGCTCTGATTCACAGCTGCTCAACTCCCAAGCTAGCTGGTGTGTGCACTCCCAGCCCCGGTGGAACCCCATGAAGGGACACGTAGCGTGTGCCAGATTTTTTGCTATGACCACCTCTGTATCGATGTGCACTGGTCTAAAGACTCCGTGGCGGGCGAGGAGACCAGGGCATTCCTCCCCTGGGGCGGATGCCTGGCCACACAGCTCCAAGCAGAGAGCAGGGAAGGCACTGGCTGGTCACCTCCCTGGCAGAGGAAGGCTGCCGAATGGCCTAAGACTGGGGTGCTGGACGAGAAGTCCTTCACGAGCCCTTCCAGCAGGGTCTCAAGCACTGAGGTGGGCCCCATACCTTTGTTCTTCAGGGTGGTAGCCAGGGGTAAGAAGTAGGCGGTGAAGAAGCCAAGACGAGTTTCCCTGACGTGGTCCCGGATGACGGGCAGCAGCCAGCTGCGGGGGAAATCCAGGGTCTCTCTGTGGGGAGAGAGGCCAGTGAGGAGGCGGTGACAGCAGGCAGGGTTGCCCATCCACGCCAAGGAGCAGTGCCCACGCCAAGGAGCAGTGCCAGCCACGTCCGCCTCTCCTGCTGACCCCGCACAGCTCAGAGGCTTCACCCGCTGAGCAGACGCCTTCAGGGCAGGAGAACAAGCCTCCGACTGTCCAAGTCAACTGCAGTCCCACTTACTCAGAGCCATCAATCTCCAAAGGCACAGCCTGTAAAACCACCTCAGGTCCCATGCTGGCCACAGCAGCCCCCACCGCCTGGTCCAGAGCGGCTGCGTGGGGGAAGTGGGGGGAGAGGCGCAGGTCACAGAGGGACTGAAGACACTAGAGCAAAGGAAGGACAGATCAGACACTAAGCTGTGTTCACAGAGCAGCGGCCGGCCGGCCCAGGCCTCAGAATCCTAGAGGACGAGGTCCGAGTGCGAGCCCAGGTTAAGCCTTAGGTCAGAGGTCATGAACCAATAACCAAATTTAACCCACTGACGTGTCTGATCCTTCCTCAATGCCCCAGGCTTTTAAAAAAGTGTTTGTTAATAACAAGTAAAAATTAAGTTTTCTTTTTTTTTTTTTTTTTAAGATTTACTTATTTATGCATACAAGCACTGGGGTACAGGCCAGAGGTGTGGGGGGTGAGAGGATTCACCACAGACAGAGCAGGGAGCAGAACAGGCAG
>JAGFMF010011406.1:4832578-4844009 GCA_019455555.1 Galemys pyrenaicus | reverse complement strand
CCTCCCACCCATCCAATCCATTCAGCAGTTTGGCAGTGAACAGAGTAAATAACTCATGTTCTATTTGGGAGGCAGAAAATAAGCAAACAGACATCAGAAGGTAAAAAGCAATTGCAGACGATAAAGCAGGGCTGTTACTTTTCACACGGTGGTAAGGAGAGTGTTGCTCCAAGGAAGTGACACTTCAGCAGAGATCCAGAGAAGGGAGGGAGAGACCACAGGGAAAGGGCAGGAGCCCAGCTGGAATGAGGCCCAGCGAGTGAGACGCTGTAATTACTGTCCTAGGCCCCTGCCCTAAATTTCAGGAGGAAACAGCGTGGCCAACCACCACTTACATAGCTGGACCAGCCTGTGGGGGACATAGTAGTCGCCCCACAATCTTGCATCGTGGTTGCTGTCATTACCCTTATTTCATGGCTAAGAAATTGAGGCTTAAGGAGATAAACTGACATATCCAAGGTCACAGCACTAGCAGAGACCCCAGTATCTAATTCAGGTTGGTGATGCTAAAGCCCCCACCCCCCATAACTTACACTTCACCGACCAGTGAGGCAGCGGAGACTGAGGGCCCGATGCGGAACACTCGTGCTGCAGGAAGCTGCTGCTCGCCCCAGAGCTGGGCGCACAGGCCAGCGGGGCAGGACTCAGACTCAGGCCGGCTCCAGTCCCCACTTTAATGGCTGGCCCGCTCCCATATTCTGGGGTGCAGAAGTCTCACCTTGGGCTTGGCATGCACTGTGAAGCTCAGTAGCCCGTGATACACCTGTAGGGTCACAGGGTAGCTCCAGGCCTCCAGGTCCTGCTTCCGCAGAAGGGTGGCCAAGCAGGAGAGGACCTGAAAAGGGAGAGTCAGTCTTTCAGCTCCACCTGCCTCGGCCACGTAAAAAGAAGCACGGATTCCCACTGACTCCAGAAAATCTCACACAAATCCACCTGAGGGTCCACACAGGGCCTAGACACTTGCCCCCTCCACCCTCGCCCCCCAGAGCACCAAATTTTAAGTCACTTTAGACTGGGTCTGGAAGAAGCAGGAGGGAGTATGCTCGGTGGCCTAGGAGAAGGCACTGGAAGACAGCAGAAGGAAAACCGAGACCCGGAGACTAACCCATCGGAGAGCAGAGGTGGAGCCGCTGCTGGCCTGGGCTAACAGGGTATCCATGAAGGTTTTGGAAGTATCGGAGAACTTCTTAATGAGGACAGGGCTGGGCACGCTGCAGGTAAAGAACAGAGAAGGTCAGAGCCCCAAAGGGATCTCCAACAGCAGCAGTCCAGCATGGCCCCCTCATTTGGCCAATGAGTAGCAATCAAGTCGGGTACCCTCCACAGCACCTGAGCTCTCTGTCTCTCATCCGCTCCACTACCCATTCTCTGCACCCCCACGTCAAGCTCTTATAACCTTCTCCCTAGTGACCCCTGGCTGAGGTCAACAGGCACCCCAATGCCAACTACCCCCCAGCACTCCCCAAAGCCCACATGCACACTCTGAGCTACATACAATATACATACAATATCCCAGACCACTGGCAGCACCTGGGGCAGGTACATTTTTGTTCTTGCAGCAATGCCAGCCCCATTCCTCACACCTGTACCCCCTCTGCAAAGAGAGTGGGGCTTCAGACAGGAACCGGGACTCACCGCTTCAGGACAAGGTTGAGCAGGTATGCGACAGCGGCAAGGGACTCTGGGGACTCCACCGCTTCCATTGTCGTCATCTGAGGGCCGGATCACAGGTGTGAGAGGGAAATGTGCTGGGCTGGGCAAACGGGGAACTCCAGGGATGCGTGTGTCCACTGGAATGGTTATGACCAAGGGCCCTGGTATCAGAGGTTCATGTCCCAGCTCTGTCTCTGGGTGACAGAGTACCTTGTTAACTTCTCTGTGACTCAATTTATTTGTGTGTAAAAATGAAATAAGTTTTTGTGATATTTAATTTATTTGAAAAACTTAGAATACTGTCTACACAGGGGCCTCCCTGGTGGCACAGGGATTAAAGCCAGCACTATCACGCTATCAGCAGCCACTGCAACATGAGTTCGATGCCCAGCGAGGGAGCTGACCCACATGGAGCAGCAGACCTCTCCTGTCTCACCCACTGCTTCCCGTAGCAGTATATTTCAGTAGACCTGCCTGTTCTGTTCACCACTCTGTTTCTGGTGACTCCTCTTACCCCCTGCACCTCTGGCCTATACCCCAGCTCTCAAATGCATAAACAAATAAAACTTATATATATATATATATTTTAAAAAGTAAGTTTAAAACCATTATTAGTTCTTAAGCTGTCCAAAGACAGACCAAGGATTGTATTTGGTGGATGGGCCATAGTTTGCCAACCTTTGTTCTAGAGTACTGGTTCTGAAGCTTTTACACCCTTAAAAACTAGTGAAGAGGGCCCTTCCTGGTGGCGCAGTGGGTTAAGCAACGCACTATGAAGCAAACAGCAGCCTCTGCAGCACGAGTTCGATCCCTGCCACTGGCCGGGGAGGTGATCCACATGGCACAGGCAGACCTCTCCTGCCTCGCCCGCTGCTGCCCTCAGCAGTGTGTTTCAGTCCATCTGCCTGTTCTGCCCCCAGCTCTGTCTGGTGGACTCTCTCACCTCCCCGCACCTCTGGCCTGTACCCCAGCTCTTGTATGCATAAATAAATAAATCTTAAAAAAAAAAAACTAGTGAAGATTCCCTAGAGGTTTTGTTTATATAGCTCTACTGATGTTGAGGATATTATCCTCAAACACCATGTAACATAAAAATCCCTATGGTAAGGTCACAAGAATGAGAATGAAAAAGGTAAATGATATTCTAGTACTATGACGGAAATCACTTTGACCTCAGAGGGTCTAAGGGGCCCCTAAACCACATTTTGAAAACCATTTTTCTAGAGAATCCCCTGAGCGTAATTCAGCTTCATCGATCAACGGTTGAAAAAACAAGAATAATGGCTTTTTGTTTTACAAGAGTGCAGCAAATACTAGCAGCCTTCCCAAGCACCTGAGAGCTGGAGCACTGTCCCTGTTCTAGGCTGTCCTTCTCTGGCCCACACATTAGGGGCACCTGGCTTCTCTCTGCAGCCCAAGGGACTTCTCTGAACACCCATCCAAGCCCACTCACCAGGGCCGCGAAGTACTCAGTCTCTGTCTCCTTCCCGCCCTGGGAGCGAATCACTTCAGTGACGGCAGCCAGAACAGCGCAGATCTGCACAGGAGGGAGAGGAACGCATGACATCTATTTTAGATCTAAGCCCACGCTGGGGTAGTCTCTTTGCCTCTGCTCCTTCAGAAAGCCCCAGATGAATGAGCTGAGCAGCACCCAGAGCCAGGGGTGTACAGCTGTGGCCCAGCAAAGAGGAAGAGTCAGTGCTTGCTAAACTTGTTTCCCACCACCAGGACTCTCCGCCAAAATACCTGAACGCAAACATTTATGTACCAACGTGCTCACTGCAGCCACAAACTGGAACAACTAAGCATCTGTTAGCAGGGATTAAGAATTCACTTTTACTTATAATAAGCAACAATTGACTCAAATGCTATGTAAGTATTGAAAAGAATGAGTAACAGGGACCTCCCTGCTGGCGCCAAGGGATTAAGAACTGCACTATGAAGCTATCCACAGCCACTGCAGCACGAGTTCGATCCCCAGCCAGGGAGCTGACCCATATGGCGCAGCAGACCTCTCCTGCCTCGCCATGTCTCCCCTCAGCAGTGTGTTTCAGTTGATCTGCCTGTTCTGCTCCCCACTCTGTCTCTGGTGAATCCTCTCACCATCCCTCACCTCTGGCCTTTACCCCAGTTCTTGCATACAAAAATAAATAAAAACCTTAAAAAAAAAAAAGGAAAATTACATATGGTAACTAAGAAATACTGTTCAGTGGGGAAAAGGGACAGTGTATAGAATTGTGTTTAAGTTCATCTAAACAAAATGTGGCTTAAAAATATACAAAAAGTCTGGGGTAGTAATGTAGCTCAAGAGGCCACTGAGCACTGGGCATGTCTAGTGTGAGTCAGGGACCAACACTTCGATTTTTAAAATTTTATTGATTGAATTGAAAAGTAAATGCGTGCTTTTGTTACTGGAAACCAGAGATTCAGAACTTGAATATATGGATTTCCTTTGCAAATGTAAGTTTTGTGAACTCGAAATACAAATCCAGTGCATCCAAATGGAAATACATACTAGATTTTAAAGCCAATACAATGAAAACCACACAAAACATCTAATTTTTATACTGATTATATTGAAATGTCAATATTTCAAACACATTGCCGTAGGTAAAATGTAGCAGTAAGATTAATTTCACCATCTTCTTCACTATCTACAAGATAGAAAAGTAATCTTCTATCTCAGGTAACTGGAAATTACTTACATAGCCTGCGCTCTCTATCAGACAGCACTGGGCTATGAAAATGCACAATGACCCACTAACTTTCACATTGAATTCTACTCATGTTACTTTGGTACCATTTACAATTTTGACAGTTTTCATTTAAAGAATGAAAAATATATAACTTTATGATATGAACTAAAAATATTTTAAAAGGACAGGCTTACTAGGAAAGAAGACACTTGAACAGAAAGAGCTGCCTCTGCTGCTTTGCAAGGAGAAAAGGTGTGTCAAAAGAAACACCTGCATAGTCACAGCAGCAGGAGAGCTGGCAACAAATGTTTCTTCAAAGTAAGCTATGGAAAAAGTCCAGTTTAAGTATTGCTAAAAAGATAAACATTTGGAAAACACTTCTAGCCTAAGGACGTTACACATATCGTTAGAAAAAGCAAAAAGTGGAACCTGCCCCAGGAGAGGTTATAAACAAGGGAAGGGGAGGGTGACAGAGATGACACATCACCCATAAACACCAGCTGCTGTCACTGCAGGCGTCAGCCTGCACTAAAAGAAAAACTTGAAAAAGAATGCAAATGGGTAGCAAATAATTCAAGTTCTAGAAAAAATACACAGGTCAATAAAACAAAAGCAAAAAATCAAAGAAAAGACATGAGCCTGGCCGCCCCTCCCCAGGCCTCCCGCCCTACCTCCTTGTGGGCAGCAGAGTTGGACTCCCAGAAGCGCTGCACTTTGCTGAAGGTGACGTTCGTGCAGTCAGAGAGGCCGCTCAGGAAGGTGCCTGAGGACTGTTCAGTGAATGCCGGCGCCACCTCTTCATCCATGGCCATCTCAGGCCCCTCGCTTCTGCCCAGGCGCAGGGACCCTGACTGCAGCTCATTATGCAACTTTACGGCATCAACGGTCAGGTCGCTCTTTCCTGAGAACCGGAGACACAAAGTAAGGCCCCTACTTCTTTCTACGCGTACCTCCTTTGGGCCAAGCGAACAAGAAGCGCCCCTAAGAAACAAACCAGCAGAGGACAGAGTCCCAGCTCGAGAGGCTGAATCCCGAATGTGCCCCAGGTTCACCCGCTCACTGCACGCTCAGATGCAGTCAGAAGGGAACCCTCCAGGTGAGTTTCCTGCCCCGATGCCTTAAACACCGGCGGGATGGTCTTAGGAGCGGTACTCTGGGGCCCGGGAAATAAATGAAGGAGAAAGCGCTTTGGGATGAGTCACCCAAGGTTTACTCCAACTAGGAGTTCCAACTCCGATACCAGTGTTACTCTAGCCGTCTCTCCATTGGACTGTTTACGCATCTGCTAAGAGGGGAGGGTGGGTCTTGCCAGCAGGCTCCAGATCCGACATTCCAAGAGGCGAAAGGTCCCGTGTCCACGCCTCGGAGCCTCCAGAGAGGCCCAGACCCGTCCAGAAAGCAGCCACCGACCGCCCTGGATCGCGACACTATTACCTGAGGGCTGGCTGAAGAAGCGGCTGCGGGCGGCCTCGCGGTGGCGGCAGGTGGAGGGGTTACTGTCGCTGCTGTGTCCTTTCTTCCAGCGTTTCAACTTAGCCGAGACCCCGGAGGGTAACTTGCCGGAGCGCCCCATGCCGACTCAGTCCTCCGCGTGGAGTGAGATTAAAGGACCGGCTTCCAGGCCCGGAGAAACACGCGCAAACCCACGTGGGTTCGCAACTCACTTCACTTCCTTTTCCTCTAGCGTAACTTCCGGATGCGCGTCCGTAACCATGGCAAAACAGACAACATCCGGCTTGTACCCTACGGGCTCCGAATCTCAAGCGGTTGCGAGGAGATTCGTTGCTATGGAGGAAGTTCTGTTGCTAGGGAGTCCCTGGGGCTCCTATTCCAGGTTTTTGGGTCCCCGATGTGAGCTTTTATAAAACTGGAGTAGCTTTCCTTCTAGAAACAGACAGATGTACATTTATTAATTTTGAAAATCTAATTCCCAAAGTTAAGCGTAGAAACACATTTATATTCGAGGGTTAAGATGTGGCCAGATCTGAAACAATGAAAATCTTTTTGGACAGAAAAGAGAAAAAAGCAGCGAATGATGTGCTAAATTCTCGTGGCTATTTTCCTTTATTGCTGGAGACACCCAATTGCTATGCCCCCGCCTTGCCTCGTGGCGGCACTTGATCGCTGTAATTAATCTCTTGTAATTCCACCTAAGAACCAGCAGCCGATTTAGAACTGATTCCCACTGCCCTGCTACCTTCCCCTAAATCCCTCAGCTAGAACACAAACTTTACAAAGGCAGCGGAGTTTGGAAACCGTTGCAAACAAGCGAGGGCGCGTCACCAGCGCTACGGTGCGGGAACTTTTGTGAGACAAGGCAGAGAAAGTAAGTGTTGGGTTTGAGTTAGGACTCATTTCACTGTGTGACACTGAGCCAGGATTTACTCTCTCCAAGTATCTGTTTCATGTTCTGAAAATGGTGCTAGTCATACTGAAGCCACTGTACTACTCTGAGGATTCAGTAAAGTGCCCGTGTCTGTCAAATTATGTAGGATTCTTTGGGCAATGTGCAATGGTGCACCTAAGTCACAAGAGGGAGCTCTGTAAACAACCCGTTATGGCTAAAACCCTAAGAACTTGCAATACCAGTTGAGCAAGTTGGAAATTTCACAAATTAGCTGGGGAGAGGAAGAGGCCCAAAGTAGTGGCAGCCTTCCCTGGGCATGGCACCTGCTGGCCTCCAAACTGAGTCTGCTCCCTAACTGCATACAGCCCCCAGATGAAGCAGCAGTCTGAGGTGGCCCTTGCAGGGGCAGAGACCACCAGCTGGCCCTCCATCTGGAGACATCCGTCAGAGCTTCCCCTAGGAGGATGTGGTGCCAGGAGAAGAGAGGAGTCATCCAGATGGCCTGAGCATGCATCCCAGGACTCATCTTTTTGGTGAAGGACCAACTTCCCTGTTCCTGAACCCCAGCATCACCTTCCATCCAGAGACATCCCCATAATCAACCATAGTACATATGGTTAATAAGCACCCCTCACATTTGTAAGATGGTTCCTAGGGTTAGACCCTCTGGAGGATCTAATTCTTAGTCTAGGAACCCTCTCTTAGCCACTGCTGTGAATATCTGTGAGGCCCGTGAGGGGGGACTAGGGCCCTTGCAAAACACTGAGCCCAAGGGAGCAGGAAGGCTGGTTGTAGGGCAGCAGGGTTGTCATCTGTTATGACATTGGGCAGAAGAAGGAAAGGGAAATTGCCTCTTGCCCCAAACAAAACAGAAGTGGATGGTCTGGATGTTTAACTTAGGGCTCAAGCTCTGCAGGAGGGAATGGCCTTTTTCACCCTGGGCAGCCCATCTTGAGCAAGGTGGTGGAGTTGCAGCTGCTCTAGAGGCTTTTCCTAAGTGCCAGAGCTGAGGTTAAGCTACACTTTGGACTTAGGCAACCCTGCTTTTGATACCACATCCTAGTTGTGTGATTGGGGTCAGAAACCACACTTGCTGAGCCACAGTTTTCTCATCTGAAATGGGAATTGCTGTTCTGAAGCTAAAATGCAATAACGCGTGCAGAAGTCTTAGCACTGTGCCTGGCATGTCACTGCTGCACAAGCCGGTGTCCCTTGGCTTGTGGGGCTTAGCATTCCATATGAGAGAAGAGTTTTGAGAAAGGACTTGCTTCATAAACCAGGTATGGGAAGACCAGCCGACGGCCTAGTGTGCTCAAGAAGCGTGCCTCCCTCCCAGCGCAGTGGCAACGCAAGGGGAGCCTGGGCAGATGCTCGTGTTCAGTGGGGGGCACTGTCCCCAAGGTGGAGTCCACCCTTTTCCCCTTCCTGACAGCACGGGTCTGTGACCATGATGGGAGGGAATCTGGGTGAGGAGAGAGTGTGATCACGACTATGACCTGGCGTCCTGATCCCCCAATTTTGTTATTACCCCAAAAGTCAACCTTTCTCCACTTAACACTTTAAGCCTCCATCTGGGTCGGTGAGGACTGTGTTCAGCTGCTCTAACGCAACCTTTGCCGCAGCAACTCCGACACACAGGGTTAATTCTTTTGCAGTGAAGACATTAGGAGGCAGGTCCAGGCTGATATAGTGGCCCCACTGAAGAGCCCTGGGCTCCCTGCTTTTTCTGTTCCACCCTCCAAGGTGTGTGACGTCCATCCGTGGTGTCTCCTCATCTCTCAAAAGTGGGCTGCAGGAGCTCCAGCCATCACTGGACACCCAGGCTGAGGCTTAGACGGAGCGTGACAGAAGGAAGAGCCCAGTTTGCACCGCCCGGCCAAGTCTGCTCCTTTTCAACTAGTTCCATTCACTAGTTGAAATCTGTCATTCAACAGATTAATCTGGCCAAACTGTGTTGCAGAAAGGGCTATAAATGTAGCCTTTTGGTCCATAGCATTGCTGCCTTCCCCTGACCCCAAACCAGAGTTCTCTTGCTAAAGTAGGGCAGGATTGATATGTGGTAGGCAGTTCGCAGCTTCTGGATCTCAGGTAGGTGTAAGGCTGGTTTTATTTATTTATTTTTATATTTTTAAATTTATTTATTTGTGCATACAAGAGCTAAGGTACAGGCCAGAGTCGTGGGAGGTGAGAGGAGTCACCAGAGACAGAGTGGGGAGCAGAACAGACAGATGGACTGAAACACACTGCTGAGGGGAGGAGCAGGCCAGGCAGGAGAGGTCTGCTGCGCCATTTGGGTCCCCTCCCTGGCTGGCAGCAGGGATCGAACTTGTGCTGCAGTGGCTGTGGTATGCCTCATAGTGTGTTGCTTAACCCACTGTGCCACCAGGGAGGCCGTAAGGCTGGTTTTGGTCAATTTAATTAAGCTATGTACTCAAAGGTTATTTCTTGAGCACTTAGTATGTGCAAGGCACATAGAACTGATTAGTAGGTCCATGTGCTATGTAAGCATATGAAGGGATACAAGGATGTTTAAAGTCTCTTGCGGGCCTCCCTGGTGGAGCAGTGGGTTAAACAATGCACTATGAAGCAGACCTCAGCCACAGCATGAGTTCATTCCCTGCCGCCGGCCAGGGAGGAGACCCACATGGCGCAGCAGACCTCTCCTGCTTCGCCTGCTGCTCCCCTCAGCAGTGTGTTTCAAGTCGATCTGCCTGTTCTGCTCCCCACTCTATCTCTGGTGAATCCTCTCACCTCCCTGGACTCTGGCCTGTACCCCAGCTCTTGTATGCATAAATAAATAAAATCTTTTAAAAAAAAAATAAAGTCTCTTGCTCTGCTCTTAAACACCCTGCAGTTAATGATGTAAGACAAACAAAAAGCCCTCAATCTTCTCCTTTGTGAATTGCAGATATTACAATGGAAGCTCTGTAAGGTCTTTGCTAAAGTTAATGTTCACTGAAATTCAATTCACAGGATTGCATTCATTTGGCTTCTCTGCGCTTTCCAGCTCTGAGTCTCCTGAACATGGGGACTGTGTCCAGGCCTTTCTGATGCTGTCAGTCTACTACGGTGCCTAGCACATAGTAGGTACACAAAACAGTGCTAAAGAAATACATGACATAAGCAGAGCTCAGTTAGAGGTACAGGAGAGATTCAGATAAAACCATTGGGGGACTCAAACACACCCCCACAAAGGGGGACTGTCAGAGGACTATTTTGATAAGGAGGTGACTTTTCTTTTTAAAGATTCATTTGTTTATGCATACAAATACTGTGTACAGGCCAGAGGTGCGGAGGGTGAGAGGATTTACCAGAGACAGAGTAGGGAGCAGAACAGGCCAACTGATTGAAGCACACTGTTGAGGAGAGCAGCTCTCTCTCCTGGCGAGACAGGAAAGGTCTGCCACACAGGTCTGCCACACCATGTGGGTCCCTTCCCTGGCCAGAGGCAGGGATCAAACTTGTGTTGCAGTGGCTGCGGTTTGCTTCATAGTGCTATGTTTAACCCACTGCGCCACCAGGGAGGCCCGGAGGAGGTAATGTTTCAAAAGAGAAACTGGCAAAATAGAGCCGGAGCTGTTCCTGTAGGGCCTAAGTGTAGGAAGTTTTGCAGATTGCAATCTGGATAAAGAACTTAGTGGGTTTGGGCCTCCCTGGTGCTGCAGTGGGTTAAGCAACACACTATGAAGTGAATTGCAGCACAAGTTTGATCCCTGCTGCTGGCCAGGGAGGGGACCCACATGGCACAGCAGGCCTCTCCTGCCTCGCCCGCTGCGGCAGTGTGTTTCACTCAGTCTGCCTGTTCTTCTCCCCACTCTGTCTGGTGAATCTTCTCACCTCCTGCAACTCTGGCCTGTACCCCAGTTCTTGTATGCATAAAGAAATAAATATTTTTTTTAAAAAAAGAACTTAGTGGGTTTGGGGTTTGTACTTTAGCAGTAATTCTCCTTTATTTATTCAGCTGACATATATTATTGCTGAGTAGATCAGGCAGATGGCAGAGGAGGCGAGGAAAAACACATTTAATGAATGTCTGCTATGTGGTAGGGACGCGCCACTGTAATAACCACCACAGATTGGCCCTCACAGAACCTGGCATTTATTTTTCCTCCCAAGTCCTATCCTTCATGATCCCCTGGTTAGAGAGATGCAAGTAGCCTAGTTCTCATGTCCAGTGTTCACAGGCTGGCCCCGGGGCAGAAAAGAAGCCCTCGGGGGAGGGGGTGTGATCATGCAATCATCCAGGGATGCCCAGGAGCTGGGGTGCCCCAGCCTGGTATGGTGCAGTCAGGCCTGGCGTAGAGTCAGGGACAGGTTGGGTCTGGCAGCTAGTAGCACCGCAGACTGGGTGCTCTTCACATGGTTTTGTTTCTCACAGTTCTGGAGGCTGGGTGCAATCTTTTTGAGGGGAGCAGGAGCTGATGTAGAAGGTGGAGGGAGGTGTGATGCACAGTGATGGGTGCTGGCAGAGAAGGGAGTGTTCAGGGACTGGTTGGTGAACCAGAGTTGGGGTTTGTGAGCTCCTGGCTGCCGGCTTTCAGCAAGGCCACTGACAAACTGCCACTGCGCAGTTAAATGGAAATGAGTTGTCGTTGAATAAATGCCTTAAAACTGTGTGGTGCTGGGCCCGCCCTGGTGGTGCAGTGGGTTAAGCAACACACTATGAAGCAAAACCGCAGCCACTGCAGCACGAGTTCGATACCTGCCGCCGGCCAGGATGGGGACCCACATGGCG
>JAGFMF010011406.1:4809717-4832557 GCA_019455555.1 Galemys pyrenaicus | reverse complement strand
CCCGCTGCTCCCCTCAGCAGTGTGTTTCTGTCAATCTGCCTGTTCTGCATCCTGCTCTGTCTGGTGGATTCTCTCACCACCCCCACACCTCTGGCCTGTACCCCAGTGCTTGTATGCATAAACAAATAAATCTTAAAAAAAAAAAAAAAACAACTGTGTGGTGCTTACTTGTTGCCGTAGCAATAGGACAGTCTCTCACTGGGGTATGAGAATTTTTTTTTTATTTAATGAGGTACCATTGTTTTACATCCTTGTTTAAATTTTGACAGTATAGGATTTCCTCAGGGTGATAACTTCCTCAGGGTGATAACTGCCTCAAGTGACTGCTAGTTTGAGGCAAACCATTTACCCTCCCAGAGGTGTTTCACTTTTTTAACAGGGACCATGTTTGCTTAAGGCACTCTACTTAAGGCACTCAACAGGGGTCTTGAGGCTCCCTGGGGTGAGGAACCTGAGGACCCACGCTGTGGCAATAGAGTTCAGTTTCTGTCATCTCCTGCCAAAATTTTGGGGACAGGCTATTTCCCATGGAGGGGTCAGTGAAAGTAGTTGTGTGGCCACACGGCAAATCAGAAATGTGAAGTAGGAGACTGAACTCCCAACCACTTGTCTGGGAAGGAGGTGTGAGGCACCAGTTGACAGAGTTTGGGGCCATGGTGAAAGTCACCACGTCCCTGAATCCACTGGGGCATCCTTGTAACCTCCTTATATCTCTCTGTAGGCTTAGCAAGAACCACGTGTGCTTGCCCAACCACCTGAGACTCTTCCCTGGAGCCGCCTCAGGAGATCCAGAGTTTCAGCTCCCTCAGGAGATCCAGAGCTTCCTCAAGGAGAAAAGAGGCTATATTTCTGCAGCAGCACAGCAGCCATTTTAGATTCTCCACAGCTCTTCCCCTTCCCTGCCTTGAGCATTGGCTCTCGGTGGCTAGGCTCGGGTAGGTTTTATTTTAATAACTTAAAGAAACTTTTAAAAAGTTTTATTAAGATATAATTCACATACCGTATGTGTCACTCATTTAAAGTGTACAACTTAGTGTTTGTAGTGTATTCACAGGTATGTGTGTAGACTGAAATAATCACCATTGTGAGGTAAATTCAAAGTTTAGTAAAAGAGAAATTTATTTTAAAAGATTTTTTTTCTATTGTTATGCACACAAGAACTTGGGTGTAGGCCAGAAGTGTGCGGGGTAAGATGATTTACCGGAGACAGATTGGGGAGCAGAACAGGTGGATCTTCTGAAATACATAGCTGAGGGGAGCAGCGGGTGAGACAGAAGAGGTCTGCTGCACCTTGTGGGTTACCTCCCTGGCCAGGGATTGGACTCATGTTGCAGTAGCTGGTGATAGCTTGATAGTGCTGTGTCTTTAACCCCTGCACCTCTGGGAGACCCCTAAAAGAGAAATTTTTGTTAAAAAAAAAGTCCTCAGCCTGACTGAGGACTCAGGTCCAGACAACTCAACAGATTTCAGAGTGACTCACCTGCCTTCGTAGGTGAGTTATATGCACAGAAAGAACACACAATTATTCTTTAGAAAAGAAGACTCTAATTTCTAACAATTTTAATTTAACTAAAGGAGACTGGTTTCTAATAAATTTAGTTGATTGGCAAAAGAGGAACACTGTTTATAATTTTAATCACTTGATCTTACAACATCAATTTGTTTGGGAAGATGTAAGACCAAACGTTATTTGACTTTCTTGGGTAACAGTTACCCCCATAATCGGGCATGCTCCTTCTTTCTGCAACTTGCGAACATGATGGGAGTTCCTTCTGTGGAGTTTTTTAATATTCCCTTTGTTTCTCACCACAGGGCTCCTCACAGCAAATGAGTCATTGCTCTACTGACTTCAGCCTCTAAGCGAGCTCTGACAGGGCGGAGGTAGACATTTTCCAACAAAGCTAGGTGTTGAATTTTCCTTGAACCACATGTGCAACATCACCACAGTCAATTTTTATCACCCCAACCTCTAGCACTAGGCAACTACTACTCTACCTCAATCTCTTCAGATTTACCTGTTTTGGTTGCTTTGCATAAATTGAACCATATGGTATGTTAGCTTTTGTACCTGACTTCTATTGCTTAACATGAAGTGTTCAAGGTTCATCCACGAGCAGGTATAATAGTCGGTTCCTCTTGTAACATTCCATTATATGTTTTACCACAATTTGTTTATCCCTTCATTAGTTGATGGACATTTGGGTTGTTTCCATCTTTGACTATTGTGAGCAGTGTGGCTATAAACATTTGAATAGGCGTTTCAGTGTGCCCTCATTTCTCTTGAGTATACACCTAGGGAATGGGGTAACTGAGTCACATGGTAACTCTGTGTTTAGCTATTTGAAGAATTCATGTGGGTTCCCTCTTTCTTTTTTAAAAAAGATTTATTTTATGCATATAAGAGCTGGGGTGTAGGCCAAAAGTGAGGGAATGGGGTGTGTGTGAGAGAGGATTCACCAGAGACAGATTGGGGAGCAGAACAGGCAGACTGACTGAAATACACTGCTGAGGGAAGCAGCAGGGGAGACAGGAGAGGTCTGCTGTGCCATGTGGGTCAGCTCCCTGGCTGGGGATCAAACTCATGTTGCAGTGCCTGCCTACAGCTTCATAGTGTTGTGACTTAACCCCTGTGCCACCAGGGAGACCCATGTGGGTTCTTGTCCACATTTCTTAGGCTGGACAAACCTGAGCTGGCTTATGCAGAGACTGACCATTTTCCTCTCCTGCAATCAGGAATAGAGCAGGTACCAGCTCTTCTCCTCTATCCCACATAGTCTTTAACAAGTAACTGGAAACGTGGTCATCTTGCTGTTGGGTGACATGTGCCTTTAGTAGCTTTAACCAGACGCCCTGTGGGTATACACTAAGTGCTGACCTCAGAACATTTCTACTGAATTTATAGAACGTACTAGTGGGGCTCATCAGAACCTACCCCTCAACTCTCATACAGCTGACTGACTGAGGGCCCTGGCTACATCACTCTGAGACCCCCTCATGACTTCATACAAAGGCCATGCAGCTCGCAGGCTAAGTATCCATGACTTAGTGTCCCTGTGACATACCTGAGAGGCAGACCTGGTTGTGGGCACTAGGGACGACTCTGGGTGATTCTGTCTGGAGGATCCTTTGCCAGCCTTCTTGAATTTCTCTCAGAAATGTACCGAATCTGAGACACTTCCACCCACCCAATCTCCCATCCCTCTTCCTTTGCTAAGTCACACTTCTCCCCCAGCCTGTCTCATTCCCTCCCCATTTCCTGCCTCAGACCTTCCTTTGCTATATTTCCTGCAAATCCTGTCTTGGCAACTGCTTCTTAGAGATCCCGAAAGAACACATGACTAATCTCCTAGTCATTCCCTAAACTTACCATGAATTAATCCCAAATAACAATGTGCCTTTTCCATATTTAGAATTTACCTGAGGAAACTACAGACTAGGAAAACAGTTCTATGTGAACGAAAGTCAAAAAGGTTTGTTTATTGCCTGCTTGAACACTTTTATCATTAGTGTGATCTCAGGTAGGGTTTGAGGGATGAGAACCTGGTGCACACCTGATGGCCTCTTTTCAGAAACAGGAAGCGTTCCATTACCCAGAGAGCTCAGTGGCCAGGCACTTGAGCCTGAAGCTGGGTTTCTAGGCCAGAGGGGGAGGTGTAAACCAGCACCAAGCCTACAGCACAGGTCTCTGCTTCCTCTTCTGCTGGTACCAGGTCCAGCCTCGGTTAATTGCAGGTGGTGACTGAGAGGGCTGAGATATGAGTTATCTCCCTTCTTGAAGTACCATTGCCTGTCCCAGAAGCCCAGAGCCATGAAGCATTAGCCTCAAACACCGACCATCTGGTTTACTCCCTCTCCAAGGCAGAAATACTCTCTCCTCAGACACCAGCTGAGCTGGGGAGATTTGCACCTCAGGCGATGAGTCTGCAAGCTGGTTCAACAAGTGAAGACATGTGGTGCTCTGACACAGAGTCCCTGGCCTGAAGGGGCCACCGCCCTCCCCTGGCCCATGGATAACTCTCCGTTTGCCTCACACATTCTGGGCAGGGTTCTTCACTAAATGTTCTGTATTTGATAAGGGAGTTATTCTCCTGTGGAAAAGATGAATGAGAAGGAGAGGCTGAGCGAGGCTTTTATTGTCCTAGGGGACAGTGGAGGATAAGAGTGAATACTGATTATCCTTATTGGATAATTATTTAATTATCCTTATTGTTATGACAGCTTAATCAACAAGATGGCTGTTTGAAAGGTGTTGGCCCTGGGAGCTTCCCTGAGGCCAGAGGTTATAAAGTGCAGCACTCAGAAAGGCTGTTATGCACCTATGCAAGAGTTGGAGCTGCTGGAGGCCTGGGTGAGAGCAAGGCCCAGGTGCAGGAGAGGACAGCTAAGAAGGCTCTGGGGCGCGGACCCTTATTCCACACTCCTGGTACTTAGAGGGGCTTCTCTGGCCACAGTCGCTCCCCGCACAGCAGAGAGGGAGGGTGACCTGCTCAGGAGCAGTGGTGGGTCCTTCGGCTGCTGTGATTGGGGCTCCCCACCACCCCTTGTTCTCAGGATGTGTAAATGCTTGTCTGCATCCACCCGTTTTTTTTCAGAAATGCTCAAGAATCAGCCCTGACAAATGTCTGTGTGTCTTGTGTTCAACAGAGATAACAATTGAGATTTAATATTAATAAAAAAAATAGTAGAGGGCAAAACACACTGGTTTATTTTTTTTTAAGATTTATTTATTTATGCATACATACAAGCACTAGGGTACAGGTCAGAGGTGTGTGGGGGGGTGAGAGGATCCACCAGCGACAGAGTGGGGAGCAGAACAGGCAGACTGACTGAAGCACACTGCTGAGGGGAGCAGCGGGAGAGGCAGGAGAGGTCTGCCGCAACATGTGGGTCTCCTCCCCAGCTGGTGGCAGGGATCGAATTCGTGTTGCAGTGACTGTGGTTTTCTTCAAAGTGTGTTGCTTAACCCATTAGGCACACTGGTTTATTCTTACCCTTCTCTGACATTTGAGAATGTCCAACCAGAATGCCCTTGGTTTCATGGGCTCCTAGTTTCTTCCTAGATTTGTGATTTTGTGACTGATGCTGACTGGATTCTTCTCTCTGCCCAGGAATTCTAGCTTCCAGCCAAGATTTCAGGGTCATCCCTAAGGTCCTCTCCTCCATGCATCCCCTCCACCTCCCCGCCCCTCCAAATCTCTCCAGGCCCCTACCTCTTTCTTCTTGACAAGACAAGCCCCTTCCCCTGGATCCTTCTTGACTTCTCATGGATGAACCTGATCCCAAGTTCATTTCCTGCTCTTTGTAATGGTTCACATAATTTTCTTTCTTTTTCTTTTTTTAAAAAAAGATTTATTTATTTATTTATGCACAGAAGCACTGGGGTATAGGCCAGAGGTGTGGGGGTGGGGGGGGTGAGAGGATCCACCAGAGACAGAGTGGGGAGCAGAACAGGCAGATAGACTGAAATATACCGCTGAGCAGTGCAGTGGGCGAGGCAGGAGAGGTCTGCTGCACCATGTGGGGCCTCTCCCTGGCCAGCGGCAGGATCAAACTCGTGCTGCAGTAACTGCGGTTTGCTTCATAGTGTGTTGCTTAACCCACTGCACCACCAGGGAGGCCCCACATCATTTTCTTTATCTGCTGCATTAGCATTGGGGATGCCAGGGACTTGCAGTGGAGGATTTTCAAAGTCTCCCCCAGCTTTAGGCTGGCTA
Organism: Galemys pyrenaicus; assembly: GCA_019455555.1. Taxonomy (NCBI): domain Eukaryota; kingdom Metazoa; phylum Chordata; class Mammalia; order Eulipotyphla; family Talpidae; genus Galemys; species Galemys pyrenaicus. The sequence goes on along the minus strand of JAGFMF010011406.1, from coordinate 4,826,843 downwards.
CATGGTCAAAAGACATCAAAGTGTGTGTGTGTGTGTGTGTATAAAATAGTTAAAATGTGGTTCCCATCCTCAAAGAATTCCTAGTTGAGTAGATCTGACGCATACATGAGCTTAGATAATCAAAGGTGGATATCCTGTAAGGGAGGTATGTAACGATTTGAGAGTCTCAGAATTCCGAGGAGTTGAGCGATTCCTTCTGGAGGCAGAGGGAGTTGGTGAAGAGAATAAAGTAGTGTTCCCAAGCTCCTCCTCAAGGCTGGTAGCTGGGGTGCCCTTGACCTCTTGCACAAAGTATCTTACTTATCTGCTCAGTTCTAAACCCAGTGGTCAAGCTATTCCCTACCAGACATCTGTCCATGTATCCCCCACCCCCAGACTCACATTCTCTCAGTGGTTGTCCCTTATTAATCTTATTTGCTGGCATATGGATTAAGTCGCTATCACCTCAATGGGGACCCACAACGGCCTGAGTTCAATCTGGCCAGGGAGCTGACCCACATGGCATAGCAGACCTCTCCTGCTTTGCCTGCTATTCCCTTCAGCAGTGTATTTCAGTCAGTCCACCTACTCTGCCCCATTCTCTGTCTCTAGTGAATCTTCTCATCCTTCCTCCCCCCACATCTCTGGCCTACACCCCAGCTCTTCTATGCAAAAATAAATAAATTCTTTTAAAAAATAAATCTTATTTGCTGTCTTAGTCATATTGTGAGTAATATTTATGTTAGTATGTGATGTGGTGGCAGGGATCTAGATTAGCTGCATGCAGGTTATGGAAGAATCCACAGAGCCTGAAAAGTTAGAAGTAACACAAAGTTTATTGAAAGTGCTTCCCAAGGGAGGAAAAGGCAGAAGCCACGCATTCTGCATGTGTCAGCGGCTATCTGAAACAGCTAGCAGTCGCACTTCTGCTTTACATTCAAGTTTCCTTTGCATGTGGTTTCTTTCTGCTCACTTAGGAAGTGCTGGGGTAGCAAGTGGGTACATCCTATTTTCCACAGGTACATCCTATTGATGGTGCTGTTGGGGGCAGCTGTGGCATGGGAAATATAGTCAGTAGTTGGGGAGTCCCAACACACAGTTTAATTTATTAAATTTAACCTCATCATTATATTAGTAATAGTTTTATTATCATTATCACTGTTTATAACTGTTTGCTAGGCATAGTTATAATTGTGTCTCATCTCATTTATTACTCCCAGTTATGCTTTAGGTGGGTATGATTATCGCTCCAGTAAACAGGTGAGGAAACAGGTTGAGAAGTTGAGTGACCATCTTCAGTTCTGCCGGTAACCAGAAACAGAAACATACTTGTACTGGGGTCCCTCCTACTCACACTTCCTACTTACCTGAGACATGTGAGCCCTGACTATATAAGAGCACAGAGATCTGGGATACGTGCAGAAGCCAGGGAGGGGAAAAAGAGAGATGGGGGTTTGACTGGCAGCATGCATCAGGACCAAGGCAGGACAAAAAGTGCATCCTGAAAGGTCAACGTTAAGGCTGGAAAAGCTGGACATCAGGAATGGATGACCAAGCGGCAGGAACGTCCGGTGGGAGAGCTTCCTAAAAGGGAGTCTTTCAAGGACTCCCAGGTAGGCCACGCCCAGAAGCTTGAACAAGAAGGCCTTCTGGGGCAGTCCTCATATTGCAGGCCTGGAATCCTGAGTCTCAGGTGCAGTTTTCAGTGCTAGCCCTCATTCCAGTCACCTTTCTGGCTGTAGAGCGTGCAGGCACTGCAGCACTATGGTTAGAGCTCACTGTGGGTCAGTGGACTGTCTGGGATTCAGTTTTGATTTCTCCTGCACTTTGTAATCGTGACCTTGGTCCTTGGTTTCCTCATCTGGATTGGAGCTATGAAAGTACAGGGTTATGTGAATTGCTTAAGATAACACATTAAAATGCTCCACCCACTATAAAGTCTCACTAAACACTGCTACTTGTAGATAATGATTTATCTACAAATCAGTCTCAGGTGTTTTGGTTCATACTGTTCCCAAAGTGCCTTTTCTCTACCTCTCAGATCCTTCCTACTCTTCAAAGTCAACAATTGCCTAAAATGTACCAAAAATGTGTAGGACACAGAGAATAGCAAGGAAGAGCATGGAGTCTTGGGAGCCATCTGGCTTGAATTTTGGTTCCTGTAACCTTGAGTAAACTGCCTTATTCCTGTGGCCTCACCAGTGAATGGAGAAATGATCTACCTGCCTCATAGGATCATTGCAAAGATATGAGGATTAAATGAGTCAATGATTGTAAAAAACTTATTACACTGCCTGGCACATAGTAATTGCTTTGAGTGTCTGTTAAAAACTTTTCTAGAATCTCTCAAAATTCAGCACACAACACAACTCCATTGTTACTCCTTTACATGTGGGCCTTATTCGAACTCCACCTGATGTGAAGGGCAGAGAACACGTTTAGTCTCTTTCACCCAGCCCTGGGCGTCGCTCATGTTTGGAGCTCCATGAAATGGCTGGATTGAAATACACTAGGAACGTGGCAAGGGCAGCCGAGAGCTGTCTGATAAGCACAAATTTAAACCGCTGATTGGGTGTAGGGGCACAGAGGCAGCCGTTCCCCTCTTTTTGGAGTGTTGGAAGGGGGGTACAGTTTGCTTCCCTGCTGGTTAGAGGCCTGGGAGGGGCTGACTTAGAGGGTGTGTGAACAGGGATAAACAGCCCTGAGTTAGAAAAAGAGCGGTCTCCTTAAGTGTTTCACAGAATACTGCATCCACTTAAGCGAGACGGCAGAAGTCACAACTTTTTTAATTTAAAGATTTATTTATTTATGCATACACGAACTGGGGTACAGGCCAGAGGTGTGGGGTGTGAGAGGCCTCAGCAGAGACAGAGCGGGGAGCATAACAGGTAGATCTACTGAAACACAATACCCCGCCCGGAGGTCCAACAGTAACAACTCTTCAACCCAAGACATTCCAGGTAGATATGCGCCAATTCAGGACTTATGTCCACTCACGGAGGATGCTGGGCGAGGTGACGCGACCTGAGCAGAAATATAAAGCAATTACGGTCCAGAATGAAGACTGGAGCACAAGCGTGACTCACTCCGGGTCGATGAGAAAGTGGCCCGGCGGAGTTAAGCGCAGTTCACACAGTCAGGCCATTTTATTACTACGAATAGCTCGGGAAGGACGGCGACACTACACAGCAGGGTGGCTCCGCAGACTGGGGCGGGCGCGCCACCCCGCCGCTGCCCGGAAGGCTCCACCGCCCTTCGGCGAGTACGTGCGCTCCGTGACCGTCGCGGCGGACGCGCGGCCCCAGGCCGAGGCCGCATGCGCCCTGCCGCCCTCGAACGCGCTCCCTCCCCGCGCGGCCGCAGCGCCCGCACGAGGCGCATGCGCACAGCCGGCGCGCGGAGGGCGGCCCCCAGCAAGTGGAAAGATTTGGGCGAGAAAGTGCGCGGGAGCCGCGCGGTGGGGCGCGAGTGCGCAGGCGCGATAGGGGGCCGGGCTTCGACTCCGGAATCTCGGCGATCCCCAGTCCGCGCCTCATCCCGAGCTATCGCCATGGCCGCCTACAAGTTGGTGCTGATCCGGCACGGGGAGAGTGCATGGAACCTGGAGAACCGCTTCAGCGGCTGGTACGACGCGGACCTGAGCCCGGCGGGGCATGAGGAGGCGAAGCGCGGCGGGCAGGCGTTGCGAGGTGCGGAGCGGGCTGGGGCGGCCTCGGGTGGGGGCTGCGAAGGCCCGGGCCTGGGTCCCTCCATCAGGGCTGCCAAGCTCTCAACCGTGCCCTCCGGGAGAAGGCCGAGACCCTGGGCTTCATCTCCCCAGCAGTCTATCTTGCTCCTGAGAAACTGGGCCCAGGGTGGGGTGGGGGGGGGAGAGGGATGGGGTCGACTTGCTCAAGGTCACCCAGGGAAGTGCGAAGACCCGGCTCGATCGTCCGGCTGCTCTCTGCACTCCACGATCCGGCCCTCAGAATTCCCTTTCTAGTCTTAGTACTCGGGGACGGGTTATTAAATTAGGTGCCCGTGTGTTCCAGCAGCTGTAACCAAGCCTTTTCAGGAGGCGGCTGCAGACCCCAGTGAAGCGAGGGGTACAGCTTCCGCTGGCAGTGGAGGGAGTGACGCGGTGCGGGGGTTCCGGGGGTGGACTGGAGGGTTTCTAGATGCCAAGAAATCCGCGTGCATGTGTAGACCTTTGCTTTTACGGCAGCATTCCGCAAATCCTGTGTCCAGAATGCATCTGCAAAAGTATTTGAATGAATGAATGCTTTGAATTTATCCTCTCCACAACCCTACAAAGTCATTAGATTTTAACTTTACTCTTTCCCATTCCTCCCTGGTCGTCTTATTTATAGTTGGGAAAAGTGAGGGTTGGAAAGATGATTTGTCCAAGGTCATATCTTATTCCTAGTCCGGCACCCTGGCCCCTATTCTGGGATTGAGTAACAGGTAGGTCGAGGAAATGGTAGGCTGTTGGGCAAGGACGCTGGGCAAAGGTGGCAGTGAGATAACACTTGCCTGCTCAGGCTTTCCCCACTACAGCACACAGCTCTCCAGTGCTATTGAGGAAGCCCTCCCCGCTGTCAGCAATTCATAGACCCTGGACTGAGGAGGTACTTCCACTGATTTGATGATTTGGGCAAATACCTTCTAACCTCTGGACAAAAAAGCAGCCGGGTGAAAGGGTCACTGAAGCCTAGTTAATGTGGACAGGTATTTGGCCCCAGGTTGCTCTTTTTTAGCTTCTAGTGGTCACTGTAGGTCTTTTTGACAGGAAGCAAAGTCAGGGAAGTGTCTGGGAAGTGTAATCCTGCTGGGGTTGTGTGTGAACACTTTGGGATGGCCTGCTGTGACCTCATACACTTTAGGAAAAACCGGGAAAGGGAAAATGCTGGGAAAGGAGGCCATTTTCTCTCCTGCTGCCTGGAGGAGGAACTGTATGGGTTTTTGTTGACTTGCTGATAACAAGTTCAGGATAAAGCAAATTGCAGCTGTCCTCTAAGACTGATTAACTTGTAATATTTTAAAAATAAAAGAGCTTATTTCAGCTTTGTAGCATATGTTGGTAGCTTTAGTTAAAAGAAAAATGCGATTTAAAATCTGAACTTCTATTATAGGCACCACAGGTGATTACTTTAAAAGTGAAAGCCTAAAGCACCTGAATTATGAAGACCATTACGAATAATCTAATAATTTTAAAGTCCTGACATAAATGTATTAAAATCACTAAGGCTTTAAATGATAGTTGGGCTTATAAAATCTTGCATCTGAATTCAGGAGAAAACTGGTGAGAACTCAGTTTTCCACGCAGTTTTACTTCTGGGGAAGGACGGAGCCCACATCCACAGTACACCCCATCCCTGGGAGTATCCTAGGGTATGCTTTTTGTTTAATGGGCAAGTTAAAGGAAGAGGCTTTGGAGTTTTGTTAAGGGGAGCCGTGAGGGGGACCGATTTGTGTATCCAGTATGAGGCACTCTTGCAAGTGAAAATAATTGCAGTTAAACAGCCAGTAGCTTTTCAGCATGGTTGCTGAGGTTTGCACTGGGAATAATTGCTTCCCAATGACTCAGCCTTTCATTGGTGAGCAGATTCTCCCCTTATGGTTAGGCTAGGGAGGAGATGGTTACCAAGTGTTACTAGGACTTACCCTGAAGCCCACTAATGAGATCTGTCTTTTCCCATGGGTTGATGGTGAATTTCCCAGTAATTAATCCTCCCTTCTACCATCAGTGTAGTTTTTATCTGTCTCATTCTCAGTGGAATGAATAGCAGGAGAATATACTTCATATTTCATTCATTACTGTTGGCAACCTCAATATGAGGCGGTGTCCAGGAAATTGTTGGATTTTGAAGAGGGACTATTTTTCTACCCTACCACATAAGGAAAGAGGCATTTCTCATTAAGTAGGAAGGAGAATAATCTTTCATGAAACATGAGATAAAGATTGATTTAATCACAGCAACCTGTTGGTTGAACCAACTCTTAATTACCACCCTTCAATAATTACTGTGTGTGGGGGAGAGGTTTATCAATAAACCATAAATAATAAATCAGTGCACAGCATTTGATTTTTTCCCCCCCAATGAGTTGCTTCTCTTAAACTTGATCTAACAGTTGGCCTAAGTAGGTATTTCCTTTTGAGGGTTCTCAGGATAGGCTGACACTTTGACCATAGCAGAGAGGAACTGTCGATTAAGAGATTGTGGCGTGATTTCCACACTGTATAGTGAAAAGACAATTTGATGTAACCAACTCAGTTTATGAGCATTCCTTAAGAGCACTAGCTGTGGCCTGATTGTTGAGAGCTAAAAATGTCATTTTCCTGAGTATTTATCTTTTAGAAATGACAATTTTAACTAAAATAAAAATGTCAAAATTCTTAGGAGTCAGGAAAGGAGATGTGAGTTGGATTTTGGAGTCACACGAACTGCATTTTAACCTCATGTAATAATTGTGATTTTTTTTTAAAAGATTTTATTTGTTTATGCATTCAAGAGCTGGGGTACAGGCCAGAGTCCAGGGAGGTGAGAGGATTCACCAGAGACAGAGTTGGGAACAGAACAGGCAGACTGACTGAAACACTGCTGAGGGGAGCAGCGGGAGAGGCAGGAGAGGTCTGCCGTGCCATGTGGATCCCCTCCCTGGTCGGCAGCAGGGGTCAGACTCGTGCTGCAGTGACTGCGATTTGCTTCACAGTGCATTGCTTAACACACTGCGCCACCAGGGAGGCCCAATAGTTGTGATTTTGGATAATTTGCTTAACTTTTTCTCATCTGGTAGATAGGTTAATAAAGATTACAACCTCATAGGATTATGATGAAGACTAAATAAAACACAAAGTACTCAGTACAGTGCTTGAGAGCGGCTTAAGTCCTCTGTATTAGTTATTAGTTAAGAGATTTTAAGACTTAAAGATCCTTTTCTTGAAAGAATTGAAGCAGAAATACACTCTTAAAATGTGCCCAACCAGGGCCTCCCTGGTGGCGCAGAGGATTAAGCAATGCACTATGAAGCAAATCGCAGCCACTGCAGCACGAGTTCGATCCCTGCCTCTGGCCAGGGAGGGGACCCACATGGTACAGCAGACCTCTCCTGCTGTGCCCGCTGCTCTCCTCAGTAGTGTACTTCTGTTATTCTGTCTGTTCTGCTCTCCGCTGTTTGTGGTGAATCCTTTCATCCCCCCACACCTCTGGCCTGTACCCCAGCTCTTGAATGCATAAATAAATAAATCTTTAAAAAAAAAAAAAGTGCCGAAGCAAAGCTTTCTGAGAATTAGGATAAGCAGCACAGATTGTGCATTAGCACCAACAGTACATGGACTGGATGGAATTATTAGGGAACCACTGGGAGATAGATTATCAATTGTAGCACAAGTCAACAAATTTTATCTTCCCTAAAGGCAGAATATTGTTTTTCCTTAAACTATTTGCCAGATAATTTTTATTTGGACTACCTATAGAGGTTAGTGTAAGGAAATTCTGGCTATAGAGTGGACCCGATTAACTTATCACCTCGATCTTCTGATTTCCAGATGCTGGCTATGAGTTTGATATCTGCTTCACCTCAGTGCAGAAGAGAGCAATTCGGACCCTCTGGACGGTGTTGGAGGCCATTGACCAAATGTGGCTGCCTGTAGTGAGGACTTGGCGCCTCAACGAGCGGCACTATGGGGGTCTGACTGGCCTCAATAAAGCAGAAACTGCTGCCAAGCATGGCGAGGCCCAGGTGAAGATCTGGAGGCGCTCCTTTGATGTCCCACCACCTCCAATGGAACCTGACCATCCCTTCTACAGCAACATCAGCAAGGTATGAACACTGCCTGCAGTTACTGGGTCCCACACTTTCTAGCTTTATTAGTGACTGCCTAGTCCCACTGAATATATAACTTTGATAAGATGACTTATTTTTCTTTTCCAGTGAATGATCTTAACTTGTCAAAGTACTTAGTTGAGGGTTTATCTTTGAAAAAGTTAATATATATCTCCATTGCCATTATTTTATAAACCTCATCCATAACCTTATTACCTTCCTATCAGTTGTAAGATAAAATGAATCGGGAAGAGTCTTGTGGTCTACCTATTCTAAGTTCTGTCTCTTCTGGACTGTTGTTCTTATGTATGTAAAGGGGCAAGACTTTAAACCCATTCCTAAGTTGTTTTTTGGCCTCTGGTGAAGACCATTATCCATCACTTTGATCTCATATGGGATGAATGGCAGAACTGTTAAATTGTGACATCATAAGCAGATCAAACTGCAAATAATTGGTGTGTGGATTTTCTCGTTTAGGACCGCAGGTATGCTGACCTCACTGAAGACCAGCTACCCTCCTGCGAGAGTCTGAAGGATACTATTGCCAGAGCTCTGCCCTTTTGGAATGAAGAGATAGTTCCTCATATCAAGGAAGGGAAACGGGTACTGATTGCTGCCCATGGCAACAGCCTTCGGGGCATTGTCAAGCATCTGGAGGGTATGTCCATTTTTCAGATGGGCCCCAGGAGGGATACAGCAGAACTGCTACTAGTCGTGAATAATCACTCAGTACTAATGAGATCTTCAGAAAAGGGCCGGGCACATTTATAGTCCAGAGGCAGCTGGGATTTGAGTCTTTGTGGGAGTGCCTTCTCTTCTACTCTTGACTTTAAAAACATCTGCTTGGTATGTGTGCAGAACTTGAGGTCCCACTCCATCACCTAGGTGATTCAAGGTACACATTAAAGTTTGAAATCTCTACCTCTGAACTAGGATTACTAGTTTAAACTGCTGATAAGATTGTCCTCAATCACTTTTATCAATTGACTGTCCTCAATCAATGTACAGTGTCACATATGAATCTTAGTTTGCATCTTGAATTGCTTTACCTGAGGGCCTAGAGACCCAGACATGACTTTTGGCAGGCTTGATAGACATGTGTGATGTGTGTAGTCCTGCTTCACTGTGGGCTTGCAGATTCCACTTTGGGATGGATATCTGGTACACACCTTCCATACTTTTTTCTTGCCTTTCAGTATTTGGGGCCATTCCTTGGGTTATAACACAGGTCATTACTATTACAAAGATCAGAAGCGTGTCTTGTTTTAATTCCTGCGAAGTCCTGTGCCGGCACACTATCCCAGAGGATAGACAGTAAACCTGGCAGGGTGGAGGGGACTCCTAGCTTGCTTGGCTGATCATGGTGGGCATTTTTCAGGTCTCTCTGAAGAGGCTATCATGGAGCTCAACCTGCCAACTGGTATTCCCATTGTCTACGAATTGGACAAGAACTTAAAGCCCATCAAGCCCATGCAGTTCCTGGGGGATGAAGAGACCGTGCGTAAAGCCATGGAAGCTGTGGCTGCCCAGGGCAAGGCCAAGAAATGAAGGCGAGCAGATAGACTACATTCCCGAGGACATCCTGCCTGCCCACCCCACTCCTCTGCACCTCTCCCCTGCACACGTCACACTGACCATCTGTAGGCATCTTAAGTTTTAGCTGCAGATGGAAACCGGTGGTTCGTTCCCAATCTCATTTTCGCCATCTCGTCTCTTGCACCCACTCCCTTCATATAGTCTAGTCAGAATGGCCCCTTTGGGGCATGGGTCCTGAAGCCAAGCTCTTATCCAAGAGTTGAGAGGTAATAGCTGGTGTTTTTGCTAGTTCTTTGTTTACTGAGGGCCGGCTTAGGTAGGGGATAGGGAGGAACCATGCCAAGGTATGATCAGTGAGAAGCCAGAGCGCCTATCTGTGCTCCCGGGAGCCAGTCCTGCACCGTTGAGTGTCCACGTGACTGTCTGCGGGGGTCTAGTTGTGCCAGTGGAAGATGAATGTAACCTGCATGGTGATCACAACAAGCATTTCCTCCCCAAGGAGCTGGCTCCAGGTTGGGATCAATCCCGAATGTTGTGCATTTACTTTTACAAAAATAAGAAAAACCCTTCTGGGGTGTTCCAGTGGTAGGTGAAACATTCCCATGTATGGTCATTAGAAAATAAGCCATTCCTCATACTAACGTGGGATAAGCTCCTTGACCTGCAGGAGTTCCTCCTGCTGTGTGCTTCAGAACCCCCCTTACTGTCTTGTGGCAGTGAAATGCCTCTTGATCATGTCCAGGTGTGTCACTGTGTCTGATTTCTGAATCACGTTCCAGTTGCTTGGTACTCATTTTGGGCATAACTGTACTAAATTTTTTTCCAGACCAGTATAATAAAGGAGTGATGTGCAATATTTTCTGTAGGATGTGTAATCTCTGAGGAAATCAGCTTGAGTCTTCAACTTGATGTGTCTTATTACCCAAGGCCTGTGACAGATTAAGAGCTGCAGGACAGTCAATGGCAATTTGACACAGCCTAGTTTCCAACTGTTATCTCCTTGGTTGCCTGCCTCGGGCTAGGGAGCTAGTAGGGCGGCCAGGTCTTTCCAGCTGAGCTTCACTTTTGTAGCTCTTGCTCAGCGGTGCTGCCTACCTAATACCCCTCGACTGGAAATGCAGATTAAACTAAAACTTCAATATGTGCTCCTGAGAGTAAGATTTGTTTGCCAGATTCTTTGAAACACTAATCCTTTCCTATTAACTTGTAAACTTGATTCCATTCTTTTTGACCCCCTTAAAGTTTTCAGCCTGTCAGTCAACTAATTTAACATCCTCAAAAATGATAACCTCATAAAACGACACGATCATTTTCCCATCCCTCTACGACCTTTGAAAAAAGCTCACAAGGTAAGAGAATGCCTGTCACGCCTCTCACCCAGCAGGAGCAACTGACACCATCTAGGAGGCTCTTAGTTGCTCTGCAGCAGTTAGTAACAGCATACATAATCTCCAGCCCTGACGACCTCTGAAAGGGCTGGTGCCCCAGTTTACAAAGAGGAAACAGGCCCAGAGATGTGGATACTGGCCAAGGGCTAACTACTACTCGGTACTGGAGCCCAGATGAAGGCTGCTATCAAGGTCCTCATTCTAAAACTGAAATTCTTTTAAGAAATTTAAGGCTTGTTTTCCAAATTAAATTTTTTTTAAAGGTTTATTTATGCATATAGGAACTGGAGTACGGGCCAGAGGTGCGGGGGGTGAGAGGATTCACCAGAGACAGTGGGGAGCAGAACAGGCAGGTCTACTGAAACATACTGCTGAGGGGAGCAGCGGGCAAGGCAGGAGGAGGGGTCTGCTGTGCCATGTGCGTCCCCTCCCTGGCCGGGGATGGAGCTCGTGCTGCAGTGGCTGTGCATGCCTCAGTGTGGCGCTTAACTGCTTATGCCACCACAGAGGCCCTCAAATTAATATTTGATCTACACAGTAACCCTAGGGAGACCTTTAGTGATTTACGTCTCCAATAGCTGGTATACTGATACACTGGATGTAAGTTTACTTAGCCTACACCAAATCTTAGACCCAAAGCTGGTAATTTTGTTTGATCAAGTGCTCTTTACCCAAGCCAGACTGGTTCTGCTTGTGTTTAATGGTGCTGTCCTGCCCTTGCTAGGGTTTATGGCAACCTTCATTCCTTGTAACAGAGTCCTGACTGGAATGTGTCGTGTTGCCTTTGGCCCGGAAAGCCAGGATTATTTGTCATTACCACTAAAAGGCCAATAATTGCTATTCCTACCCTCCAAGGCTGATGCTTAGCCAAGGTGGTACATCAGAATCACCCATGACACTGAAACATCTGTACTGGGGTCACCCCATGAGATTCTAGCAGCACTGCTTTTTTCTTTAAAGTTCTATAGGCAATTTGAGGTCCACCTGCTTGTCTGAGAACTATTATTCCAGGGCACAGAAAGAATAGCCTCCTTACTCTGTAAAACTGATTTCAGATTAGCAAATGCCATCTTCTCTCAGTATCACTGGGCATAGCTTTTCAGTTGGCTGTGAGTACACGCGACAAAATTTTTACTGAGCATTTGCTTTTTGTTGTCACCAAACCATGTACTGGAGATTCAAAGATACAGAAGAAAGACTCCTGCCTCCAAAGCTTAGGTTGGTAGGGAAGACCGGCTCATCACTACCTTGTAATATAATACAGAATGGCTCAGGGTGAGAAATGGGGCCTGGCCTGCAGCAGAACTGGGAAGGTTATCCAGGGTTTTTTTTAATGATGATTTAAAAAATTACTGCATGAAATTATAATGTTTCTTTGTATGGCACTTATCTCTCTCCTGCTAGGAGGTCAGATCCACAGGCTTGGCTTATCACCTTCACTGCTTCTGCTCCTAGTTCCTGAACAGTGGTGCACCAAGTACGTGCTCAATGTACATTTACTGAGTGAGTGGTGTCTAGCCCGCACCTGCGATTAGAGAACACTGTCAACTGGGAGAGCCTCCAGCTGCACACAAGTCTGTTGGATACTCAGGAAACGGAGGCCCAGGCGCAAGAGACTGAGCTTTACAGCAGGACTGGGTTTGAATATTGCTCTGCCACTTGATGACTCTGTGACCGAGAGCAAGTTCATTTTTTGTAAGGCTCAGCTTCTCTGTAAGCATGCAGAAATGATTGCTACTTTCTGGGATCACTGAAGTTCAGGGATAACATAAATAAACCGGCTACTGATGCTGCTGAGACAATCGATAGCCTCTTTCTGCCAAGGCAGAAGGGAGAACTGAAAACAAACTTAAAATGCGCAGTCTTTGATCCAACATCCCACCTCTAATCTATTTTGCAAGAGAATCCTAGACATGCATAAAGATAAATAGCGTAAGGGTTTCCCTGTAGGATTGTCTTAAAAAAAAAATGTTTTAAAGTAGTAATAAAATAATAATAGTAAGCTTTTAAAATACTCATCCTAGAGGGAGACTGATTAAACAACCTACATCAAAGTGTCTCACACAAACCCTGACATTGAATAGACACTCGATAGAAGGTAATCAGACAAGCAAGTTTAATAAGATGAACAGGCACTGAGCGCTTTCATGCATTTCTTCCTCACAAGAATCCTGAGGTTACACTGTCCCAGATGAGCAAACAGACTTAAAGAAAAAGAAATAACTTGTTCAAGGATCAAGGCTGACATCCTTACGGTATCTGATTCTTAGAGTATGTGATAGTTTGCAAAATGTCACACTGAGGGAAACTGGGTGGTGTGTACAGGGATTTCTTTGTTTAATTTCTTACAACTGCAAGTAGAAGTACCATTCCCTCAAAAGCTGGTCTGCTGGTGCTTCTAAAAGAGAAACCTATTACTCCTGAAAATGAAACCCACTGAAAGGTTCCCAAGAAAATGTTCTACCTACAGAGAAAAAAATGTTTCACCTACAGAGTATGTTTCTGGCAGATTTTTCTAGAGGCAGCTGCTGGCTGACCCCAGGTATCTGTTTTCAATACAACAAATATAGACTTGACCTGCTCTAGAGGACAAACACCCAGAAGCGTTGACACCAAAGCTCACCCTCAGCCACTGTCACTGTGCACAGGAGATGGGCCTCCTGAATGACATCTCAAGAAGTGACGTATCATGGTTCATCTTTCCTTCATTCCTTCTGGGGCCTCTCCATGCTTAACCATCACCAATTTCCTCATCCTCAAACTTATGTGTTCATTCCTGCTCCGGTACAATGCTTGGGCTTCTGTTTTGAACATCTTCACTTATTAAGTGCTTTAAAATTCCTTTTTATCTCCTGTCACAAATCCTTTCCTGGCCACTGCACATGTCAGTGTTCTGTGCCTCTTTTAATTCAGATCTAACAAACATTTCTTGGCGTACCTACTCTCTCAGTAATGCTACATTTACCGAACTACTTTGAGAACTCCGTGCATGCTACCAGAACCACCACGTCCTACAGTTTGCACCAAACCTTAATCTCCCTAAATGAGGGAAAGTATATAATAAAGTCTGGCACATAATTAGCACTCAATAAATAGAGATCCTCAGAAAATAAAAAACAAAAAAAGATGGAGATTGAGCTTTGTCCAATGAGCAAGCACTTGACATACCTCAGTTAATGGGTGACACTAGGCAAACCCCTGCCCTAAGTGTTATGACACCATTTAGATTCGTTTCCCTAATCAAGACAACAGAAACCATGAAATTAGTAAAAATGTTTTCTTTGTCACAGCAAAAATACTAAAAAACAAACAACATCTTAAGACTGTTGGAGGAACAGACTCTTGCCAACATTTTAGTTTGTTTGCTGGTGCTTCCAAAAGAGAAATGTATCTCTTTTAGAAAAGAAACCCACTGAAAGGCTCACAGGAAAAATGTTCCTTCTACAGAGTACGTTTCTGGCAGGTTTTTCTAGAGGTGGTTGCTGGCCGACCCCAGGTGTCTGACTGAAGATAATGCATCTTGATGTCACTTTCATACATGTATTACGGAAACAGCTTACCCTCTTCCATGGGGTTAAACGGGCTTCTTAGGTCTGCAAGAATTCAGGCTGAACCCGGGCTACTTTCCTGAATTCTTTAGTGTGGGTCTTAGGGCACTGCATCTCACACCAGCTGATGGGAACCATTTGGACCCCTGGAAGAGAAAAGGTGGTATTGGAACCGAGACCCCAAATGCTTGCCTGAGAGCCTTCTCTTTGCTGGCTAAGAATGAAGTGTCACTAAGGTTCCTGTGAACCAAATTTATCAGGAAAAAATCTTGTTTACTCCACTGTGTTACGGAGTGAGCCCTCTCACCCCCACCCCAGATTTACATAAGGAGAATCATTCTAATCTCCTACACTTATGCCTTATCTAAGTACCTACAATTACATTGCTTTCTGGATTACTAGAAAACAAGGGAAACAATGGCGTAATCTCAAACCACAGATCCCAGGGAAGGGCGAGAATGTGGAAGGTGGCTCTACTTACCCGACTCACTGTGGGCCACCACCACCCCCAGCTCGTTTTCGGCAGTGGTCAGAAGGTAGTTGGACTGTGCATCACCGAGGGAGATCTAGTGACAGATACTGGTAAGGAAAACGTTGTGTTATGAGTCTTCCCTCCCATAGCCACTTATTTCTTTACTTCCACTTCTTCTGACAAAGGACCACAGGTCTGCCTGGAATAAAGGATACCACTTTGGCCAAGACAATATCACCCGGGTGGAAACTCTTATAAATTTCAACCTGTAAAGAAAAAAACAGGAGGTCAGGGCTACATGAAACGGAGCCCTCTGGTAGAGACAGTCCACTTTCTGATCCTACTGAATAGGCGTCACCAGCAACTTTTATTGCTTCCATAGCATCATCATATAAATGTAAGATTTTGAATTCAGTAACCTGACCAAGACTCTGACTTGGACAAAGCTGGTTATGAGAAGCTCTGAAGTAAGTCTGAGGGAATAGCAATGAATAAATATCTGGTTTCAAAGGCAAAGAGAAAACCAGTCTTCCGCCCCCTCAACAGAATGAACAAAATTCACATGGAGAGCAGAAGGGAGTGTGCGGTGAGTTCCACCTTTCCAGTAGGAAATACCTTAAACTTCCTTGGATTCTACCTTCAAAGATTTTTGAAATTCCCTGGAATAATTTAAAAGGATTGGACGCTCCTTTTAAATCCATTGAAAGCCACAAAAGGGGGAGGGGAGAGTGAGAGGTCAAGGGGAGAGTGAGGGGGAAGGGAAGAGTCAACCAACCACCTTGTCTTTTTCAGTAGCTCGAACATCTTCCTTGCTGTAAAAAAATAACAAAAATATTAATTCTCCATGAAAAAGAATTATCCTGCAGACTCTTAGGGGACTAAGAGCTACAAGAGCAGAGAGAACAAGCAGCAACTGGGACCCAGCTGCCACCCAGAGGAGCAGGTGAAGAAGCACTCCCTAGGAGAAAACTACTTTCCCCATTTTTAGATTACAAAATGCATCAGAACAGCACATCTGAGAGAGAAAAGCAGATCAGATTTGGCAGGAAAGGATAAGGAACTTTGCTGTCTTAGGAGAGCTTCAACAGCAGTACTCTAGAACTACACAGAATCTGAAGAGGGGAAAGGACTTCAGAAATTAAAATGTTCTCCTTGCAATAACTGTTCCTCTTCGAAGAACCTAAAGCCACCCCCAACCCCTAAATCTATTATTTTACCCACCATCTTTTTGAAACTTCAAACTCTTGGGTTGGATCTACATAAAATTCAAGAAAGGAAGGAAGTTCCTGAAATGCACTGTACTTTGTTTGATATGATCATCTTGTATCGCTAACCTCCATCTTAGCGCAATTCTTTCGGCCTTAATTTATTATTTTAAAAAATTTTTATTTATGCATACAAGTACTGAGGTACAAGTCAGAGGTGTGGGGGTGGTGAGAGAATCCACCAGACAGAGCAGGATGCAGAACAGGCAGACTGACAGAAGCACACTGCTGAGGGGAGCAGCGGGCACAACAGGAGAGGTCTGCAGCACCATGTGGGTTCCCTCCCTGGCCGGCAGCAGGGATCGAACTCGTGCTGCAGTGGCTACGGTTTGCTTCATAGTGCGGTTTGCTTCATAGTGCGTTGCTTAACTGACTGCTGCTTAACCGACTGCGCCACCAGGGTGGGCCCTCTGCTTTAATTTAAAGACCTATATCTCGGGCCCTCCCCTGGTGGTGCAGTGGGTTAAGCAGCACACTATGAAGCAAACCGCAGTCACTGTAGCATGAGTTAGATCCCTGCCACTGGCCAGGAAGGGGACCCACATGGCGCAGCAGACCTCTCCTGACTCGCCCGCTGTTCCCTTCAGCAGTGTATCTCAGTCAATCTGCCTGTTCTGCTCCCGCTCTGTCTCTGGTGGATCCTCTCATTCTTGGCACTTCTGGTCTGTACCCCAGTTCTTATATGAATAAAAAAACAAAAATATTTTAAAGTCCTATATCTCACATAACATTTTTTTTGGACACTACCTGGTGAGAATCAAAGCACAAAGAAGAAACAAATAAATAGATAGGAGTAGGATTTGTAATTGTTCCTAAAAATTCCAGTCTCCACTTCTAGTTTCATTCCTTGTGCTGAGGCAAATCTGTAGACAAGAATACTTACCGGATAGTCCCTCGAAAAGAGTTCTTAAGTGGTGTAGATCCCACATACAGAATATGTACTTTGGCAAATCGTGAATTGATGCTAGAGACCTGGGGAGTGGAGGAATGAGCAGTATTAGAGAATTAGCAGTTATCAAAAGAAAGAGGCAACATTGGGGCCTCCCCGGTGGCGCAGTGGGTTAAGCAACACACTATGAAGCAAATCGCAGCCACTGCAGCACGAGTTCGATCCCTGCTGCCGGCCAGGGAG
>JAGFMF010011406.1:4775188-4809628 GCA_019455555.1 Galemys pyrenaicus | reverse complement strand
GCTGTGCCCGCTGCTCCCCTCAGCAGTGTACTTCCGTTGATCTGCCTGTTCTGCTCCCCACTCTCTGTGGTGAATCCTCTCACCCCCCCACACCTCTGGACTGTACCCCAGTGCTTGTATGCATAAATAAATAAATCTTTAAAAAAAAAAAAAAAAAGAAAGAGGCAACATTAACTAGAAATTACTAGTATTTTAGTCCAAGCAAATCTTGAACTTTAGTTCAAGTAAAAAATTTAACTCCTATTTATCCCTGCATAAATGATATATGTAAAGTGGAATAAGCCACCCAGGCTCTCCAAGAATTATTGTAGGAATCAAGTGAAATTACATGCTATAGGCTTTGCTTTGAAAATACAGGAGTCAAACAAATAGACATAGCATTACAGCAAACCTAGACCTTTAACGGATCTTACTTGAAGGCTTGCATAACTGGCAGAATTTAAGGCCACATTTTAGCAGAACATTTGGATCACTGCCTCCCAAGTTATATTCAGAACAACACATAGATTTTCTGATGGAACAATTAATAAAGAGAGAAACTAAGAGTTACAAGCTAATTTAACCCAATTAGGGATGGGCAGGGCGCACTACACGTCATGCACAGTTACTGATTAGTATAGCTTTAATTTGTATTCCCCCTCAAGTCTTTGAAGTCTGCTACAAGACTTTGTATTTAAAATGAATATAAGGGGCCTCCCTGGTGGCACAGCTGGTTAAGCAAGGCACTATGAAGCAAACCGCAGCCACTGCAGCGCGAGTTCAATCCCTGCTGCCAGCCAGGGAGTGACCCACATGGCGCAGCAGACCTCTCCTGTCTTGCCCGCTGCTCCCCTCAGCAGTGTATTTCGGCCAGTCTGCCTGTTCTGTTCCCCACTCTGTCTTTCACTGCCTGCACCTCTGGCCTGTACCCCAGTGCTTGTATACATAATAAATAAATCTTTAAAAACAAAACAAAACAAAACAAACCCCACATACTCAGGGAACCAGCTAGTAAAAGAATCGTTCTGTCTTGACTAACAGGGCAGTTATGAACTCTAGGTGGCTACTGAGCACTTGAAATGTGGCTAGTGGGCCTAAGGACGTAAATTTAAAAATTTTATCTAAATGGTCACATGTGGCTAATGGCTACCATTGGACAGTGCAGTTCTACCATGATCATGATTTTCAGTACTAGATGGGTACCCCAAGTAGGACCAACTTACCTTACAGGTAACAATAGCCCCCACATCTGGCAATATCTGGGACTCTGTTTCTCTCATTACAGACACAACAGGGAGCTACAAAGAGAACAGTAAAAGATGGGTAATCTGGCAGAAGCTTGGGTAAAGGAACTTGTAGCTTGAGAGTAATACACGAATCTACAGCTGAGGTCACAAGGGCAGGTAGAATACATTCATTTGCAAGCCAGAGTAGAAAGCCTTAGGAGATTTTAGAAAATAGGAGGGCCAAGGGGGTCACAGGAAGAATGTCTCTAGAACCATTTCTAATTAGTTCTATGCTTTTTCTTTTCTTTTTTTTTTTTTTTAGTTCTATGCTTTTTCTGGGGGTGATTTTCTTGTTGGACAACCATATTCGTTGTAATCATGGATAATATGACTCCTCCAAAGTTTTATGACTTCTTTCTGTTACTCATTATTTTGAATAGGTTAGAATTACAATAATAATGTAATAAAATGTAAACAAATAAATGTAAACAGTGGCCATGGCTGTTTACTTCTATTTAAAGGGAACACCTGTAGTGTTTTCTCTTTGGGTGGGGTGTGGTTCTAATTCCAAATTCTCTTTCTACTGTGGTAGCTCTCTTTAAGCTACTCCTTCAAAGACTTCAATCTGATCCTGAGCCAATCCTGTATCAGTCAGGTATGAAGGTGAGGCCTGATTCCTGGAACTTAGTTTAGTAAAGTAAGATTTTACTGGGGAGGATATAACCAAGTGTTTAATTATGTGCTGATAAGTGCTTGGACGGAAAGAAATACAGCTCTTTGTGATTGTTTAACAAAACACAAAAAGCAAAACTCCACAGAACTTTCCTCCATTAGTGGCTTTAAGAAGGCTCTTTTGCGAAAGTGATAGATCGTACAGAGGCTATGTGAAGGGCAGGTAAGTATAAAATAGGCTAAGGAGGAGAGGAGCACGTTCCAGACAGCGGGCATAAGTACAAAACCTGTGTGTGGCAGGACAGAACTTAGCGCATTAGTGACAGTGAAAGAAGCCGACCAGATTGAGAGTGAGGTGGAGAGAGTGGACCGAGATGAAGCAAGAGAGGTGGGAGACATAACACAGGATTCAGCTCCCTCTGCTCTCCTAACTTCCTTTCCCGAGCGTAAGCAACAGAGCAGAACAACCGGTCTACGCTGCCAGGTGCGGGGACGACAGCTGGCAGAAACAGAGATCAGCTTGTTCTACTGGTGAGGCACTAACGACCGCGAAATCAAAGGCAGCTTAAGAGAAAGGAGAAGCCGCACTCAGTACCGCGCCGTTCTCGCTGCTCTTCATTAGGCAACCAGCAAGCGACGAAAAGATGTAGCCGTGCCTGGTGTAGGTGCCGCTGCCGGGGCTGCCTTCCTCCAAGTTGCACAGACGTTCGCCTGCAGAAAAAAGCAGTTTCAGCTACGGATCCCCAAAAGCTGTTGGCCATCCAGCCTTCCTGCCTCTGTCCCTATTCAGAATTTGCGATGGGCACGCTCACTTACCCGGGATGCAATACCTCACGGGTGGCGCCATGACTGCCACGGTCCCAAGCACCGCGGAAAACGAAGTCGACTTCTCATTGGTTAAAATCCAGCAGTCACGCCGTAGTAAGAAGCACGCCAATTGGCTCTCTTTATCATGTGACCGCCCCGCCTCTTCCAGGGATAAACTCCAACTCCCAGGTTGCCCCGGGACGAGCCGGGGCGGAGCTCTGGGATGCCTGCGCTTGCGCTCGCGCCTGTGGTCGAGGATGGGCTGGCGCCGGGTCTGGGTCCTTAGCCTGCCACTCTGGGCAGCGGGCCATGGTAGGTCGGATTGAACCCGGCCAGGCCGGGCCGCCAAGCTGGACTGGGTGACAGTGAACGGCGGAAGGCTGCGGGGTACGATTTATGTGTGGAGAGTCGGCAGGTGGCAGGTAAGGTGAACCCGCGGCCTTTGCTCCCCAGTGCTGCATGTTTTTGTAGGGTCGGGCCCTGTTCCGTTGTCTTGCACTAGACTGTGTTCCTGCCCTTTTGCCCCGCCCTGCACGGCCCTGCCCTCGTCCGGCCGGGCGGATCGGATCGCACCCTCCAGGCAGCCTTATAGAGAGGAGCTGGAAGGGGGTCAGCCAACCCAACTCGCCCATTTCACAGATTTGGAAACTCAGATCCAGGAATACCGTTTGCTTTACTCAGCGTCTCGAATGTAGTTCAAGGTAGAGCCCAAGCTGGCACCCACGATTCTTGATTTCCTGTCTGTTGCTCTTTGACCATGCCACCCACGCTGAGGAATACAGCCTTTTCCTCGTGTGTGCGCGCGCGCGCGCGCGCCTTTTAACTGTAACATTGATCCAGCAGTCGCATCCTTTCAAACGGGAGCGCAAGTCGTGTGGGTTCAACCTTAACATTTTCTCTCCTCAGTCTGTTCGTCTGGGGAGTGTGAGAAGGAGAGTGTGCACATGAATAAAATGCTGCTTTTATACGTGGTGCCTGAGATTGCTAACATCTAGAGAGCAGTGTCTTTGCCCAGATGAGATTTGCCATCTCATCTCAGCTTGCTCTACCTTTTGATGGCTTTGGAATCCCTCCTTGTGTATGTCCCTCCTGCCTTGCTTTCCCTTGAGAAACAGATGGGGGCTTAGAGCTTTGGGAAGAGGGCAGTACTGTGGCCTGCAGCCCCCTCTAATCTGATGGCACGTGTCACTATGGCTGTGGCTACTACTGAGGGATCAATGCCCAGGGCTTGTGTTTGGGGTGATCTTGAAACTGCTGTGATGTTTCCTGTTCTCTTCACTCTGAGAGCATCATTTCCGCCACCCCTGCATGCCTTAATTTTTTGAGTTCTGCTTTACCTCAAGCAGAGATGAAAATGGCTGTTCAATTATGGCCCAAGGACATACTATCTCCTCCCTGGCATGCCTGTAATCCCCAGACCCCACTAGCTGAGGTGGCTTTGCACTGACGCTATTCACTCAACTCTAATATGTAGTCCTGCATCTAAAAGCTTTCTGTTTATATGTTTGGGTGGATGTCCTGTTTTCTGAAATGCCTTCGAGCTGCTAAGTACTATTATTCAAACAACGTTTATTATTTTTATGACCACAAAGAATGATAGCAGCAGACAGTTATTTAGTGTTACCACACTGAGAAGCATACCCTTGCTGTTAAGACATCTAACCAGCTTTTCCACTTCTGCCTCCCTCTGGATCATTTATTCAACAAATATATATTTTTTTAAAGATTTATTTATTTATGCATACAAGCACTGGGGTACAGGCCAGAGGTGTGTGGGGGGGGGTGAGAGGATTCACCACAGAGAGCGGGGAGCAGCACAGGCAGATCAACAGAAGCACACTGCTGAGGGGAGCAGCGGGCACAGCAGGAGAGGTCCGCCGCACCATGTGGGTCCCCTCCCTGGCCAGAGGCAGGGATCGAACTCGTGCTGCAGTGGCTGCGTTTGCTTCACAGTGTGTTGCTTAACCCACTGCGCCACCAGGGAGGCCCTATTCAACAAATATTTATTGAGTATTTTCATGAAGCAGGTACTATGCTAAGCCCTTTACAAACATTTTATTTATTGAGTTGTCGGAAAAGCCATGACATATTTTTTCTTGAAAAACATAGAAAAAAAGATGTCACGTATATGTTATCTATCTATACATGTATGTGTGTGTATACTATAATATGTACGTAGAATCATAAAGGGTAGAATGGTAGGGATATTAACATTTAATCCTGCCTCCTTATTGAATGGGAAAACGAGAGTTGAGGCCTAGTAGGGTTCAGTGATTTTCCCAAGGTCAGATCACTTAAGTAGTCAAGTTTTAGAGCAGATGGGAGCTGGTAAGTCTAGTTTTTGAAACTAGATGAGGAATTTTCCTATAGAGCTTGGGAGTTACAAAGGTGGTTAAAAGTAATTTGAAAAGTTGAGAATCTAAGAAGGAAGTGTAGACCAGGAGAAATGGCATGTAACTTGTGTTTGCTGCAAGTCAGGAATCCACCTTATTTGCAAGCTATTGCTCTAAGAGGTATTTTGGCAATTGCTAAACTCCATTATCCCTAGTAAGGGAATGAATAGTGATATGGACAGTCTAAGTCACCTGGCTTTGTTGTGGAGTAATCTGTTTTGTCCCATCCTTACGTTTGATTGTGACTGTGTGCCATTCTGAAAGCTCGTGCTTCAAGCCAAATCATGGTTCCAAATAAAAGGACTCCAACTCAAATGAGGAAGGACATTTGAGTTTTTCCTTTTCTACACTGCCCCTTAATATTTTTCCTCCTTGGTGGTGATGGGGATGGCCAATTACCTTACCCTGGTGTAGAGTGGGTACCTACTGAAATGCCTTACTTCTCTTTCTCTGTAGGCCTTGTCCTCTGGATTCCCTCTTGCCTTACTTAGATTATTACAGGGCTTGTGGAAGGAGGTAATTAAGTGTTTTCTTTGAAAGGCCTCTTGTGGGAATGAGCCAGGGTGGAAGAAGAGCACCTTGCTCCAGTTACTGAATTGAAACCACCCTCAGTGGAAGAGCCTCCTCCAGTTTCTTATGGGGTTTGAACTGCCTGTTAAATAAGTCAGTGGAGTTGCTAAGGACAAAGTAGCTATAGGGAAAATCAGATAATTTCTGGTAAGGAAAAGAATTGAGACTTTTGCAAGTTTCTGTGTCTTCTCTTTTCGGCCTCACCTGAGCAGCTGACCTCCCATGACTTTGGGATGATGTACAACACTAATCCAACTTTTCCTAATGTGGAGGAGGTGAAAACACTTGTACAGATGTGGAAGGGGCTGACATGCTGGGATGGTTGGCTGGGAAGCTTGGAACCAAGGACAGCAACCACAGGGAAAGCTCTTGAGTATTCAACCAGAACAGGACAGCGTGACTCATCACCGACAGGCAGGCCCTGTGGCCTTCATGGGCCGCCAACATGGAGGTCCCCCCCTCACCCCCCTGGCCCCCCCACTGCCAGAATGTCCAACCTGTGATGTTACTCTGCTCTGAGTACCTGAAGTTGTCCTGACTTCGATTTGGGGTGGGGCTGGGACTGAAATTGGAGACAAAGCATCTTATATCATGCAGGGGTAGTTGAGCTGTCCTGACAGGATGTGAGGACTCTCGTGCAGCCAGGGTGGGTCTGGTGGATTGTAACAGCAACCCAGAGGATTAGGAAGGATGAGTATCTTTTGCCAAGATTGAGATGGTGGGTTCCACTGCTGTGCACTCACTCTGCCACTGGCTGTAACTTGGTAAAGAAGATCATTAGAGGAGGTAGGGCTGTTGACCAGGGCGGACGAGAGACTCCAGGAAACTTCTGCTACAGAGGCTGACCTGGAGATTGGGTGGTGGCGGCTCTGTGCATGATGGCCGTGCTCTATCCAGTGGTGTGTCTACACAGACAACTCCAAAGACCCTGCTTTGGCTCAGAGCTGCCTACCTCGCCTCACCCCTTTTCTATGGTCCTTTATTCTAGGTTTACATCATCTTGGATTTGCTGTGCAACCACGTAGTGTGATGTAAGTAGGTTTTCTGCAGACTCTGAACCTTCAGGCCTCCTGCCCACCATAATCTGGTTGGGATCCTGGCACTGCACACTCCATGAAGTGAAGTCAGCTTCCTGCTTTCCACAGCTAGTGACTGGGCCTCTCTCTTTAAGCTGGTGCTGAAAGGGCTTCCCCACTGATGGGATAGGGAGGGGTGGCCTCAGGCTGGCCCCTCACAATGGTGTGCTCTCCTAGGAGCCATGCGGAGCCAGCGGAGCCTGCTGCTGGGCCCTGCCCGCCTCTGTCTGCGCCTGCTTCTGCTCCTGGGCTACAGGCGCCGCTGCCCACCTCTGCTCCGGGGCCTGGTACAGCGCTGGCGCTACGGCAAGGTCTGCCTGCGCTCCCTGCTCTACAACTCCTTTGGGGGCAGTGACACCGCGGTCGATGCTGCCTTTGAGCCTGTCTACTGGCTGGTGGACAACGTGATCCGCTGGTGTGGCGTGGTGAGTGATGCCCAGTGAGCAGGAAGGTGCTTGGGGGCAGCAGAGGGACATGGCTGATGGAGTCACAGCGAGTTTGGGAGGCCAGCCCCCGCCCCCACAGAACTTCCGGAGTCTGCTCAGGGTGTTGGTGAGCTCTCACTGCGTCTTCCTGACTCGCTCGTGTCGGCAGGTGTTCGTGGTGCTGGTGATCGTGCTGACCAGCTCAATCGTGGCCATTGCCTACCTGTGCGTCCTGCCCCTCATCCTCCAAACCTACTCAGTGCCACGGCTCTGCTGGCATTTCTTCTACAGTCACTGGAACCTGATCCTCATCGTCTTCCATTACTACCAGGCCATCACCACTCCACCTGGATACCCGCCTCAGGTGGGCTCCCCGGGGGCAAGGGAGGGGAAGCCACAGACTGTGAGAACATCCCGAGAGTGGGGAGGGAGGGTGTGCCTTGATACCTTTTGAGTTACAAAGCTGGTGCCGCCATAGTTGTCATGATTCTTTTCTCCCTTTGCACAGGGCAGGAACGATATTGCAACAGTTTCCATCTGTAAGAAGTGCATTTACCCCAAACCAGCCCGAACGCACCACTGCAGCATCTGCAATAGGTGGGTTTGGCTTTGCTCTCGGTGAACCCCAGCTGTGGCCCTCTTGCTGTAGCTCTAGGGCAAAATCTAGACCTAGAGTTTGGTCAGACACTTACGAAATGCCCTTCATGAACCAGGCCGGGCACCCTCTGTATTGACTCCTGGTCCTCAGGGTGTCCTGTGAACGATGAGAGATGAGTTCTCAGAGATGAGCTACCTTGTCCACTGTCAGGTAGCCAATAGAGCAGGGTTTGCAACAAGGCCTGGCAGTCTTCAAAGTCTGTGCCCTTTCCACCTCAGCAGGATGCTGGTCCTTGTAGGAAAGGATTGGCACTGACATCTCAAGAACCTTGGCCACCGTAACAGAGCCTGTGTCCCTCCCTCACAGGTGTGTGCTGAAGATGGATCATCACTGCCGTATCCTTTTGTTATCTCTCCTGCCCGAGGCTCCTTCTTTAGCTCCAGAGCACTGCACAGGGTTGGTTAAGAATAACAAACCTGAAGTGTCTGGCATCCCCCTGCACAGAACACGGGGCTGGCCAGATGTTAGGAGAGCTGTGCTGAGCGTCTCCTGAGGGAAGCAGGAGGCTTGCAGTTCTCTGGGATGGATCTTGGAGCCAGTCACCTGTTCTAATAGCTCTCGCTTTGGTAGACTGTCCTGCCGCCTGTTGGATGGAACAAGGTGTTGGGGCTTCAGTGGTCATCTCCGTACACTGTGGAAGCACTGGTCCCCTTCTGTTGTCCCACGCAGATGTCTGGGTAACCCAGCTAGGTTGAAGTAGTGGCAGATATAGTCTCCTGAAGGAATTCAGAATTTTCATGATTTCCTGGTGGGACTTCTAAGGACTCTGAGAAACCTGTAACACTTTCATCTCAACCTCTGGGAACAGTCTCATTTTCCTGCCTTTGGAAAGTAGTTCTTGGTGACGGGCAGCCCTGGCCTTGGATGATGTCATCTTGACCAAGGGTCAGACCTCCTCAAGTTGTGTTGGACCTTGTCCTTAATCCTTCCTCTGCCAGCCTGGCTAAATAACTGTGTGGGCCACTATAACCATCGGTACTTCTTCTCTTTCTGCTTTTTCATGACTCTGGGCTGTGTGTACTGCAGCTACGGCAGTTGGGACCTTTTCCGGGAGGCTTATGCTGCCATCGAGGTGAGCCCATAGCCAGGAGTAGGCAGTTCAGTAGCGAGGAGTGTGGCTGTGGGATCTGTCTCTCAGGAGTTGCCCCCATCCTAGAGGCCGGAGAGTGTAACCAGCACTGTTTTCATCCCCTTAGAAAATGAAACAACTCGACAAGAACAAACTGCAGGCGGTTGCCAACCAGGTGGGCTGTCCCCACCCCACTGCCTCCTGCTGCTCAGGCCAGGGGTGTAGGTGCTGAGGCAGCTGGGGCCGACCTGCTGCTTGAGGTGCAGACCAGCTCAGGAGCGTTCCGGGAGGCTGGCTGCTCTGGTACACAAGTGGCCGGGACAAGCTGAAAGTCCTTGCTGTTTTCAGCTCTACCCCATCACCACCTCCTTGGGCTGAGCAAGGGCTCTGCCTGGGTGATGGCCTGAGCAGCATGAGTCTGTGTTAGTCTGTGTAATGGGGCTCCAGGGGACAGAGATCAGGCTGGGCCAGTCTGATCATCCTTCGCTCTGGGTCTGTTAGGATCGTTCCTTCTCCCTGGGGCTTTTAGGGCTCTATGTGGAGTAGATCTTGGGCTCATGACTGTACTTCTGCTGGCCTTTGGGTCTTCAGTGGAGCTCAGCGCTCTCCCCGCTTACTCCATTCTGGGTGCACATCTGCTCTCCTCTCAGTGTTGGCAGCCACACAGTGAACACGTCCTTGCTGGGGAGTGGAGTGGCTTCCCCTGGAGCCCCATTTGTGTTGTCGAACCTTAAGGCCCAGGGTCAGTTCCTTCTGTGCTTTGCCATCCTGTCCGGACCCGCTCTGCCAGTGTTCGTCCACATGATGATGCTGCTGGGCTTGTCCACCCGTCTGGCTGCTGTCCCGACTCCTCTGTGGCTTCACCCCTATTTTCTTGTCCTGGGCTCGGGTCACTTCCTGCCTGAAGGTGCTGCGGACTCTGGTAGAGACCAGCAGAACAAATGAACCAGACATGCTGTTTTCTTTTTCTAGACTTATCACCAGACGCCACCGCCCACCTTCTCCTTCCGAGAAAGGGTCACCCACAAGAGTCTTGTCTACCTCTGGTTCCTGTGCAGGTATCTCACTCTCATTTTGGCTGTTTAAGGGAGGGGCAGCTTCAGAAACACCTTTTTAGTGCCCACATGCAGGTAGGAACCCATCTTCATGGGTTCTTTGTCTCATTTAGAGTTGGCAAAGGGTCAGAGCTTAATTTTCTTCTGCATTTTGGGTCAGGGAAATCTAAGGATACTAGTATTGAATGTTTTTTATGTACCATGGTAAGTTAACTCCTTGCTAAAGGGTAGGTGGCTGTTATTTTATGGACGAGGAAAGCCGGAAATAAGGGGGAAGTGATTTGTCCCAGGACACAGCTGGGGAAGGGTTGGGCTGGAATCTGAATTTTGTCCACCCCACTCTAATCCCTAGTGCCTTTGTTGCCCTCTGCCTTCCACGCCTGTGTTTTTTAGGAAGTCCAGAATGTCTTTATTAGTAATGCAGTCTTATTTTGCCACTCTCCTTTCCACATAATTTATTCTTAGTCCATGTTGATGCTTCCTTTAGTGGTGCTTTTTATAGATGGGGTGAAGTAGAAGTTCATCCAGGATGCAGACTGGGAAATGAGACGTGCGATTACTAGCCAATCATTACTGCCCAACTCAAATTTCAGACCTGCTGGTAGCCTCCAATTCCCTTCTAAGCTACCCACCAATCTTTGCACCTCTTTCCTTAGTTCCGTAGCACTTGCCTTGGGTGCCCTAACTATATGGCATGCTGTTCTCATCAGTCGAGGTGAGACTAGTATTGAAAGGCACATCAACAGGAAGGAGAGACGTCGGCTGCAGGCCAAAGGCAGAGTGAGTAGGGTGAGGGTTTGGGTGGAGGGATGGGTGGGAACTGAACCTGCCAGCCTCTCAGCAGAGGCCTTGGTCATCTAGAGTAGGCATCATAAAAGGCCAGGCCTTTCCAAGCTGAGTTTCAGCCAGTTCAAACTTGAAAATGAAAAGGGGATTAAGTGAAAGGGTTTTATAGAAACATGTTTTTCTTGGCTTTAGGTTTTCAAGAATCATTACAACTATGGCTGCTTGGACAACTGGAAGGTATTCCTGGGTGTGGACACAGGAAGGTAAAGTAAAACATCTAGACCAGTGTTCGAGAGAAAAAGGTCCTCTGCATGTGCTAAGACGCTAGCCACTCATGGCTACTGCACACTTGGGATGTGGCTAAAGCCCCCATGAACTGAATTTTTTATTTTATTTTTTCTAACTTAAATAGGCAGGTAGCTAGTGGCTATTATATTGGACACTGCAGTTCTAGACTCTAGGAGTGTTCATTTGAGCAAAGGGGTTTTAGGCCAAAACCATGTGGATTACATCAGATGCAGATGACTTCACAAGAACCCCAAGAAAGTCCTCTAGGAAGGGGATGGGAGCCACCAGTCACTGCCCATTTATATAGCAGTATGTGGAGTCCTTTGTGGGACTGAAGTAATCTGTGACAGAGGCCCTAAGATAATAAATGAAGCTAGCCCAAGAGACCCAGTGTAAAGAATTCTTTAAATTGCAACTACTGAGGCAGTAATAATAAGCTGACCTAAAGTACTGCCCTTTCTTCCTTTCCTGTTCTTGTTACATTTCTTGTGTCTCTGTGCCAGCAGTGGCTCCTAAGAAATTTAACTCAAAACTGTAAAGGTTTTCAAGGCACAGAGAACACATCTGTTGGACAAAGCTAGAACTTTTTACCTTTGTAATTAATGCCAAGGTAGCTTCAGATACCTGGATGTATCCTTACTAAGGAATGAGGATCAGAAAGGAAGACCAAGAACTCTTGGAACTGAGACATTTCTGTCTTCTCTTGCAGGCACTGGCTCACTCGGGTGCTTTTACCTTCCAGTCACCTGCCCCATGGGAATGGAATGAGCTGGGACCCTCCCCCCTGGGTGACTGCTCACTCAGCCTCTGTGATGGCAGTGTGAACTGGAGTGTGAACCACAACTTGAACATCTCTCTGCTTCCTGCCTTGTCTCAAGGGCCTCCAAGGGTAGCTTCTTGGAATCTTTGAGCAAACAGAGCCAGTGGACTTGCCATAGGGTAACGTGCAGGGAAACTCAAGGACCAATATCCTGGCCACTGCAGAAGCAAGGCATGATGTGGAAAAACTCTAGGACCGATGTCCCTCTACTCAGGCAAACAGAAGTTCCAGCCCCAGACTGGAGACTAGGCAGCTAGCAACCTTGCCGGGTGCTGACCCCACCTCCTCCAGGTTACAGTGCTGGGGTTGGCCACCACCTCCACTTGTGTCTGAGAAAACACCTGAATGACTGAGCTGAGATCCTGGCTTCTCAACAGGGCAGACACCAGGCCTACTTCTGAGGTCACTGCCACTTCTCATGTGCTGCTGAAGGGAGCAAAAATAAAGGTATTTGTTTTTTAAAGATAAGCAGCTTCTTAGATTTTTCCTTCACTGTAGGTGGGGGAAGGAAAGCCTGGGCCAGTGCCCGGTGAACAGGCGTTCTGGTCATGCCACCCCATGCCTGACTTGGAGGCCCTGAAGAATTCTTGGTTAGGCCCTGTCATCACGTTCCTCTAGCTTGCTTGCTTTAGTAGTGACGCTCGATTATGAGCTACTGAGGCCTAAGTGTGGAGGGGAGATATGTGACAGCCACATTACCAAAAGAAATCTTTATTCTCTAGCAGGTACACACACACTCACCATCTGGTCCTCAGGGCCACACTCATCGGCATTCATCCTCAGCAGCACACCTCCCCTCTGACATGTAAGTGGAAAAGCCATGACCAGGACCTCTCTCCAGACACAAATAGTTTCACACTTAAAACAGCACAGGTCCATTAGAAAGCAGGACTCCTGTGCTTCGTGTATAGCCATGCATCAGAGGCTCAGCACTTGTGCTGTGTCTGTGGGGAAGGCAACCAGAGGTCAGTGTTCCCCCTGCTTTGGGCAAGAGGCTTGTTCATTAGTAATTCCGGATCAGATTGTCTGTCAGAGCAGTCTCGGCCAGGACCGGCAGCTCAGCTGCCAGGGCTCCCTAGCAGAAACCTGTAGCAAAAAGAATGTTGGCAGCATTAGCGGTGAGGCTCTTTTCAACCCCACCTCTCCCCACGACCTAGAAACTCACCATTCTCCCCTGGCGGACACCGCTTCCTTGCGCACCAGTCTCTTCTTGTCATCCAGGGGTTTGGCTAAGGCCCGGATCACCTGTGGTTTGTATGGCAGCAGCTGTGGAGTTAGAGGAACTAATCTTAGCCTTGCTCAACCACGGCAACCAAAAGAGCCACTTCTCTAACTCTACAACTGAACTTCGCCCTTCCTCAGTGCTTCTGGTGACGCCACCAGGATGGCAATATTAGTGGGGGGGCAAGTCCTGTCCACTGGCACCCTGCAGGTCATGCTCATCACAGAGCAGGTGGTCAGCCCCACCTGACTAAGGCCAAAGAGCTGATTCTTTGGCTTTCTGGAGATGGTGCAGGCTAGAGACGGACACCCCAGGCACTCACCACGGGGGTGGGCAGGCAGGTGAGAGCGTGCATGCACTGCAGCGCTGCGATCCGGACAGCCTGGAACACAGCAAGGAGGGCGGTGAAGGGATCTGCAGAGGAGAGCCGTAGGTACCTAAGGTGTTGGGGCTCAACGCACCATGGAGGGGCTAGAGCTGAGGTTCAGAAACTTGGTGACGAGGGTGTCAACGTGAAGACTCATGACCTGGGGTGCTTCCAGTAGAAGAGGCTGAAGGCAGCTGAGGGTGGAGAGCTGTACCACACTGTCGGGACAGGACAGGGCCTCCAGCAGCAAGGAAAGCAGCTGAGGGGTCACAGAAAGGTAGGGATGATAAGATAGGTGTCCCCCTCCCCTTTCTAGCCCTGTCCCAGCTGGGGGACAGTGGCTTGGTTCCTGCTTACAGGCGCTGACGCGAGGCTTACCGTGGGCAGCTCTGGCAAGAGCACAGGCTTAGGCAGTCTGTTAAGTACATGAGACAGACCCTTCAGGTAATTGGGCTTTA
This sequence comes from Galemys pyrenaicus, assembly GCA_019455555.1. NCBI lineage: Eukaryota > Metazoa > Chordata > Mammalia > Eulipotyphla > Talpidae > Galemys > Galemys pyrenaicus. The sequence continues at coordinate 4,795,757 of JAGFMF010011406.1, read as the reverse complement.
CATCTGTAAAAAATGGGAAAGCTTAGGGGAGAAACAGCTCAGACATAAGTCTGAGAATTCAACTCCAGTTTCTGATGGAGCTGGGATAAAAAGAAATGTCCCTGAGCCCAGAATAAGCAAGATACATGTCCACTGAAGGGAAAGGGTCAACAATCTCAAAGTTTAGCCCTTTAGGTGCAGACCACACACTATAGCTTTGAAGAAACACTTGGGTCCTTAACTTCTTTTAGGCAGTGTGACCTGAGCAAAGGAGAGATCTGTATCTGGGGCCTTACTTTCAGACTCCCCTCACCTTGGGGAGCAGCATGGAAGCCTTGAACCAGAGCAGGCATGTTGTCCGTGAAGAACCGTTGGCGGAACATGATCCGCACCTCAGCATGGCTAGCACGAGTCAGCACATCAGTGCAGTCAGTCATGAGCAGAGAGAAGCCATCTGCTGCTTCTGGGCCTAGTTCTGGATCTTTCAGGAGGCCCATGAGCTGGAAAAAAGAGAGCCTTTGAGGTTATCTCAGGGAGAAAGACCTTAAATACCCAAAATGGGAGGATGGCAGTTGTTTGTGGGAGGAATAGGATTCAACAGGGAAGTTCCGATGGGGCTTAGGTTCTCCTGTCCCCAGAAAGGACTTACCTGGTTTGTAAGGCAGGAGCTAAGAGGATGGTATCTGAGTACTAGGGCCTTTGTTACCTATAATTGGAGAGAAAGAGAACAGTTAGGGCATGCCAATCCAACCCCAGAACCGAGCAAGCATCCTTGTGCTTCAGGGGCAAATGGACAAATTTACCCAGACATAACTGTCTAACCAGAATCCATTCTTGCTCCTTACCCAGAGCAGCAGTATGAAGGCCTGACTCCGACAGGACCCAGAACTCAGGCCTGCCTCCACTTTGTCCACAGCCAGCTGTAAGAATTCATCCAGCTGCTGCCCTAAAACGGAGAGAAGAAATGCTGATGCAAAGACTCCCTATTTCTCTTTGAACAGTGAAGGTGTAAGTCATTGAAATGCAGAGCTCCCTGGGCAGCTATTAGAAAAGAACAGTCATCTTGGCTGTGGACTTGGCTCACTCAGCTCTATGACACCAGTCTGAGCCTCATAATGCAGGAGTGCTCGCACTCAGAAAGAGCTGTCTATTTCTAATATTCATAATCGCTCCCTTAGGGAGTTGGAGAACAAATGCAACACTGTGCCTGTACCCCCTTATCTTCACAGGGCCTGTAAGCTTTGCCCAATTCAGGTCTTGACTCTTGTCCCAAGCACTGTCCCTTGAGAAGCCCTATCCTCTTACTAGCAGGCTCCTTTCTTGAAGAGAGTGAGAGTGATTAGAGTTCACTGGTTCAGGGAAGCTCCCGACCCACAGCCTCATCCCGGTACCTGCAGGGTGCTTGTTGAGGAGTCCTGCAAAGCACTTGGCAGCGGCAGTGGAGGAGAAGGGGCAGCTGGGACAGCAGCTCAGCTCTAAAAGCTCCCGCATGAGTCGGTTCAGCTGAGGGATTTCCACCTACAGGAGACCTGGCTATGTAATGGGCCCAGAGAACATGTGAATGCCAACAGAGACCCAGAAGTGGCAGCAGGGGCCAGGCTGAATGAAAACTCCTCCACTGGGGAAAGCAGATGATCAGCTCAGGCTGGAATGAATTCCAGCCCAGAAGTCACCAGGGGACCAGTTAAACTAGGGTACTTCTCCTAATGTGCTCACTCACATCTCGAGGCAGGGAGCAGACAAAGGCCATAAGCAGTGCAACCAGCCGTCTCTGCCCTGGGGAGCCATCCTATAAACAAAAAAGAGCCCTATCGAGCCTGCCAGCAACAGGCTGGTTAGCCCCAGTACCCATCCTAGATTACCCTAAAAAATAATTTTGAGTGACAGAAGTCCCAAGAGTCTCCCCATCTGATCCATCAGACCCGCACCTGGAATGGCTGGAATCTGCAAGGGAAGGTGTTCTCAGGCAGAAAGCAGACGTCACCATCCAAGAAGAGGGGCACGATGTGCGTGACGCTCTGGGCAGCTAAGCTGAGGATAGAGGACTAGGTATCACCAAGGAGCCAGCGTTCTGAAGCAGCCTTGAGATGCACGTGAGAGTCACTGACTCAATGAGCCCGGGCACAGACATTCACGCAGCCAACAAGTCTTAATTCAGACCGTATTAGATGCCTGGAACCATCCTTCTTGTCGGCCCCCGTGTAACTACATCAGTGAACTACACATCAAATTGCTATTTTTCTGGCGCTTACTAGTGAGAGGACCCAATGTGTATTTAAAAAATGATTCATAGGTGATTCTCAACACATCTGCAGCCCATTGTTCCATAGTATTAAAAAGCCCCTTCTTATTTTGCCAGCTAAGCTTCTAAAATAAATAATTGCCTCCACATTTAAATCTGGGCCGAAGGACAGTGCAGAAGGCGGCTGTCTGCTGCTTCTACCAAGCATGCTACCTTGCTCCTGGGATCAAACCACATCCGTGATTACACTCACTCAGGGCTCAAGTGCGTGGTGGCAGTGCCAATGACAGACACCATGGCGGCCAAAACCTCGTCCTCCAACAGCACTTTTCCCGGAACTGAGGGCTCCTTTTCTGCGAAATCAAAACACACAGTCCCAAACCATGACTGTGGCGCAGACATCCAAATGACCAGGTTCTCTCACTGTCTTGGCTCAGGGCTGCACTCTCGTGACCACACGAGCAGCTATAACCTGACCTCCGGTTAGCCTGAGCGTTAACCAGCAAGACCTCAGCAACAGGCGTGGTCCGGGGTGGGCCTGAGCTGTCCAGAGCTCTGAGCGCTCCTTAGACTGTGCAACAGTGTAAACTAAGGCCAAATAATACGAAGATTTTGTCAGAAGTTGTTTAGTCTTTAAAAAATATAAAGACAATAACGTGGCTTTATCTTATTTTAGCAGCTACTATGCATAGAAAATTTATAGGATGGCCAGGCACTGTACACTGTTTTATTTAATCCTTACCAACTATTTTGTGATACCTTTTAATGTCTCTCTTACACGTAAGGAAATAGAGGCTTAGAAAGGCTCTTTGCCTAAGCAGGTGTTGGAGCTGAAAATCAAACCCAACTTGGCCTGCTTAATTCTAACTAAATTATTGGATTGTCGGAAAAGTCATGACACATTTTTTTCTGTTTTTCAAAGAAAAAAAATGCATTATGACTTTTCTGACTACCTCATACATAGCAATTAAAAGGAAGAAAGATGTGAATGCTTTTGAGCCTTGCTAACCCTAGTAGATTTCAGCTCCGGCCACTGGTCAAGTTGGCACCTTTTGCTTGAAGTGACATTTCATTCTGGGGACAACAGATTTTCCCATGTTAACCCTCTGCAGGTACAAAATGCAACATCAGTGATACCCCGAGGGGGAGAGTGCTGTTTAACTAATGGGGGCCAAAGTGCCGAGGAGACTAGGAGGGGAGGCGGGGAAAGTCACCTGGCATGGATGCCTGCACAGCCAAGGCCAGCAGGAAAGGCACAGCTGTCTGATGGAAGTACCAGCAGCTCTCAGGGTCCTGCTGGCATTTTTCTGCTACCTGCTGGAGGCTCTGACAGACGACAGTAACTTCAGCTGGCCCTGCAACCGTATTGCCTGTGTGGTGAGAAAGTGTTCTCTATAAGGTTTACTTAGTAGCATTTCCAGATATTTGGGCGACAGCAGAAGCCAAGGACAAGAAAAGATGAGTGATGAAGAGAGCAAGAGTATCTTATTAAAAAGTCAAGTCATTTCATTCTCTCGGTTGCTTTTTTCCCCTATTCAGATTCTGGAGCTGAGCCTTGCCCTGTGCCAGGCATCACAACAAAAGCATCACAAGCATTTTCTAATTTTTTTCCTGAGCCCTAGAAGCATCATTCCCATTTTACAGAGATGTAGAGACTTGATGGAGCCAGCTTTCATTGTAGGGTTTTCCCAGGTTACTTCTATGTAACAATTTCTGAATCCAGCATAAGAGCTGGGTAGTGCAAAGCAGGGAGCTTGAGATGTTAGGGCCCTTGGTGAACACACAGATTTGCAGTAGCAACTGCTGCCATCATGTATGCCGGGACAGTGCTTCTCAAACGTGAGAGTGGGGATGAGTTACCTGAAATCATATTAAAATGCAGATTCTGTTCAGTGGGGCCTGAGAATTTGCATTTTTAATAAGCTGCCAGACGAAGTCCAAGATGCTGACTGGGACAGTATATTTTTTTTTTTTAAGATTTACTTATTTATGCACACAAGAGCTGGGGTACAGGCCAGAGTCGCGGGAGGTGAGAGGATTCACCAGAGTGGGGAGCAGAACAGGCAGATTGAAATACACTGCTGAGGGCAGCAGCGGGTGAGGCAGGAGAGGTCTGCGCTATGTGGGTCCCCTCCCCGGCCGGCCGCAGGGATTGAACTCGTGCTACAGTGGCTGTGTTTGCTTCATAGTGCGTTGCTTAACTCACTGCGCCACCAGGGAGGCCCCTGGGACCGTATTTTGAGTAGCACAGCCTTAAAGTGTTGCTGTTTGATTCTGGCTCCACATTAAAATCACCCAGGCTCTGTAGCCCAAATTCATCCCTCCTCAAGACTGATTTCAGCTGCGCTGAGGAAGGCCCAGGAATCAGTATTTTAAAAGTTGCCATGTGACTCGTATGTAGCCATTGTTGGAACCACTGCCTTAGAACCTGACTGTGGCTGTACATTCAGCCCAGCAGCTAGATGACTGTTCTGGTAATTACCGTTGTTCATCTGGCAGAGATGCTGCAGCAGCAGAGGGAGCGTCTCTTTGACAATGCTGGGATGTGTGGATATAGCTGACAGGGCTTGCAGAGAGCACAGATGCCGGGAGTGTCTGGTGGGCCTCTCCCCTCTAACCAAATCGGACTCTTCTGAAAACAACCCAGGGGACAAAGTTTCATTGTGTGATGGTGAGCATGTAGGTATAAACCTCCCTGGAAAGGGTGGACCACAGAAGCTTATACATATACCTGTGCGTAATTCCTCAGCAAGCTTGGGCACTAGGTAGCTGCTGAAGGCCACAGGATAGAGAGTGGCCAGTGTTCCTGATGCTTCCAGTGCTGCCACCCTGCTGAGAACACAGGGTAGATGAGCATTAGCTGAGCCTTGGCCCATTATTAGGCAGATACAGCACTGTGGGCTTCTGAGGTTCAAGTACCTACACCACGAAGTCAGACAGGGCTCCTTCACACCCAAGAAAAGAGAGAGCAGCCCCCTTCTCCAACTAGTTAGCTGCCAGAGCCAAGCAAGGGCCCATCTCCCCGAGGGAGAGCCGACAGTCAGAGGCACAGAGCCCTGATCCTTGCTGGTTCTGCTGCTGACGGCAGAGGCAGGGAATAGCTGGGTCTGTCTTGCTGCTGTAGATTCTCACCAATTCTGGGAATCCTCCTCCAGGAAGTTGAGTCTGTACAGGTGACCCACTGCTGACTCCAGGTCCCCAGGAGACAGGAGGTCTGTGTTAGAAGGGGACATGAGTCTTACCTTCTTCCCTTCTAGCCACCACAACCCTTCGATTCTGAATCATCCAGTGCTGCAGTGAGAGCCAGGGAATTAAGACTGCTCTTTGTGTAAGATAGAAGATGACAAGATAGGGCCCAACCCCCCTTTTTCTCTTCTTGGGCACCTGGCTGGGCACCCAACACTGTGAGAGTACGGATGCCAACAAGCTGAAGCTGGGTGCTGGGTTCTGTCAGGGCGGTGAAGACCAGGGAGCACAGCTGGTCCTTGAAGCCGCGCAGAGGCCTTTCATCTAGGGAGAGACAGTTCGGGTTAGAGGAAATGCTGTCTACTAAGCCCTGACTCGGGGGGATACGAACCCGCTTGGGGCAGCACACCAAGGGAAGAAGCACACAGGTCTGATCTGTCAGTTCTCTCTGCCCCAACCTCCGAAGAGGACCCTGCTCTAGACGACCACTCTGTAGCGCTCGTCACTTGTGTGCCTTCCAGAGCGGTGGTGCTCAGCAGCCCCTAGGACGCCGCATCTGGAAGGTAACCTTACCCTTGTCTTCAGAGCTCCATTTCTGCTGCAGCTTCAAGAAACCCAGGATCATTTCAAGGATTGTCCGCCGCTGGTTGCTCTGTAATGTTTTAAGGCTCTCACATGCAAGGAATATTTTTTTTTTTTAAAAGATTTATTTATGCATACAAGCACTGGGGTACAGGCCAGAGGTGTGGGGGGGGGGGGTGAGAGGATTCACCACAGAGAGCAGGGAGCAGAACAGGCAGATCAACGGAAGCACACTGCTGAGGGGAGCAGCGGGCACAGCAGGAGAGGTCTGCTGCGCCATGTGGGTCCCCTCCCTGGCCGGTAGCAGGGATCGAACTTGTGCTGCAGTAACTGTGGTTTGCTTCATAGTGCGTTGCTTAACCCACTGCGCCACCAGGGAGGCCCCATGCAAGGAATATTTTAAAGGATTTCCAGTACTACTACCCTGGCGTGGGAGAATTATCCTTTTACGTGGAGCAAAGCCCAAGATTATCTGTGGCCCAAGCACAATGCTTAGCCTGCCCTCTGTGAACACGCAGGTCCCACCGCTTCCTCCAAAGGCTCCGCTCCCTTACCTGGCTGTGCTTGTAGAACTGCTCCAGCAGTAAAGGCAGTACGTTGCTGGTGATTTGGTCACAGGCCCGGGCAGATGCACCTGCAGCTGCCTGCAACAGTTTGGCACTAGGCCACACCAATTTCATGTCCGGTTCACACAGATGGTGCCTGCAGTCTAGAGAGGCAGCACATCACAGACCTGGGGTGTAGGCCAAATGGGGCCCAATTCTTCACCTGCAGTTCTCAGACGGTGGAGACTAAGACCTGAGGCAATTCGCTAGCAGTTCCCATTCATTTGTTTTCAGTTCAAAGCAGGGCTTCAGTCCCACCTTTGCTCTCTATACGTGAAAAGCCACTGGCCCTTGCTCACTCCCCTTTCTGGCTGTTATGACCCCATTACCCTGTTGAATGTTGCTGAGGAAGGAGTCAAGGAGGTCCTCAGCATCAGCCCTCAGCACAGAGCGAGACAAACACGCAGTCAGGGAGCGGAGGGCCGCCAGGCCCTCTGCCTCCACCCGCTCACTTGCCGTCTGGAACACCTGTCAGGGAGGGATCCCATGGCTACTGAGGTGAGCCTGCACCAGGTGAGACCCCACCCACCTGCTGCCTGTTTCCTTGGTGTATGTGTGTGTTTATGTTGGAGAGAGAACCTCAGGGCACAGGAGTGGAAATTGAGCCCTCAAGGGAATTTCTTCTCAACTACTGTATTCTCAGAAGTCCTCAGTTCCACTAGGGGTACCATACATACTTTCTGGGAAACAGAATGTCAGCTTTGAACAGTGGCTACTGGGATGTCCTATCCTGAGTCACTTCCTCTAGCCCCCCCCCCCCCCCCCCCCCCCCCCNTCACTTCCTCTAGCCCCCCCCCCCCCCCCACTCAGCCTGGTGCCAAGGGCACCATCACTTGGGCTTATCAAGGAAAAACAGGAAGTAGACACAGGCAAAGGTGATCAAATGCCATCACCAAGCAGCTGAAGCTCACACAGGGATTACCTCCCTTGCCATGCAACTAGAAGTAGGTCCCCTTGCTTGCTGAATAACCAGGCTCAGCAAAAGCAGGAAAGGAGAGTGTATTTTTTCCCCTCATACCTGCTTAACTGGGTGAAGAGTAGTCAGTTTATCTAAGTGACACTCACCTCTCTGCGGATGGAAGTCCAAAGGCTGGGCAGGAAGTCCTTCAGTTCCTTCTGTCCATACACGGCACAGCATGCATTCTGCCGAGGAAGCACAAGTGTCAGCTAGCTACACTCCGGCTTCCTAGGATACGCAGGCACCTCAGCACTGTGGCACCAGAAGGAGCCTGGCTTTCAGCAGAAAACCCAGAAGGATTTCCTAACAGTTCTATCTGGGCAAAGAAAACATAAGTTCACCCTGAATGATGGAAAGTAAGCATGAGGGGAACCCTGGTCAGTCATTCTCCCCTTCTCACAACATGCAGGTAGGGCTTTAGGGCAACGTATAGGCCCAGATGCTGGCCATCGCTCCTTCAAGGACTACTTCATTTCCTGGCTCTTCAAAAATTTGTAATTGCTTAGCTCTCTAAATTGTCTAAAGGCAGCTGGACCCTGGAAGGAGAAAAACCACTCACCAGAGTCTGCAGAGAATCCAGTTTGGCACCCAGAACCTCAGAGTCCACTTTCTCAATCAGCAGGGGCAACAGGAACTGTGAGAGCAAAAAAGAACTCAAGTTTGAAATGGGAAGTGTTGTAGCCACACCAACGCCAACCATGTCCTCCGGCAGGTGCTACACCTGGGAGCTACGCTTGAGTCTGGAGTTGAGACTATGCCAACCTTCCTGCCGAACTGTGACCAGACCCCCAGGTACCTGAAAAATGGGCTACTTGGCAAAGTTACACACAGGACTTCAAAAGGTAGCACCAGATAGAGAGTGGGTTACTATTTTAAAGAGATGTAATGTTTTTTTACTTTGAAGATCTGAAGATACTTGGCACACAAGTCTGGAGACATCTGCAGAATGTCATACCCTAAAATATACACTGGCGCTTCCATTCCCCCCATGCTTCTACTGTTCTTTCTTCAGAGCTTTTTATGGGCTAAGGCTAGTTATCCTAACCTTGGCTAGACCCACCTCAGCAAATCGTGGTGTAGAAGCCAGCACAGCTCGAAGACTCAAGATGAGATCTTCTCTCTGGATACCATAGGGATCATTAGGTGGCTGGAAGAAGGAGAAGGGTCATGGATTTGTAAAAATTGTTGGATGACCACTGGACACAGGCTTAAACCTGGTGACCCTCTAGGGTCATATTTACAAGCAGTTTGGCAGAATAGTATGATGTAACGTTCCGGCAGGAAAACTTTTCTTGGAAATACTTTGTTTTCTCGGGCACTGATTTTTTAAAAAAAATATTTATTTATGCATACAAGAGCTGGGGTACAGGCCCGAGTCATGGGAGGTGAGAGGAGTCACCAGAGACAGAGTGGGGAGCAGAGCAGGCAGACTGACTGAAGTACACTGGTGAGGGGAAGCAGAGGGCGAGGCAAGAGAGGTCTGCTACCCCATGTGGGTCCCCTCCCTGGCCGGGGACTGAACTCCCGCTGCTGTGCCGCAGAGGCCTCACAGTGTGGTGCTCAACCCACTGCACCACCAGGGAGGCCCGGGCATTGATTTTTTTATCTAATCTGTCACATCACCACTCAGAGGCAAGCACCCGTAACTTTTGGTGCATTACTTTCTTCTCTCTGTGTAAGTTACAACTATGAGTTAGTAGACACAGTCTCCTTTAAAAATACATACACTTTCAATAAATGTTCCCTTTTTTATACATACAGTTTGTAATTAATTTTTTCATTTAAAACATTTGGAAATTTTCTATGGTATTAAGTTATTCCTTCATAATAGTTTTAGTGGCTGATACTATTTCACTGTGTGGCTGAGTCACAATTTATTTAAATAAACCCCTTTTATAGGGCATTTCTATTTTTCACACTCATAAGAAGCTAATTCTGGCTATATCAAAAGCATCAAGATTGAAAACATGCATAGATTTTTCCTTCTTTAGAAATTCCACCAAAAATACAGTAAGGGGATTTTCTTCTTCTTCTTCTTTTTTTTTTTAAAAAAAGCATAAAGTTAAAGGTTGAGGAGAACAAATAAGAGATGTTAGCAACAAATTTTAGAAGCTGAAAAGCAGACGGATAAGAAAATGACTTAGCAGAGCTAAGACAAGAGAATCTTCAGTAGGACGGGGGAAAGCTCACTAACTACCAATATACACAACAAAATCCTCAAAAAGCTTTGCAACTGACAGTACCAGGTATCTCTGGAACTGGGGTGAGAGATCTGACCTCTGAGATTGCCTCCTTACTTCTTCCTAACTGCAGCAGAATCTAGAAATTTAATTCTCTGCAGAGGGTAAGATGAGGACTCTAGTCTAGGACATGTACTGTGATTTAGGGCCGGTGCTTTAGGGCCGGTGCTACACAAAGAGGAGGTGTAAGTCATGTGATGGTGAGTAGAGATTTCCAGTGCCTTCTATCTGAGAAAAGACTATACCTGAAAATAGAGATCAAAATAAACTGAAAAAGATGAAGGATGAAGGGGAAAAAAAACTCAAAAACCAAAGCTTGCAGGAAATAAGAATCACATATGTGGGAAAAAGAAATATTAAAAATTAGTATCTCAGTATTTTCAAGGAGATTAAGAAAGGAGTCCATCAATGAATTAAACAAGAACAGACATTCAGAGAAAGGCCCCTGGAAAGTCAAAGCTTGAGTGCAGAAATGGAAAAAAAAAAAAAAAAATCAGTAGAAGGGTTTACTGGGAGAATGTGCTTATCCCAGGCATTGCTGCTCTCAGATCCACTCCTCATTACTGGGGAATACCTTTCCCTAGTTCTCATACTGGCCTGGGTTCAGCCAATGGGAGGCACTTGTAGAACAATGCAGGGCAGAGGGAAGGGAAAAGCTAGGGCATTTCTCTCCATTCTTCCGCTTCCGCTGCACCTTCAGCACTGGCAGCATTCCTCCACAGCTCCAGTTCCCAATGATAGGCCCACTGTGGTTCCAGTTTTTGTCAAAAACTCTCAGCTTAGTACTAGGGTCTAGTAGCATCAACTCTTCCCTTTGTCCTTCCAGTCTAGGGGGGTAATAACTTCCTGGTTTAATCTCTGGGTTGCTTCACTATTCCCTATGTGACTTCTTAGTTTTCCCATTACTAGTATTAATAATTTCGTCTGTTATTTGTTTTTAATACCAATGTGGTTTCTATTTCCATGGCTGAACTTTGACTAACAGAAAAGATGAAAGTGGAAATATATGAAAATATGAAAAAAATTCAAAGATCCAACAAAAGATTAATAGGAGTTCCAAAAAGAAGAAACAAAGAAAACAGAAGTGGGGCCTTCCTGGTGGCGCAGTGGATTAAGCACCGCACTATGAAGCACGGGTTCGAGCCCTGCTGCCGGCCAGGGGAGTGACCCACATAGCGCAGCAGACCTCTCCTACTGTGCCCGCTGCTCCCCTCCGCAGTTTTAGTCCATCTGCCTGCTCTGCAGCCCGTTCTGTCTCTGGTGAATCCTCTCAGACCCCGCACCTCTGGCCTGTACCCCAGTTCTTGTATGTATAAATAAAAAAAAAAACAAAAACAACAGAGGTAAAGAAATAAATCATCAATGAAAGAATGCAAGTAAATTTTCCAGGACTGAAGGACACAAGTTTCCAAATAGATAGGTCCTACCAAATATCTAATATGATGCATGAGACAGACCTTTACTAAGGCATTATTATTGTGAAATTTCAATATATTGGTGGCAAAATCACACTTAAAAGCTTCCAGAAAGGAGGGGGAAAGATGAACACAAAAGTTTCAGCTCAGAAGGAATTCAGACTTCTGTCTACAACTGAAAACTAGAAGTAAATATAACAATGCTTTCAAAATCTTGGTGGAAAAGAATTTCCTCCATTCTTGAATTTTATACCCATATTGTCAATAAGTGGGAGGAAAGAATGAAGACATTTTAGATTTACAAAATCCAAAACTTTTGGGCCTCCCTGGTGGCACAGTGGGTTAAGCAACGCACTATGAAGCAAACCGCAGCCACTGCAGCACGAGTTCGATCCCTGCTGCTGGCTGGGGAGGGACCCACATGGTGCGGCAGACCTCTCCTGCTGTGCCTGCTGCTCCCCTCAGCAGTGTACTTCTGTTGATCTGCCTGTTCTGCTCCCCGCTCTCTGTGGTGAATCCTCTCACCCCAACCCCCCACACACCTCTGGCCTGTACCCAAGTGCTTGTATGCATAAATAAATAAATCTTTAAAAAAAAAATCCAAAACTTTTAATTTTTTTAAAAAAAGATTTATTTATTTATACATACAAGAGCTGGGGTACAGGCCAGAGTCCAGGGTGGTGAGAGTATTCACCAGAGACAGAGTGGGGAGCAGAACAGGCAGATCGACTTGAAACACACTGCTGAGGGGAGCAGCGGGCGAGTCAGGAGTGGTCTGCTGCGCCATGTGGGTCCCCTCCCTGGCTGGCGGCAGGGATCGAACTCGTGCTGCAGTGGCTGCGGTTTGCTTCACAGTGCGTTGTTTAACCCACTGCGCCACCAGGGAGGCCCACTTTTTATTCTTTTATACACTCAGGCAGTTACTAAAGGTGTGTACCACAAAAGCAAGGGAATAAGTGACAAATGAGAAATTACATGGGCACAGGGAATAAGTGATCTCATCCAAGGATAAAGGAACCCCTAGGATGATGGTGAAGGAAGAATATCTGCTTTGCATTAGAAGTAGGAAACAATCAATTGAAATTATGTGACTCACAAGCTAAGAATAGTGTATACATTTTTAACTAGTTGGAAAAAAGTCAAAAGAATATCCTGTGACATGTAAAAATTACATGACATTTAAATTTCCATGTCCATAAATAAAGTTTTATTGTGAATAGTCACAGTACTACATTCCACTATCTATGTCCATTTTTGCCCTAGAGCCACAGAGTTAAGGAGTCACAACAGAGACCATATGGCTGCAAAGCCTGTAACAGTCATTTTCTGGGGGTCTCCCTGGTGGCGCAGTGGGTTAGGCAACACACTATGAAGCAAACCACAGCCACCGCAGCACAAGTTCTATCCCTGCCGCCGGCTGGGGATGGGACCCATATGGTGTAGCAGACCTCTCCTGCCTTGCCCGCTGCTCCCCTAAGCATGCATTTCAGTCAGTCTGCCTGTTCTGCTCCCCACTCTGTCTCTGGTGGATCCTCTTACTGCCCACACCTCTGGCCTGTACCCCAGCTCTTGTATGCATAAATAAAAATCTAAAAAAAAAAAAAGGTCATTTTCTGGCCCTTCACTGAACGTCTGCTAATTAACCCTTGCTCTAGAGTGAGCACCCAGGCATAGGGAAGGCCAAAGGAACCACCACTTATACTGATATGATTTACTACAGTGAGTAAAATTAATCACTAAGATCATAAAGAATATTTCTTTCTTAAAAAAAGATTTATTTATGTATGCATACAAGAACTGTGGTACAGGCCAGAGGTGTAAGCAGTAAGAGGATTCACCAGAGACAGAGTGGGGAACAGAACAGGCAGATTGACTGAAGGACACTGCTGAAGGGAACAGTGGGCAAGGTGGGAGAGGTCTGCTGTGCCATATGGGTCATCTCCCTGGCCGGGGAGCGAACTCACACTGTGGATGCTTCACAGTGTGGTGCTCAATCCCTTGCACCACCAGGGAAGCCCCATAAAGAATATTTCTAACAAATATTTTTGCTAAAGCCAAGTGTCTGTTTTAATTAGCACATTGACAAGAACTTTTAGCTTCTTATAGGCCATAGCACAAAAAGATCTGTTCAAAAAGAGAAGTTCTCCTGTCTTTATTTGTAACTTTGTTATGCCTAAAATTTGTCAGAGAGAATACATCATCAGTTGGGAACAGGAATTATGTCCAAAGGGAAGATGGGAAGTGACAGTCAAAGAAGCGTAATACTCCATCTTTAAATGCTGAGTTACGTTTATTGTATTACCTTTAAAAATAACTGGGTGAAACACTCTTCTCCCTCTCCAAATTATAAATGTGTATGTTCCAGTAAATTTGACCTTTAGGAATTTATTCTACTATTATTAGACCTATATATGTGTGAAATGATACATATACAGGGTACATATATTGCAACACTATAACAGCATAAGATTAGCAACCTTTATCCCATAGTGAAATTAGGTATTTCTGTGCACAGGAATATGACAGTCATAAAGTATAAAGAACTCCAAGATAAACTGTTCAGTGAAAAGTGCAAAGTACAGGAAAAAAATAAATATAAACTAACATTTGCATGGGTGAAGTGGGGGGCTAAGCATCTGCTTATATATGGATGAAAAAGCTCAGTCTGTGAAGATACAGATGTGAATGATAAAATACGACTTAAACTATGCATAAGGAAATTTGATGGCAGGTAGATTTTTTACTTTTTGCAACTTTGAGATTTTGAATCGTGAATGTGCTCTCTTCAAAACAAACACAAGGGCCTCCCTGGTGGCGCAGTGGGTTAAGCAACACACTATGAAGCAGACCGCAGCCACTGCAGCACGAGTTCGATCCCTGCTGCCGGCCGGGGCGGGACCCACATGGTGCAGCAGACCTCTCCTGCTGTGCCCGCTGCTCCCCTTAGCAGTGTACTTCCATTGATCTGCCTGTTCTGCTCCCTGCTCTCTGTGGTGACTCCTCTCACCCCCACACCTCTGGCCTGTACCCCAGTGCTTGTATGCATAAATAAATAAATCTTTAAAAAAAAAAAAAAACAAACACAAAATAAAGCAAAGCTAAAACAGAGAAGCCTGGTATCCTAAGATCTTTCAAGAGAGTTTTCAAAGGTGCAAGCATGCTTGAGTTAGAAACAGTGATTATGAAAGGGAACGTCAGGGAGACAGGTGGTCCTATAAGCAACATCATGTTAACTATCATAAGGTGGCAAGAAATTTCCAATCCGGGAATAGGCAAAGATGGCTTGTAACTTTAAAGGTAGAGTCAGTCCATACTCGGCATTGTCTGGTATGTTGTGATAACTCATTCCTCCCAAACCATTAATTCCTGGAGTGTACATGCCCATGCACACCCATATAGTGATGAGCCCCTGAATATTTGGAAGGGGAAGGGGAATCAAGATGTAGAGTTCTGAAAGGAAGGACTAAGGGGGGGTCAGAGCAAATACCTCCTATACATGTTATGCTCGATTGTGGGCCTTTGTGTTGTCAGTTTGTTTCTATTGCCTGAGATGCCCCTGGCACTCCAGAATCATATTCTAGCAGCCCCCTGAAACCAAATGAAATCCTATTTTATCTATAGTCAGTCCCTATTGTAGCTGCCTATTGTCGCTTACACTGAATTCTATCATCTCTGAACAACTAGAGTACCACTACTCGCTTTGACCCACAATGTCATATTATTACTTAAATGTTTCAACCTTCAAGAGTAGTGACCCCATTTTTATAATTCTGTAAATCTGTCAGCACTAAATACATTGTTAAAGAGTTTAAGGTACATCCTGAGTACACCCCAAGTACATCCTGAACAGCCCAATATACTAAAATGTAAGTTCACGAGGGTGGAGATTGTCTCTTTTGTTCTCTTCTAAAGCCTTAGTGCCTAGAACTCCGTCAGGCACATACCCCTAGGTACTCAATGAGTATCTGGATGAACGAATGGTACTACTTACAGGGGTAAAGTCAATAGGGAAGTAACAGGATGTCACTTCAAACAACTCCTCCACAAAGGGTCCTATAGCAACAGAGAAAGAATGAAGTTGATTCATAAGCTATTGATATATATTATGACAAGCCCCAACCAACTAGTTTGTGGCTACAAGGACATACCCAGACTATAGTCCCTGGAGATGAGGTCATGGACAATATGGAAGGCCACCAGAAGATTACGGGGATCCTTTTCCCCATCCATCACCTGGATGAAGCCAAAGGTGAAGTCAGCTCCTAGGCCCTTCAGCTCTGGGGAGAAGAAAACAAGGTCATTACTGTCTCACAGACAGAAAGCTTTCTTTGGGCATGTATTCTCCCTTTACTATCACTGCCTCCCTGTTCCTGCTTCCCAAAGGTGACCCTTTCGTTTTCCTATTCCAAGAGAATATTGAGTTGAGAGATGTGTGACAATATGTAACAGAGGAAGAAATGAAGACGTAGTTCAACTCCTCCTATCTCACCCGCCCCCTGCTTCTTTACTTCACTGGGGACTGAGTGGAGCCCATTTCCCTCTATCGTTCTGTCAAGGTATTGGTTCTGCTATATAAACCCCAGGCTAAAATAAACCCTCACAATGGGGTAGCGGGAAGGATGTGCAGATTTCCCAGAGAGCATGTCTTCGTACCTTCTTCCCGGGTTCGCATAAAATTGGTGATAATACTGTAGACAGTGTGACGGTCTGCCTGTGGCAGGGACTTGGGGGTGGGAGAGACAGGAAATAAGTAGGTAAGCGCTCAAAGTATTCCTTGGCTGGCATTGCTACTTCTTGCTTTACAATTCTCTAAGTGGATAGTGCTCTTTATACAAGTCTAAGATCAACCCAAGAACACAGAAAAAGGATATGGCTATAGTCCTAGCAGTACATGGTAGGCACAGTAACCAAACCTGTCTGCTGTATGCTGACTAACTTAGCTGTAAAAGGACACAGGTTGGAAACATGCCTCCTTCTCCTTAAACAGAAGGAATAGCATGTAAACATAGTCAAAGACCTGAAAGAGTTCAGAAATTAAAAGGCTCTATATATTATATATACATATATATATTTTGTTACCTAATTCTAGCTATGCAAGATAACTATGTAGGGACATAGAGAACACCAAGGTTAACTGTTACCACTCACCTGGACATGGACCTCCTGGAAGATGGCTTTAAGCACAGAGACAGCTAATCCTGGGGGCAAAGCCACACACAGACTCTTGGGGAGAAGAGAAGATAGGTGAGCGCCAAGAGAATTCTAGCATAGCCTCTAAGGCAACCCTAAGACAGCCCTAATTAGCTAGAGTGGGAATCACAACATCCTGGTTCAGGAAGAAGTGCTAACAGTGAGAAATGTGGTCCCTTATCTCAAGCACATTAGTTCCTTGCAGCTCCTTCCATTTGGCTCTAAATTCCAGTCCCCCAAAAGCTATTTTTACTCTCTAGAGTAAAAACAGAAGGGGAGCTGGTGGACGCTGGCTTAGTCCCACACTCGGATGTCTGCTCCTTAGCACAAGCTTCACCACCAAAGAGCAAGGAAAGAGTTAACTGCATAAGGGTTCCCATAAACACCGTGAATAAAGAATAAAAGGGGAGAACTCACAAGCGCCCTCAAACCCTGCAGGACAGACGGGATCACAAGATGATGGTCCTTCAGCCGGTTCTCGTAGAACAGGATCAGGTGTACCACTGCAGGACAGACACTCAGCCATCAGCTACAGAGGTGAAAGGCCCACCGACCTGCTGTTCTGCTTGGGCTTCACCTGATATCCCTGGGTGATAACCCTTCACCCAGGGATATCAGGAAAATAGGTGCACATCTATTATCCATTTTCACACGGGGCCACAGTGAAACCCATTTTCAATCCCAGAATTGACCTTATACAGGAGAAGTGTTGGCAAACTTCTTCTTAAAGGGTCAAACAGGAAATATTTTGGACTTACAGGACATAGTCTCGGTCACAACTATTCAATTTTGCTTAATTCTGCCACTGTTAACACAAAAGTAGCATACGTAAAAGGGCATAGCTATATTCTAGGAAAACTTTATCTATATAGGTGATAGTTCCCATACCCTACTATGGAAGAAAAATAAGTTGGCTTTTTTCCTTAGGCTTTAAAAGTGTTGTGATAATTGATTACTTTTCTTGTCTATGAAACACCACTTTTTCCACTTCACAGAGCAGTGAAGATATATTGTGGGAAAAAAGTTTTAAGGCTACATTTGTCTTGAATCTTGTGTCTCAATTCTCATCATCTTTGCCACATGCCAGTGAGGAATGAAGACCTGAATAAGTAGTTCACAGATACCTTAGGCCCTCCCTATAATGTTAGCACAAGCTTCACCACCAAAGAATAAGATAAGAAAGGCCTTGGTTCTGTAACTCAGAAAGACATTCCTACTAATGATGTCAGTACCTTCTTTCTCCAGGAGCAAGGAATGACACTGGAGCAGCACCTGTGACAAAAGCTGGATTCCCCGTGCCCGAGTTCGGGGCTCTGGATTCTCTAGAGAGGACCTGGAGAAAGTAGGATAGAGAGAGTCTGATATTATCCAGATCAAACTTTGGAAGGAATAAATATTTTTAGTCACATTCACTCTCTGGGCATCTATATAGTCAAGCCCTGTTAAAGGAGTAATGCTAGGATGATATTCAGGAGGTACTTAGAATTACAGGTATCAGCAATGCCAGAGATGAAAGAACTGATCCCCAGATTGCTCTGGCACCCTTAGAGGCACACGGGGCACTACAGCCAATAGAAGTGTCCGTTTCCAGGTACCGACTGGGCACTGGGTATCCTCCCCCTGTGTGACACTGACATTCCTCTGACACAAAGCTTAGCAGCTGCTGTCTACAGATATGATTGGCAGTTGCAACTTCTACCGAAATAGGAGAGTAAAGAAAAATGTTAAGAGCAATCACCAAGGTCTTAGGAAAAGAACAACTTTATAATCAGAGGTTTATAAAGTAAGATGGCCAGAATAAAAATTTTAACTAGGATTATTGATGTGGGAGCAACTGGGCTGTTTTAAGAAGGAGGTGACTTATTTTCAAAATTGCTCCACAGAGATTAGATTTAAATATAACACAAAGAATCTAACAAAGTAAAAGTAGAAAGCAGGAGATTCCTGAAGGGGAGCTGGCCAGGACATGTGAGTGAAACCTCAGAGCGAAGGGGATCTATAACTAGAAGCAATGGGTCAAATATAAGATCAGTCTTGACAAGATCCCTGAGACAGGCAAATGTAGAAAGTCCCTGTTCAGAAGTAGAAAACTGCATTTAAAAATGGACCAATGCATACAAATGCTTATAGCAGCATTTTTCAGATTAGCCACAGTGTGGAAACAACCAAGATGTCTATTGTGATTATGAGGGTCTACTGACTGATGGCTAAACAAGTATAGTAAATCCATTCAATGGAAATTATTCAACAAGAAATGAAGTGCTAAAACATGCCATAACAGGGATGAACCTTGAAAACATTAAGTGAAAGAAACCAGTTATGACGGTCATATGTTGTATGATTCCATTTACATGAAATGTCTGCATTCATAGAGACAAAGTAGACTAGTGGTTGCAATTCCCCATTAGGAGGTAATGGGGAATGACTGCTAATGAGCATGAGGTTTCTATCTGGGGTAATGAAAATATTCTAAAATTGATTGTGGTAAGGGTTGCGCAAATCTGTGAATATATTAAAAGCCATGAAATTACACACTCTAAAAGTGAACTTTTAAATGAATTATATCTCAATAAAAACGACCAGTGCTACAATGTGGTACAAAGGTCAAGTGTTCTCATATATGGGAGAAATATACAATAGTGACCTAGTTCCCCTCTCCCTCCAATTTTGTTTTAGAAGATATGCTCACTGTGACAGTTAATACCCTTTGTAATAAGACCTATCCATCTAAATGGTCTATCAAGTATGAATTACGAGAAAAGTGGGCATTCAGTTATAAGTACATACCTCCTCTGGTGTTTGGAATATCAGGTTATGGCACTGGTTTTCCAGCTCTCTCTTCACTTTTTCTTTCTTAAAGATTTATTTATTTATGCACACAAGAGCTGGGGTACAGGCCAGAGGCGTGGGAGTTGAGAGGATTCACCAGAGACAGAGTGGGGGGAACAGGCAGACTGAAACACACTGCTGAGGGGAGCAGCAGGCTAGGCAGGAGAGGTCTGCTACACCATGTGGGTCCCTTCCATGGCTGGTGGCAGGTATTGAACTTGCGCTGCAATGGCTGAGGTTTGCTTCATAGTGTGTTGCTTAACTCACCAGGGAGGCCCCTGTCTCTTCACTTTTTCTATAGAAGGAATTTCTCAGGTGGCGGCCCAAGGCAGGTCTGGATCAGATTCAGACAATTGAAAACCCATTGGGGTGGTGGATGTGAAGGAGTCCTAGCTCTAAATAAGAGTTGATGGCCTTCAATCACCTACCCCAAACCTGTGGGCTAATCCAGGAGCTGATGTGACCCACAGATTGTACGCATATAAAACTTCCATAGGGAGCCTCAGTCAGGTGATATGAAACTTCTCAGAAGAAACACAGGTTTAGCCTGAGGCACTGATATGGGAGGGGGTGGCAGGTGTTGGGCTTCAGTAGAAGAAATTCTGGTTAATTAACTATAGGAAAGCAGCAGTGTACAAAATATAGAAGGACATTCGGAAACAGAGGCTCTTACCCAAGTGCTTCTACCACTTGTAACACTGTGTAGCTGCCAGATTTCACATCTAGAGGAAACAAAAGAAATACAAAGAAATAAAATAAAATCAAGGTACCATCCCAGGAATCAATGGCTCTAATTACCAAAGTTTCTTGCCTATGCTAGAGATTATACTATGGGGTCTACTAAATCTGCCAATGGTCTGTTTCTCTGGCAGAGAAACAGAAGAGAGAGAAAATATGTATCTGGTTATTAAACTTAAATGAGAGATCTGAAGAGCTACATGGCGAAAACTTTAAAGCACCAGCAAAGGTCTTACACACATAAAATCCAAAAGTGGAACAAATATATAAAAAGGTATGCCATCTTTTTGAAAGATTCAAGATAACAAACCTCCTAAATTAATAAGTTAAAAATATCTCTATAAAACACCTGTAAAAGTTTCGGGGGAACTAAGTAAACTTATTGTAAAGTTAAGGTGCAAAAGATAATATATGATAGGCAAATTCTGAAAAAAAGTAAGGAGGAATATAAACTCTCCAGACATTAAAAGATTATAAGATCATATTAAAATAGTGTATACTTTCTTTTTTCTTTTTTTTTTTTAAGATTTATTTATTTATGCATACAAGCACTGGGGTACAGGCCAGAGGTTTGGGGGGTGAGAGGATTCACCACAGAGAGCGGG
>JAGFMF010011406.1:4658403-4775138 GCA_019455555.1 Galemys pyrenaicus | reverse complement strand
CACCCTGGCCGGCAGCAGGGATCGAACTCGTGCTGCAGTGGCTGCGGTTTGCTTCATAGTGCGTTTCTTAACCCACTGCGCCACCAGGGAGGCCCCTAAAATAGTGTATACTTTCTAATGCACTTGAATATATCCATGATAAAAGTAAACAAACTAGCAGTGTAGCATGAGTTCACATTCAGACAAAAAATTCCATGCACAGTCACGCACTGCATGCATAAGAAAACCTACACAAAGGTGGCCTCTAGGTGTGTAGTAGGCTCTCCTGTCTGGGTTTGTGTAAGTACTATGATGTTCACACAACAATGAAATAGCCTAGCAATGAATTTTTCATTCTCATAAATCTTTAAAATAAATAAATTTTCCATATATATTTGTAAAAGATAGAACAATGTATGTACAAGATTATTCATTACAGAAATGTTTGCTTTTTTAAATACTTATTTTTTTATGCATACAAGAACTGGGGTGTAGGCCAGAGGTGCAGGAAGTGAGAGAATTCACCAGAGACAGAATGGGGAGCAGAAGAGGCAGATCTACTGAAATACACTGCTGAGGGGAGCAGTGGGCAAGACAGGACAGGTCTGCTGCGCTGTGTGGGTCAGCTCCCCAGCTGAGGATAGAAGATGAAACTCAAGACATGGAACTCATGCCAAAGTGGCTGGATAGCTTGATAGCACTGAGACTTTAACTCTGCACCACCAGGGGGGCCCTACAGAATTTAGGTAACAGCAAATGACTACTACAAACAACAAATGATGTTAAGAAATCAGTTAAATAAATTACAGTACAACCACATAATGGAATTCTCTGAAGCTACTTAGAGAAAAAGGAAAATGAAAAAACAAAAGCCAAAGACGCTATGTATATACTGATAATGGGGGCAAGATCTCAAGCAGAAAAGTCCAAATAAATAGCATATAAAATGGACAAAGCTTTTATTTTTGTCTTTAAAATATTTTTTTCTTTCCCTTAAAAAAAATTTATGTCTATGGGCCTCCCGGTGGTGCAAGGGTTAAAGTCTCAGCACTATGAAGCTATCTCACCAGCTACTGCAGCATGAGTTTGTTCCTGAACCAGGGAGCTGACCCACATGGCCCAGCAGACCTCTCCTGTCTCACCCACTGCTCCCCTCAGCAGTGTATTTCAGTAGATCTGCCTGTTCTGCTCCCCTCTGTCTCCGGTTAATCCTCTCAACCCCTCACTTCTAGCCTGTACCCCAGCTCTTGCATGTATAAATAAATAAAAATAAATCTTAAAAAAGATTGTTTGAGGTAATGTTGGTTTACAACACTGCATTTAGCAGAGGAGATAGCAAAATAACAATGTTTTTTTTTTTTTTAAAGATTTATTTATTTATGCATACAAGCACTAGGGTACAGGCCAGAGGTGGGGCGGGGGGAAGAGGATTCACCACAGAGAGCGGGGAGCAGAACAGGCAGATCAACCGAAGTACACTACTGAAGGCAGCAGCGGGCACAGCAGGAGAGGTCCGCCATGCCATGTGGGTCCCCTCCCTGGCCGGCAGCAGGAATCGAACTCGTGCTGCAGTGGCTGCGGTTAGCTTCACAGTGCGTTGCTTAACCCACTGCGCCACCAGGGAGGCCCCAATAACAATGTTTTATCTTTAAATTATTTTGGACTTATAAAAAAGTTATATGATAGTGCAGAATTTCTATACATTTTCACTAAGTTTCTCTAATGTTAACATCTTATATGGCAATTTGTTAAAATAAGAAAAAAAGCACATAATCATTAATTAAACTATAGATTTCACTAGATTTTTTTTTAGGATTTTACCAATTTTTCCACTGTCATTTTTCTTTAGGGATGGGGGGCAAGTAGTCATCATAGAAGTCTAGTCTCCTCTGGTCTGCAAAAGTTTTTTAGTCTTCCTTGTTTTTCATGACCTTGATATTTTAAAGAAATATTTTAAGAATGTCCCTTCGTTTTTGTTTTTTTTTTAATGTTTTCCTCATGTTTAGACTAGGGCTATGGGTTTTGGAAAGAAAAACACAAAGGGAAGTACCTTCTTATACTAGGGGTGCAAATATCAATGTGAATTAACAATTGTGGTTTTAAATTTGATCACTTGGTTACTAACAGGTTTTTCTGTTATGTATTATGAAATATTAACCCCTTAGCTGTCCTGTGGTTTGCATTTATCTTCTCCCATTCTTTTGCTATGCAGCAGCAATTTTGGTCTGATGTCATATAGCAAGAGCTTTTTAGTTTGGCTCATGTGCTTTTGACATGGTCCATCTTTTCATTTTTTAAGTACTTTCGGACTTTCTACCACTACCGAGTAATTTCCCTGCCTCAGGCCTAGAATTAATCAGGTATTTTTCCAAGAAGCCCTGATTCTTTTTATTGGAGAATATTATGGTCAAGATTAGGATGCGGATATGCTTGTTGCTATATGGGTGTCATTGCTTCTTGGCTCTCAGAAAAAACTGCAAATAACTCATGTATATGCACAGATCTATCATTCCTGTAACTATTCATATATAGTAATCAAAACATAAGAGCATATCATTTTTCCCAACTCTAAACCAGTGCCAGAGTTCATTGTAGCCTTACTCCTTTCTTTTTTTTTTTTAAACATTTATTTATGCATACAAGCACTGGGGTACAGGCCAGAGGTGTGTGGGGTGAGAGGATTCACCACAGACCGAGCGGGGAGCAGAACAGGCAGATCAACCGAAGTACACTGCTGAGGGGAGCAGCGGGCACAGCAGGAGAGGTCTGCCATGCCATGTGGGTCCCCTCCCTGGCTGGTGGCAGGGATCAAACTCGTGCTGCAATGGCTGCGGTTTTGCTTCATAGTGTGTTGCTTATCCCACTGCGCCACCAGGGAGGCCCCTTACTTCTTTCTTATTTGTAATTTCTTTCTCTGAGCTGGTTCCCATTATCTACTATCTATTTACACACCTACCTGTCTATCTACCCATTCATTCACTCTTTCTTCCAGCCACACTTTATTAGAAAGAGACAGAAAATAATCTACGTGCAGGTGTCAGAGGGAGCTCAGAGACAGCTACAGGGAGACCCATGGCTGGAAGAGGCTTGTCCTCCACTTGGTGCTTGCAGAAGGGCCTAGTGCAGGGTAGGAAACAGCTGAGCACGGTTTCCAGCCCACTATTCAGTTCCTTCTTGCTTGTCTTTGAGGCTCACCTGAAATTGCTCTTCCAGCAGGGTGAGCTCCCTGATAAGGTCCGTATGGCCTGGGGGAAGGCCTCTTGGGGCTATAAACCTGGGTGGTTTGCAGGAGGACAATGGTCTTATGCTCCAAAAGGGGGCTTTGTACACAGCAGAGAACACCTATGGGTCCTTCAATAGTGCGATCTAGTGATGTCTCTAGTGTGTGCTCTTCTTTGTTGATGGTGAACAAAGGCACTGGGTACTTTGGTGTGCTTGTTAATGGTGATCTTTTTCTAGTCCTTTAAGAGCAAAAATGCCTGAAAACTGGAGGGGAGCTCACTCTTGTACCACAGCTGCTCCAAACTGCCGCCAGAACCCTATTCCAGTTATCATTTTTTCAACCCTTGGATAGCTATAAACTACTTTCAGATGCTTAATTTTTGTGAGAAACAAATTTATAAGCAGAGTGTAGTGTTTATGGATAGTTTTGTCTTTAGCTTTAGAGTTCCCAGACAACGCAGTTTGCTAAAGTCACTTAGATTGCTTCTCGGCCTTTGGCTAAGATCAAGTGTAAAGTCACTCAGATCAACTCTTCTCACCCCACCTCCTTCAGTGAAGGTATGTCAAACACTAGCAATAGCTAGATTAATTTGTGGCAGAGCTCATTCTATCTTGGGACAGAAGGGAGACTTCTCACTGGTACCCTTTTGCACATTTTGAATGTTACACCTTTCTGAAAATATTATTTTAAAAAATTTTAGCAGCACAATAACTCACAGCAACCTAACAAGCATCGTTGGATGATGCATTTTCAAAGGAGAAATAGAGTTAAAGATTAGTAATCGGGCCTCCCTGGTGGCGCAGTGGGTTGAGCAATGCACTATGAGGCAAACCGCAGCCACTGCAGCGCGAGTTCGATCCCCACCGCCGGCCAGGGAGGGACCCACATGGTGCAGCAGACCTCTCCTGCTGTGCCCACTGCTCCCCTCAGCAGTGTACTTCGGTTGATCTGCCTGTTCTGCTCCCCGCTCTGTCTGTGGTGAATCCTCTCACCTCCCATGCCTCTGGCCTGTACCCCAGTGCTTATATGTATAAATAAATAAATCTTAAAAAAAAAAAAGATTAGTAATCTTCCTAAGGGTTTGATTAACACAGACTGAAGTCTAGGTCAGCACGGCATGGCAATTAGGGTATCACTCTCAACAGCCAGTTCAGGGTTCAAAGCCCACCTGCCTTCGAACGCAGGGCCCAACCGACCATTCAGCTCTGACCAACACCAACCTCTGACTAGAGTGAAAAAGAGGCTTGAGAAAACTCCCCAACCTCTAGTCTGCGGTCTGAAAGCAACAGCTGTGAGCTAAGCTGGGCAGAGGCTCACACTGGTACTAGAGTGAGAAGTTCAAGTCGACTGAGGAAAAGGAGCTCTCCAGTCAGGACTCATAGCTCGTGACTGGCACCAATTAGACATCAGGCACTCTGAGCCCTACTTGTGCCAGGACGTGGAAGTCCCAGCTGCTGCCCCTACTCCTGAAAGAGCCAAGGGAAGGAGAAAAATGTGCTGGCTCCAGGGTGGGGGAAGGGGCACCAACCAGACTACCACCACAAACCTGGGGACCAAATTGGTTGGGGGTCTGCAACCAATTAAATGAACAGATACCCGTTTCTGGGTTAAAAACTACAAGTGTTGTACCATTTGAGAGGGCAGAAAAGGGTATTTTTTGGGAACCTCCTGGCAAGAGCCCATCTCAGAACAAATTTCAGTGGCTGCCAGAGCCCATCTCAGAACAAATTTCAGTGGCTGCCACCGAAGGCCTTAGCAATAATTGGGAAGCTACAGGGAACTGTTATTAGCAAAGATTATCAGTGAACTGAATCCTTCAGCAACACCAACCAAGTCCACTGTGGATGCAGGGTGAGTATCTTTGGGGATAGTTCAAGTACTGTAATACAAACACCTGCCTAATAGGGACTCCTCAGTTGCCTCAAATTTTTTCATTAAAAACAAAACTGAGGCATACTTTACATGCAGAAAAATGCAAGATATAACTATATTTTCATGACTTTTAACAAAAACATACTCTGAGTAATCTACACCCAATCAAGACAGCTTATTTCCATCACCAGAAGACCCTTTGGGCCCCCTTAAAAATCAGCTCTCACTCCTACAGACTGCCTCAAAGTATATAAAAGAAATATACTTCATTCAGCATACATCACTATGAAACTGACTGCTTTCAATTCCAAAGTAACGTGCATTTGCATGTTACTCCTCCAACCCCAGTATATGGATAACTCCCTGCAGAGCCCTTTAGTCTTGGTGTTTTCACAAGGATCCCACCTTGAACTAATGCTGCACAAAAAAAAAAAGTGAAGCACAAATATGAAATTAGGAAAAAAGAAAGATAATGAAGCTATCACACAATAGTAAATGAGAGTAAGGGAAATATCAAGTAAGGTGGTAAAACCTAGAATGTGTATTTTGAGTCACAAAGGTGACTAAATCTAGTATTTTATATTCTTGTGAGTCTACTCAGAAGTGCCTTTCATATATATTTCTCCCTTATTCCTATAGTCAGACTATATAGCAAGAGCCTCAAAATAAACCTCCACTTTTCATTGTGGTGAAAATGTTCTGGAATTTTAAGATAGTGGTGATGGTTGCCCAATGCTCCAAATATACTAAAAGTCGCTAGTGCTACTTCCTTAAAACACGATTACGTTTTGGCTCACCAATCTCTGTATCGCCAAAGACCTGACTCCCTGGCTTGATGATCTTCAGTTTAGGCCCAAATCTCCTTTGGTCTCTGCTTTCATCACAGCTCCTATCAGTCAGTCACATGGAATCCCATCAGTCCAGCTTTTCTGTACCCTTAAGCCTGGAAACATACCTTTGGCTCGGGATGCTTCTTACTTGGCCTTGTTAGTCTAAAGAACTTCTTCAAGATTCAAATGTCAACTCTCTGTGACACATTCTTTTTGTCCTCAAACAGAATTACTGTATTCCCTCTATTAAAAAATTGTTCTGTGTTTGTTTTCATTTATTCACCCATCATGGACTAAATATTATAAACCAGGTACTATTTTATGGCAGAGAGAAAAATATAGACAGGTAGCATTTAAAGAGCCTGTAGTCTGTTGGGGAACGAAAGACATTTTAAATAATCACAGTCCGTATTACTATATTGATATAAACAGAGACTGAGTGAAACTAAGAAAGGAATCAAATACCTGGATTTTTTGAAAATCCGTTACATACTCTATGTGCTAATCCTCTTAACGCCGTGAGTTCTCACAAATGAAAAATACACAAAATCCTGGAAGTACTGCTAATGATGCATGTGGACTCCTGCGATGAAAGAAGCTAATAAAGAGCTAATTTTCTTAAGAATAGTCTCTCTGGTATTAAAGAAAAATAAGTGTAATTTCCTTTCCCTTTATAGGTTTGTCTAAGTTTTTCCAACATGTCCAGCTTTTCTGCTGTCTAAAAATGAACCTACTAGTATCTTGTAACTACCCACACTTTCAGTTTGTGTGGGTCACTGAGGAGTCGTCAAAGGAGTATTTATACCAGCACTGACACAGAATGCACAATCAGACTTCTGTCTGATGGAGTTGCAGCCTCTTGAAAGTCTGGAGTAGCAGCCAAACAGGGAGGCAGGGAGGTTGTGAAGGAGCAAAAGAGAGAAAAATCCCAATCAGGAATCAGTTCCAATCAAGATCTAGAAAATGCCCTTTCTGCTAAGGATGCCACGGGTATTTCTCAGGATTATATTTTACTATTTTAGACCATTTTTTTTTTTTTTTTAGTTTCAGAAATAGCAGTATCCTCAGGAAATGACAATATGGAAAATAAAACATAAAAAAGATTGAAATGATGGAAAAATTCAAAGAGAGAAAAAAGTGTTACCTGTCACTTGCAAATTCAACGTGTCCAAAAAAAAAAATCTTCAAATTTAGCTCCCTTTCCAACCTCCATATTGGAAAAAATAGATCTTTTGCTTATTTGCAAGCTTAAAAGCTTAGGGTCCCCATCTAAGTGTCTTTCTTCCCTCTCATTTCATTCACTTAGTTTTTAATGCTAGTATCCAGGAGACTTCAGTGGTAGGAATAGAAGAGTTAGGATGTGGAGATGTGAACATGTTTGTTAGTAAGTATATGAGTGGTTGAGAGTACCACAAGGATTCTGAAGTGTGAGAGGACGTTGGAGTAATTAGGAAGCACACTGGGTGCAGGCAGTGAGTGCTCAAGCTTGGCCTAGAATCCTAGGTCTAACTTTGATTAGAAGGAGCTAGAATTGAAAAGGAAAGCACTCAGGGAATTGTTAATAAAGGTGGTTGTCTGAAACTAAAAACCCAGGAGGGGAATGGTGAGAGAAAAGGCTATGGTTGGTTGGCTGTAACCTGTCATTTCTTCCATCATTTGCACCTTTACATCTGATACTGTCATCTGGCAGAACAAAGTTGGTGGTAACTGCTTTTGTGATCATGGATGTTCCTTCTGCATTTACAATTTGTAGGAGAGGTTGCTTCTGTGAATGGTTGAACAGAAAGTTGGTCCTTTCAGCACTAACAAATGTGACTTAGGCTAGAGGATAAGAAAACACATCTTATTCTGTGAAGCCTTCAAAACCCTAACTAGGGCTGTGATCTAAGATTGAGAATATCAATTCTCAAATTGGCTTTATTATTTGACTCCCTTGCTCAAACTTGGAATCCATGTTTATACATAATCCAACCCTACCAAAACTTTTCAGCCTTATCTGTTACTACCAACCTCCTTTCCCCTTTAGGATTAAATTACAATAGGGCTACTATTACTCAGTTCCTGGCTGAGCTGAGTTAAATTAAACTAGACAATAGTTACGGCCATTTTTCAGGCCAAAAAATATAAATTTTACAAAAATATAAGAATTTGACAGCATTTAGTCACTGTCTTCTCAAGTGTATTCTGAATTTGCAAAATCCAGAATTATTGTGTTTTTAATACATAAATATGAAATAGTTACAAATGACACTGTTTATAGAAATGTTTTTTATCTCAAAAGAGGGTAGGTGTATGCATTTTTCAAAATCAGTGGGTACACTGATTGTACACTTCATTGGATATTTTACACCAAAATAAACAGTAAACAAACTCTAGTTATGATATGAATACCACAGTATTTAGGGGGAAGTGTACTGATACCTGCAATTTAAATGGACGGATATGCAAAAAAGCAAGTTATATTAAAAAGTTAATGACTAGTGATGAATCTATGTGTTATGAAATTCCCTAGACTTTGCTGTATGCTTGAAATTTTTCATAATGAAACATTAGGGGAGATGATATTTCTAGTACACTGTATTCATTATTTGTAAGCACTGATAAAACATTATACTTCACAAAGCTGTAAGATGTTTAAAGGAATGGCAGCAGCTGGTATTTATTTGCCTCTTGATGTTTGCGTGCCACCCTGCACATACTTTACACAGCCCTTTTAATGGTGGGGTGTACTAACTGTTTCATCACATTGCAAGTTTTTGAAGGACACAAATCCAATTTATATTTACATTCTTATTGTTTTGCATTGTGTATGGAAAATGTGTTCAATAATGGTGGAATGAGTAAATGAAAACTGGAATATTGCTAAGGACCAAAGTATTACACTACTAGCAGATTTACTTTGATTTCTCACATCTTGTAAAAGTTAGTATGTTCGGTTTCAAGAGAAATGTGTCCCTTTTCAAGTATGCAAATTTCCAGAACAAAGACAAAATTCATCACTACTCACGAGATATTGCATTCTATTACTAAAACACGAGAGCGGAAGGTCTCCTAACATTCATTCACTTTAGTTCTTTCAATAACTTTAGTTCTTTTTTTCTAAAAGGGCGAAGACAGAATTCCAAGGAAATCTGGAATTTGTTTTATTCTAGTCTTAGAAAAACTGTCAGAACTAAGTGATTCCTGAACTGGTCAAAAGAAGGAATCTGGAGATCTGGGGAAAAGGTAAAGACAAACACCACATAAAAAGTCATAAAGCAACTTAATTAATAACTTTACCAGGAAACGGAGGGAAAGCCTGAAGGAGGGTACACGCAGAATATCTCAAACTCCCTAGACTGGCTTGTCGTCTCCTCTCTCCAATTACACCCGTCCGAAGTCCGGCGGTTCCACCGCTCCCGACATGCCACGCGAAGGGAGCTGAAGCCGCTGAAGAAGCTTCTTTCTGGTCACGTCAACCTCCTACCTGGGAAGGAGTTCTGGGGTCCGAGTCCTAGCTCCCGCACCTGCCTGATCTGCAAGCCTGCCCTCGCTGGGGCTCACTATCCTCATCAGTGACATGTCAATGATTCTCCTAACAGTGCCCGCCCCTCAGTGGCCATACGCAGGGGCGAGGGGCATAACGGCGCTTTAAGGAAGACGCAAGCGACTCTCAATCTGTTAGGGCTCTTAAGCACGCGGCGCTCACAGCCAGACCCAGGCCGATCACAAAGTCACGGCAGTCCCTCACTCCCTTCCCGCCCGGCGCCAGTGCTGAGGCCGCTCCCGCCTGTCGGCCCCATGCGGAAGCCACGCGGCGCCGCCTGCCGTACCTGCAGCTACTTGGTCAGCGGGGCCCTCCTGCTGACCCATGACGAAGTCCTGCACGAGGCCCCACAGGGCGCCCGTAGGCGCCACCGCCTCCAGAGCGGCGGCGGCGGCCATGACGCGGACTGGAGACCGTGGGAGGGGAAGTGGGCGGTGGCACGGGACGGGCCTCTCGGCGCACGCGCCTCCTGAGCCAATCGCCGGGCCAAAGCCGAGGGGGCGGGGCGCTCTCTGGATCACGTGCCTGCCGGCTCCAGGCCTGGCAGTTCCAGGGAGGGATGGGACGGTCCCTCCCCGAAGGGCGGGGCCTAGAGTCGGGGCGGTGGCGCGGGGAGGGAAGACGGCTGCTGGGCACGCAGCCCGGGGCTATTGAGGGCGAATAATTCCCCGCCCAGCTCCCCGGGAGACGGGCGGTGGGGCGGGCACCTGGCTGGGTGGGGCCGAGGGGGCGGCACACCTTGGGAGAAGCCAATGAGAAAATCAGGCCTGGCCCGAGGGGGCGGGGCTGCCGGTCACATGCGCACCTGGGGCGGGCGGCGGCGGCGGCGCGGGCACCGCGAGCCGGCAGCAGGGAGCGGGGCCGGGCTGGGGCGGGGCTAGGCAGGTGAGTGACAGGCTCCGGGGGGCCGGCCCCAGCTGGGAGCCCCGAGCGAGCCGGAGTATCTGCGGCGGTGCCCGCCCCCTCTCTCCGCCCCTCCGGCGGAGCTGGTCTCTGGCCGGGCACCGTCGCGGGCCCCCCTGGCCCGGCCACCTGGGACTGTGCTGGGAGTCGGCCACCTCCCTCTCTCCCCTCGCCCGCAAAGTTTGCGGTGAAGCCGGCGCCGGGGCAGAGCGCGCCCTCGGGGGGAGATCGGGGAGCGCCCGATGCCGGGCGGCAGGAGCCGTTGACCCGAGACGCCGCCGTCCGGGGCAGATCGCGGAGCAGCAGACCAGCCCACCTTCTCCGGTGCATGGGGCCCGGCTGAGGAGCCAGCATGGGCAACTGCGTGGGGAGACAGCGCCGGGAGAGGCCGGCCGCCCCGGGACACCCCCGCAAGCGAGCAGGTAACGACCGGGAAGGGAGCAGGGCCACGGCGCCCCGCCGGTTATCCCCTTTCTCGCCCGAGTCCTGGCTTCCCACGGCTCCCGGAGTCTGGGTTTCCCCTTGGGCTGCTCGCGAGTCAGACGGGGTCACTCTCCTCAGCCCTGATGGCTGGAGGAGGCGAGTCCGGGCAACTGCGAGCGCTGACCCGGCTGTGAGACCAACTCGCTCCAACTGGGAAGCTTCGGGTGGGGGTGGGGGCAGGAAATGTTTGCAGACCGCAGTGGGGCCGGCCGAGGGAGGAGGGCCTGGGGCGCCGCTGACCTGGCGGCCGGGCCAGGGTCGGACGCCTGCCCGTCGGGGCTCGGCGCGGGCGGCCAGGCGTCCCCAGAACTCGGAGCGAGCGAGGCGAGGACAGTCGCTTCTTCCGAAGACTGTGTCATTATCGGGCTGCACATCGTGTCTGCCGAAATCCGACTTGCAAAAGCAGCGCAGGACTCTGGGAAGGGAATCTTTCTTTTTCCCGCAAGGTTTTTTAGAGCCTCCTCTCGGTATGGGGGTCTAGGAAAGGTGGGGTGGGGTGTGGGAATCGCTCTCGGGTTTGTTGGGAACCTTCCCAGCCGTGGGAATGGGATCTGCTCGCCGATGATCCGCGAGGAGCGGGCAGCGCCTTCTCACTTTCTCGTACACTCCTATCCTGGCGCTTCGCCCCGGGAAGAGGTCTGGCGGTCGTTTCTCTGGGTCTTGTATTCACTTCCTTCTCTGAGGTTGTCGCAAGGACTTTGTGAGAATGATAAAATTGTAGACTTTCAAGCGTAAAGGAGCCTTCGAAACTGATCTGGAGCCCATCGAGACCTACATCCTCTTGCCTGTGTGAAAAACTGGGTCCAGAGAAGTTGAGCAACCTGGCCAAAGCCACACAGCTAGTTAGTAGTACAGCTGGGGCTAGAACCCTGCCTCCTCTTCCACCCAGTTGCCACACATGCCTTTATGTAAGAGGAGCCGCAGGTAGAATTGATAATGAAGTAGAAGCTCTAGTTGGAGTTTCCTGTCTCTTGACACCAAAGTTGTGTTTCTTGGGTTGCAGAAACTGGGAAGGGAGGATGAGGACAAGGATGGGGGAAGCAGGGAGAACACGTGTGGAAGAAGAAACTCCTTTTCTTAGGGCGGATGGACGAAAATTTAATTGAAACCATCTTGTCTGCAGGCAACTTTGGCCATTCTTACTGAGGAAAGTTGATTCACAGACGGAAGACTTTCATCTTTCCATTCATTCGTTTATTCAGCAAATATTTATTATTTATGTACTTTTAACTCACAATTGATCTTGTGGCACTTTTCATTGTGGACAGCCCCCTCCTACTTGAAATCCTCCCCTCTTCCCCTCTTGGCATTCAGTCAGCTTGTTTTTTCTCTGCTCACTCCTGCCCCTGTCACCTCGTAGGTGTGAGCACAGCATGGTTCAGTTTGACATTATGTTTTTTTTCTATCCTTACGCTCCCCCTCCAATGTTTATTCAGTTCCACGACTCTGCTGAGAAGACCCTACTCTTTAAACGCCCACTGGACACACTCATGTAGATATCCTCAGGAGACCCAAATTTGTAAATTAAGCTGCTCGGTACCCTATCATTCTATGTCCAGAAACTTTCCTGCACTTCCCTACTTCTACAAGAACGTGAGCTTTCCAAGCTGTTCAAGTTTAACCTAGTCCTTCCCTTTAAGGTGTGATTTCTTTCTCTTCCCTGACATTAAGGCCACCAGTGTTTGCTCATACCATTTCCCCCTTACCAAGAGCCTTTCTTCCCTTCAAGATTCAGCAAATATTTATTTAGCAAATATTTATTATTTATGTACTTAACTCACAATTGATTTTGTGGCACTTTTCATTGTGGACAGCCCCAAAATCCCCAAAATTCACCTCAAAATCCTGTATCTTTTGGGGCCTTCTTGATGGCGCAGAGCGTTAAGTCCCAACACTGTGGGGCTATCCACAGCCACTGCAGCATGAGTTCGATCCCCTGCCAGGAGTCTAACTCACATGGCACAGCAGACCTCTCCCGTCTTGCCTGCAGCTCCCCTCAGCAGTGTATTTCAGGCGATCTGCCTGTTCTGTCCCCCCTCTGTCTCTGTTGAAGCCTCCCTGCCCTCACACACACCTCTGGCCTGTATCGTAGTTCATGTATGCATAAATAAATAAACCTTAAAAAAAATCCTCTTTCTTTCTAGAAGCACCTTACCTGGTGAATCTCCCCTCCCCCCAGAGTGATCGCTCCTGAGAATTCCTGTAGACATAGTGTGGTACTTACTTAACAATTATCTACTCCATGTCATTAGTCATTTCTTTGATGTTTATAGTCGAATATCAGCAGCTATACTGCAAACCCTGGAGACCTGGGTTCTGTCTTATCCTTCTGTGTGTCTTCTTTTCTCTCTCTCTCTCACTCATATAGTTTTTCTCTCTCCCTCCTTCCTGTCTCTCTCTCTCTGCCTCTCTGTGCTTAGCACAGTGACTTGTATGAAGGAAGCACTCAATATTTGTTGAAATTAGAACGCTAACACAATTCATCCTGTAATCTGAGTTTTTCATGTAAACATTTTACTGAAGTACATTTCTCCAATTTTTTTTTTTTACTTCCTAGTGTGTCATTATTTCAGTTTTGTGGTTTCTACTATAATAGCTTTATTCATAAAGTCCAAAGCCAAGGAAAGTTCTGTAGGATGACAAGTTTGGTTTAAGGGAAGGAATCCTTCTTAACTTCGCAGCATGCACCTGGCATTCCTATAACATCTGCAGCTTACCCTTTGATAAGGACATAGTTTTGTGTTGTAATACTAATGCCTGAAGCTCCCCTCTTACTATAGCTCTTATGCTTTCCTTTGCCACTGCTGTCGAGGAAGAAACCCTCAACAGAGAGCTAGAACCTGAGTTCTAGTCCTGGGCCTGTAGCTGGATGACCCAGGGCAAGTCATCAAACACTCGGGTTACACTTTCAAGTGTCTCAGAAAGGTAA
This sequence comes from Galemys pyrenaicus, assembly GCA_019455555.1. NCBI lineage: Eukaryota > Metazoa > Chordata > Mammalia > Eulipotyphla > Talpidae > Galemys > Galemys pyrenaicus. The sequence goes on along the minus strand of JAGFMF010011406.1, from coordinate 4,761,393 downwards.
GGGATTTGTACAGATCATTAGAGCTATTTTTATCATCTCCACAAAGGCAGCTGTTCAAAATTGGAAAGTTATTGAGTTGAAATCTTATGCCTTGTAATGTCACCCTTTGGCCTTAGTTCCGTCTTGACTGGTGAGGCAGAGACATGAGACTCACTGGTCAGGGAGTCTTGTACCAGCTGGAAGGATTGGGGGTCCTTTCATTTCATCAAGTTTTGTGGTTATCATTCATTTCTTTTTAAACTGTTACTCTTAGAACATCCCCAGTGGGCTTGTATTCTCCCCCTGAAGTACTCCTGCCACCTGATGTATACCCTGGGTAGATCAGTATCTCTGCCCGTGAAGTGGGTGAGGCAGCCCCTCCCAGCCACCTCAGGGAGAAACAGAGGTGGTAAAACAGGCAGGCCTCTTGCCTAGCTCCACCCTTTGAGAATGTGGCAGGGGTGAAATCCAAATATCAGATTCTGTGATGTGCCGTGCCTATCTGCTTACATTCTGGAATCTCAAGCTCGGGGTGGGCAGACCCAGGCCTTGTTTTGGGGTGGTTGAGCTTGACACTGTGGTTGCAAGACTGTGTGCTGCTCTTTGTGTGGGCTGCTGTGGCTATTCTTAAGGCAGTAATTGGGCAACTTCTCCATTTGCTCAGTAAATATTTACTGAGTGTTAGGCACCATGCTGGCTGTGAACACACATGGTTCTTGGCCACATGGAGCTTACAATTGAGAGGTGGGGGCAGAGAGTAAATCTATAGTCTTGTTTGACCGCACATGGAACTCCTGTATGACTATACTTAGAGTTATGTATTATATGTACTGATGCCTCCATGTTTATAATTTCATTTCATCTCTCCATTTCCGGTCTTGTGTATTCTGCTGCCTGCTAATACATCTAAAAGACCTCTCAGTTTAACACGTCCAAAACAGAAATTAACCTCTTCTCCCAAAGTCTTCCCTATCTCAGTTAATGGTGATTTTATCCTTTCATTTGCCTTGACTCATTTTCACATTTCACAGCCACTTAATCAATTCCTGTTAACTTTACCTTAAATTCACTTCGAACTTACCTGTCTCCACCTTTACCACTCTCATCCTGGTCTAAGCCAGCCTCCTAACTGACCTTCTTGCTTCCTCCCTTGTCTTCCAACAGACTATTTTCATCACAGCAGCCAGAGTGATACTATAAACTGTAAGTCAGATTTTGTTACTCCTTTGCTCCCCCATCTCATTCAAAGTCCTTATATGGTCCACAAAATGCAGTATGATTTTTACCAGCTTACCTTTCTTCTGCCATCTCTTGCTTTTCACCCCCTGATATTTGAATGGGTCCTTCCCTTTGCTCTATCTTTTCTTCTCACAATCAAGCCCTCCTAGGCCATCCTTTTAAAAACTGCTCCACCCTGTCCCCACCCCTTTTTTCTTTTGCCATGGCACTTACCATCCTTGGATATAGGCTGTCATCCTTACTGTGTGCAGTCTGAGATTTTTATTTATTCCCCCTCTGGTTCCTGAAACAGTGCCTGGCATATACTTCGTGCTTCATTAGTGACTGTTGGGTGAAATCTGTTTGTCTAACAGAATTCAGTGAGCTTTATACAAAGCGGAAGGAGTAGACTCAATTGTTCTCTTGTCCTAATGGGCCTTAGGCAGGGGTCCTAAATGAAGGGACTTAAGCTGCTACCTTACTATGATGTCCTGTTCCTGGGACTGGCTTCTCTCTAACTCCAGGTCTGGGCAAAGTGTCAAGAGGTTTGAGAAACTCTTGAGAGGAGATACAGGGGAGCCCCCTAATACAGTCTGAGCCAGGCAACAGCATTTTCTTCTCATTTATGTGTGTATCTATAGAGTGGACCCCTTTCCCATATTTGTAGCCATTAACTCAGGGGACAGGGATGAAGTGTTCTGACAGACTGTGAGGCAGGAAGGAGGGTGATATGGATTCCAGGCTTCTACCTATCAGCTTGCTGGGGAATTTTTAGAATCATAGAATTTTCAAGCTGAAAAGGAACTTAAAGATTTCTTTAACCTTTTTTTTTTCTTTTCCAGCTATTAAAAAGAGAATAAAGGTATATCTACTCCCTGCTGAGTTCACAGAACTAGGGTGCAACCTATATAAAAACTGCATGGACTCCTTTAAGTTTTCAGTGTGCTGAGATGAAGACATTGTAGGGAAGTGTGGTCAAGGTCAAGTGTATTCAGAAGGGAGGGGTCTAGTCTCTATACCACTTTCTTAAGTGGTGCTTTGGGCAAGTAAAATTGTGCTCAGTTGATCCTCGCCAGAAAAAAAAAGATTTCCAGTTTGTTTCAGAAAGGTGTTATGGGGAGAAAGTAAACATGCACTGGTTTTATCAGAGTACTTTCCTAGCTGCACCGTCTGTCCGACTGGGATCCCGACCCAGAGTCTCATCTGACGTAGAGGGGGAGCCAGGCCCTGGTGCTCAGCTCCTGATGAACTGTGTGTGCTGGAGACTTTGGATAAGCTTCTTGACATCTCTGAGCTTCCGTTTCCCTATTTGTATGATAGGGTGACAGTCCTGCCCCACCGCCTAGACAGGTGAGCAAAGTCAAGTGAGGTCGTGGCTGTGAAGAGACTGTAAACTTACAGTTTCTGTTACTTAGAGCTGTGGGATTTGATACACAAAGCCGTAACCAGTTATTTTCTCCACACCATCATTGAAGCTCACTCTTTTTTGAAGAGCAAAAAACTGGACCTCTCTGGTGGTGCAGGGATTAAAGTCTCAGTGTTATCAAGCTACGGACAGCCACTATGGCATGAGTTTGATCCCTGGCCAGGGAGCTGACCCACATGGTGCAGCAGATCTCTCCTGTCTCACCCACTGCTCCCCTCAGCAGTGTGTTTCAGTCAGTCTGCCTGTTCTGCTCCCCACTCTGTCTCTAGTGAATCCTCTCACCCGTACCTCTGACCTACACTTCAGTTCTTGCATCCATAAATTTAAAAGAAAGCAAAAACTGTAAAATAAATGTTTAAAAATGATCTTTTGGATAGGAATCTTCCTGAACTGGATGATATACTTCCAAGCAAAGTATATTGAGCATGAATAACCTCCTCTTTGCAGAAGCACAAATAACCTTCTCTTTGTGTTGATTTTGTACCCGTATGTACGAAGCACCTGCTTAGTGGAGGTGGGCATCACAAAAGCATCTCTCAATAGCTTTTATCTCGGAAGGCAGGAGGGGGGTGGTGAACTGATGGCAGGCAGAAGGAAATTGCAGTGGGGGGACACATTCTGAAGAGGCCTACCTCTAAGTTTCAAGCTGCATCAATTTGGGGGTTCTTGAGTCCTGTTCTGGTCTGAATGAGAAAACCAGATCCTGCCGAATCAGCTGTTATGCTTCTGACTGTGTGAGGCCTCGGGCTTCTGACACTGTCGGGCTGTGGGTCCCAAATGAATTATTCCTGCGTGCTCTTCTTTGGAGTTCATGTTGCTTTGTCTTCTTCCCTGTAGTTAATGTTCACTTCTTTCTTTTTCCCATTAAGAAAACTGTGGTCAGGGCCTCCCTGGTGGTGCAGTGGGTTAAGCAGCGCACTGTGAAGCAAACCGCAGCCACTACAGCATGAGTTCGATCCCTGCTGCTGGCCAGGGAGGGGACCCACATGGCGCAGCAGACCTCTTCTGCTGTGCCCGCTGCTCCCCTCAGCAGTGTACTTCTGTTGATCTGCCTGTTCTGCTCCCCGCTTTCTGTGGTGAATCCTCTTACCCCCCCCACACCTCTGGCCTGTACCCCAGTGCTTGTATGCATAAATAAATAAATCTTTAAAAAAAAAAAGAAAACTGTGGTCAAATAGACATAACACAAAACTTAACCAATTTAACCACTTTTAAGTGTCTAGCTCTATAACCTTAAGTACATTGAGGGTGTTACTCATCTTCCCCAACTGAAACTCCGTGTCCATTAAACACCGACTCCTCCGCCCCTCTGCTCCAGCAACCACCATTCCATTTCTGTCACTGAGTTTGACTATGGTAGGCACCTCACGTAAGTAGAATCAGTATTTATCCTTTGGAGTCAGGCTTCCTTAGTACGTCTCTGAGAATTGCCTTCCTCTTTAAGGCTGATTGCTATTCCATTGTATGTCTGTTCCACATTTTACTTGTCCATTCATCCTTGGGTGGACGCTTGGGTTGCTTCCACCTTTTGCCTATTGTGAATAATGCTATGAATCTGGGTGTATCTGCTTGAGTCCTTTCAGTTCTTTTGTTTGTGTACCCACAAGTGAGGTTGCTGAATCAGACAGTAACTCTGTTTAATTTTTGTGAGGAACTTCCTTAGTGTTTTCCTCGGTGACAGTACAATTTTATGTGTCTACCAGCATGAGCGGTCTGGTTTTTCCATATTCTCCCAACATTTGTGATTTTTTTTTTGGTTAATAATAGCTATCCTAAAGGGCTGTGAAGTAGTACCTCATCATAGCGGTTACTTCTTGTGATTTTATTTACCAGGCTCAAATAATAGCCCCTCTGATTTCCTGAGTTTGTTAGAATTGTATCTTGAGGAAGAGTAGTCTTGGTTCAAAATGAAGCCTGAGATGCCCCCCAGAGAGGAGAGTACAGGAACTTGTGGTTCTGTGGCATTTCTGCTCAGTCAGAATTTGACTTGCTTCTGGGTTTCTGACTGTGTGGTCAGGGGCCAGGCTGGATGAGCATGGTCTGGGCAGAGGAATGGGCTAGGTGGAGGGATGGTCCAGGTAGATGGGTGGATGAATGGTGGCTTCCAGGCAAACAAAGAAAGCAATTCTGTGTTGTTATAATTCCCCAAAACTCATTATTTCCCAAAACTCTTATTAATGCTCTTATTCAGTTTGCACACCATGCTTTTAGCTTCCTTTTGTGTGTGAGGGATGTAGGATTGTGGTTCAGGTGGGGGAGGGTAGGGATAAATGAAAGGTAGAGATTATCACAGTGACACAGTAACACAGTGAACTCTGCCGCTTGAGGCCAGACGCTTCCCTGAGCTTCTGGGGACAAGGTCTGGTCCTGTTTTATGAGCCCACAAGGAAGGGGGACTGAGTTCATTGCACCCACGCATCTTACCATCTCCAGCCTGCCCCTTTGTAGGGAAAATGGAAAAGTTATCAGGATTTTCCACCCTCCCGCCACTGGTGTAGTGATGGGCACCTGAGGTCCTGCACACATGCCTAAGTGGGCATGCGCAAGTGGGTATACCTGGGCTTAGACATGGGCGTGTAAGGGTGGTGTCAACGAGGACGCCAGCAGGAGAGAAGACAAGCAGAGAGAGAAGAAAGAGAAAGAAAAGAGAGTGAGAGAGAGGCTGAAGAGCCCAGAGAGTGAAGATGCACTGGGAGCTAGGAGGCCTCCCAGCCTCCTGGCCCCTGGCACCCCCACCTGCTATGTACCTGGTCGCCTCTTATATAATGATGCAATAAAAGCATAAGAAGCCGCCAAGGGCGCCAAGACTCCTCCTTGACCTGTCTGCTCAGAAACATCGAGAACTTGCTCTGTGCCCTTCCTGGCACCACACCCTTATTGCCCTTGGAAAGGGAGCCCTATCAGGAAAAGGGCTAGAGCACCTTCTGCAGGGAATGGATGTGGGGAGACAGGGATGGCTTCCAATTAGTACCTGTTTTCTCTGGGAGACTGACATCAGAGCCCTGGCCTACATCACCAAGCAGCCTGCATCTTAGAGGTGAGCATGAGGATTTGGGAATTTTGTAGATGCAATTAGCAAAAGCTCACTTTTGCTGGGTGTTTACCATATGCCAGGAGCATTTCTTGGTTAATCCTCACAGCTACCCTATGGGTGGATACTGTTACTACCTTTTTTAGGAATGAAGAAGTTGAGCCTTAGGTAGTTTCTACTGCCTAAGGCCACAGGGTTTGTAACAGCAAAGCCGGGACTAGAGCCCAAGTCATCTGACCTCAGAACCAGAGCTTCTGGCTTCTGTCCAGTTTTTCACTGGAATGGGAGGTGGTACATCTTGCAGTTTTCAGAGTGCTTTCTCAAGTGTTATGTAGCACTTGATCCCCACAACCATTTTTTGCTTTTTTATTATTGACAATCCTCAGGCGCCACCAAGGAGCATTCAGATATTCCTCTCACTTGTTTTTTTCCCATATTGCCCAAGGAAATGTTTCTACCCTGTTACGTGCGGGAAAGCTGATAATCAAGAAAATAAATTGACTGATGGTGGTCATGCAGCTGCAAAGAGGCAGAAGGCAGAGCAGGAACTCAGCTTTAAGTACTTTGACTCACATTCCAGTGCTCAGGGCTCATTCCAATTGTGCTCTCAGCTGCCTCCCCCATCCCATGAAAAGAATCTGGGAGGATGGCTGGGAAGTCTGCAAAGCTGTAGCCACTTTGCTGCCTGCCCACTGCTGCCCCCTCCTCCCTTAATTTTCAGCTCCCAGACCACAACCTCCCTATCTGGGAGCCACACACATAGTAGGCTGTCAGTAACATGCATTGACTGTTGTTTGAGGACTGAATGTGCTGGAAGTAACAATCCCAGCCAAGATTGTGTTCCTAAAGAGAAACACAAATAGAATGCAAACATCTTTGTTTCTTCCTTTATCTCCCATGTGAACCTTCACTCTCCAAATCCCAGATGCCAGGGACTTGAAGAAAAAAGTACCCTGGCACTGCAGACTTTGAATTATTCTCAAATTCCCAAGGGAAAAGAGGCAACAGAGTCACATTAACAAAATGCTTGCAGGATCAGGTGTCACTTTTGTAATTAATAAGACTAATGATCCCTTTCTTTGCTCAGCATTTTGGAGTTTTCAAAGTGCTTTCTCAAATACTACATATCATTCGACCCCACAGCCATCCTGTTAGGTAGCCGGGGCAGGAATCATTTCCCCTGTTTTACAGTTGAGGATACTGAGACTTAGGTTGGTAAGCTGCCTGAGGCTATTGACAAAAAAAGTGAAGGGGAGGAAAAGACTCCACTGCTTTCTCCTTGTGCTCAGAAAACTTTAGTTTTTAGGGCCTCCCTGGTGGTGCAAGAGTTAGAGTCTCAGTTATCAGTCTATCAAGCTATGAATTTATCACCAACAACTGCAGCCTGAGTTCAATCCCCAGCCAGGGTGGTGACCCACACGGCACAGGAGACCTCTTCTGTCTCGCTGCTTCTCCCTCAGCCATGTATTTTAGACGCCTTTTCTGCTCCTGACTCCGTCTCTGGTGATTCCTCTCACCCACTGCACCTCTGGCCTGCACCCCAGTTACTGTATGCAAAATAATTGAAATAAATCTTAAAACGCGAGAGGAAACCTCAGTTTTCACATCTGTAGAATTAGGATGAGACTACAACAGCTTAGAAGAGTCAAAAATTAAATGTGATGATTTGACAAAGCCTCCCCTACCCCCTTCCCTCAGATGCTTAGTGAGAAGGAAGTGATGGGATCTGATGTGGTGTGGGTTGTTAATTACAGTCAGGAAGACCAACTTCATTGTTCCTTGGAGAACTTGTGTGGGTTTTTAGCCCAGAGTATCGGTAGGAGAAGAAGCGTAGCCTTCCCCAGCCTACCTGGGAAATCCGGTCTGGGCTCCACTCTGGCCCTTCCCCTAGAGTCCGTGTATGACTGCCTCAGCTTCTCTGTTCTGCACTCTGACCCTGGACAAGTGGTTTTGGATTTTTGGGAATCAGTTTCCTCATCTGTAAAATGGAAATAACCACTGGCTTCATACTGGTGTCACAAGGATTAAATGAGTTTGTGCACATAAAGTCTTTAGACTTTATTAAGGGACGTATTAAAATCATGAATAAATGGTAGTTACTTTTTTACTTGTCATTCTGTTTAAACCAACCTTCCACTTGTTAACTCAGGAAGGTAAATTGGAAACAAATTACCCAAGAGTAATATTATTATAGAGATAGCCTTGAATTCAGCTAATTTGAAAAATGGCAATCATTCATAAAAATGGGAGAACGTCCACTCTTTGTTAGTTATAAATCTTTTGCAACATATCCTGCACTCTTGCTGATCTCGGCAACAAAGCCACCAGCTCCTTTTCTCTGAAGGACTGTCTCTGAACACAAGCAGGCATTTCTGAGCAGACAGGTCAAGGCTTGGGAGCGCCCTCAGCGCACCCTGGCCCATCTTCAGCATGGCAGAAGACCCCTGGTCTGCCGGGGCTCCCTTCCTGGAGCCTGGCACATTCGTTTGATACCCTTGGTCAGCTGCAGACACCTCCTCCGTGAACTTCCAAGCAACTGGTGACAAACATGCACGGCAGGGCTGCTGCTTCACTCTCATGTGCAGCCCCTGCAACTAGATTCAGAACTACTCGTTTTATTTAGTTCAGTAGCTAACTTTACATTTTCAAAGGACAGGCGTACTAGAGAAAGGAGAAGGAGAGGCACCTGCATAGTCACGGGTGGGCAAGAGAGCTGCCAAAGATGTCCGTTTTATAGCCCTTCTACCCTGTCACTTATTGAGCTCTGACCTTGTGGCAGGCAGGCAGTAGTGGCTGCCGTACGTCCTGGCTCTGCTGCTAGTGCGCTCGCCACGAGATGATCCTCGTCTTAGGGGCGAGGCTCAGTGACATCCACTGCTAATTGTGTGTAGGTCACAAGTGAGAAATGAAAGGTTTTTCGATTCCAGACCACTGTGTTCTAAGTCTTGGTCCTGTACTCCTTCCCACAGTGCTGCCTCACTGTCAGTTTTAACTTGAGGACAGGTGCCCTAAACAGGTATAGCTGGTTTGCTGGTGCCATGGCCAGCGAACAGTTCGCTTCTGCCAGTTCTCCAGCGACACGTCCTGAGTGTGCCAGAAAGTGTACTCTGTGGCAAGCCCCGTGGGTTTGCCCCTCCTTCCTCATACCTCTCTGTCCCCCCGCCCCCCCCCCCCCCACCCATGCTGGACTTGGAAACAGACCTCGCTGTCTTCTGTAATACGGGATATCATTGCACTTGGCATTGATTTTTTTTTTCCTTTTACTTAGCAAATGTGCTCTGTCACGTGGCATGAGCGTTTCATTCTGGAGCCCTCGCAGCCGCTCCAGGAGTCATCATCACTGAAACCGGTACCGCTTATTGATGTCGTGTGTGTTAGGCAATCTGTGAGGTGTCTGGCCTCACTCTCTTCAATGTTCTTATCAGCCCTGTAGGGGCCATTCTACAGATGAGGAAACTGAGGCTCAAGGGGTCTAAAACACTTCCTCATGAAAGCGAGGAACTGCTGTTTGAGCCCTGGTAGCTGTATTCCAGGGTCCTGTCGCCTAACCTCTGGGCACCTAAGTCTAAACAATCACTGCCTAGAGCATGGCCGGTGGTATTAGTCTCTGTTCCTCAAGGAGCTCACAGGGTGATGGGCTGAATAATGCTGGGGTTCCTGGAACTTGTTTCTAGTTTTTCCAAACCCATTTGCACCTGAGCACACCGTGTGGGGAGATCCATGGCGCCAGGGGCCCAGGGCGGGCCAAGGAAGTGCACAGTGTTTGTGCGCCAGGCCGATGTCTGTTTGCCCTTTGGCCTTCCCTCTGTGCTTGCACATCAGGTTCACAGAACCCAAGACTCATCTGAGGCTGCCTCTGTGTTATTCCCGTTTGTGGCCCAGTCCATGGTTGACTATCAAGGAGAAGTGAGGTGCTTATTTGGCTTGGAACTTACTGCTGCTGTGGCTTTCTGTTAGGCCCCAAGTGAGTTTTTTAAGATACCTGTGTGCTGTGTGCCCCTGTTCCCTGGGAACAGGATGGACTAGTCTTTGGAGTCAGTAGGCAGAGGGAGAGCGGCACTGGGCCCTTTATCTGTACTGACCCTTCCTATTGGAAGCTGAGGCCTAGCTCTGCCCTCTGTGACACTTTCCTTGAAGACTGAGGGTCTGGATGTTTGGCCCGTTGTTGCCCTGAGCTGAAATGATCAGCCTGCTGCTTTTAACAGCACCTTGAGCATTTGTCTGTGCCGGTCCCTGGAGCCAGCGCAAGTGTCCAAGGGAAGACTCCAGCCTACAGTCCTTCGTGTGTCCATCCCTCCATTCGGTGTTAGTTTGGTACGGATGGGTGCAGACGCCTTTTATAGGCTGGGTCTAGGGCCTCAGTTTTAGAGGTGGAATGATGGATCCCTTTTTTAAAAGCTGTGAGATTGGCAGGCTTGCTCAGGGCCCACCCTTACCATTCAGGGGAAGGGAATAGGCATTCATAGGGATTTTGGCTGGGAGAACTGGCTCAGAGGTGAAGCCACTGGCCTGTGGTCCGCCCTGCACAGTCAGAGGTGGAGCTGGTATCTGACCCAGGAAATCTCACTTCACTTCCTGTGTTCTTTCGCCTCATTCCTCTAGACATGTGGACACATACTACACACGTATGTCTCATCATCCAGGGCAGCTAATGGTCCATCTGGGGGAGGAAGCACAGACAAAGGTGCGGTACCATTTTATCAAGACAACATGTAGACAAGTGCAGAATCACACAGTGGAGATGAGCGGAGCCGAAGGTGACCTGCGGGTGCTTTCGGAAGCATCGAAGTGGGCGTGGTGCCTGTGGGTCCCAGTTATTAAGGCAGGGTTCCTGAAGGGTGGGACTCAAGTTCCTCGTGGGGGTGGGGTGGCACCTGCGTAGGGCAGGTATTAAGGGCAAGGGAGGAGAGTTTGAAGGAGAGTTAGTGATTTGAGTTAGGAGTGAGGGTTGGAGAGAAGCAAATAATACGCTTTTCTTTGTTGTAAAAGTGGTATGTGCTGGGTAAGAATGTGAATGGTACTAGCGTGCCCAAGGGAGACAGTCCCCGTTGTCGCCACTACCTTCGTCCAACAGCCAGAGTCCTGTCCCGTTTGGTGATTACTCTCCCAGGCCTCCCCCTTCAGTCAGTTGAGTCAAGTAAGTTGTGTACCCCAAGGTTAAGGAAGGTCTCATGAGTAAAAGGGGGCGTTTAGTTAAAAGGAGCTTCTGCTGGTCCTCACACTGGGATGCGTGTGAATGGAGATGAAGGAAGTGGCGTGGCGAAGGCCCCAGCATCTGTGAACTGCCAGGACTGGAGCCCGTGTGGAAGCAGGTGCCCAGCACCCAGACTGGGATTCAGGTTTCACTACCCGCCCCCACCAGTGTCAGGTTTGCTCCTCTCTGCTGCCACCCACGGAGTCAAGGGGATGCATTTCTCCTGAGCTTCCCCACCACTGCCCACCCTGCAGACGCCGCCCGTTGGCTGCCCACTGCCTTTGTAGCAGTTCTCCTGGCCTGGAGTTGGGGACACGTGGCCAGCTTGCCACACCACAGAGCTCTGCTGTGGCCGGAGGTCGTCCCGGGGAGCAGCTGTAATTAGAGGAGCACCTGCACCAGGACGGCTCCATATTGTTCAGGCCTTTTAGCGTTGCCCTTGTCGCCTGGGACTCAGCCTGTTGGTGACGCTGCATTGTGTCTTCGGGGCTTGCTTTGGGTGCCCCAGTCAGTGCCCACCCACCCAGACCCAAGTGAGTGTTTGAAGAACCAGCTCAGGAAAGAAGCAGTGGGAGAGTCAGGAGGCTGGAGACCTCTTCCAGCTGGGCCCCTTGGCCCGTGTGTGCCTCATGCTCGTGCATCTCTGGTTCTTCATCTGAATGATGAAGGAGTTGGTCTGGGGTCCCTTGAAGCCTCTGGAACCCTTTCACGTGCAAGCTGATGATGTGTAAACCAAATGGGCACACTCCTGGGTGAGGCCCAAGAGACATGGTCCGGAGAGTTCCCTGACGTCCTGGGGTCCTGCAGAGCGCACGGTGGGGTTAGGAAAGCATTGAACAGAGTGACCCCCTGAGGTTTCTTCAGCCTTAGGCTTCAGAGGGGGTCTGGCCTTGTGATGGTCTCTGACTTAGGGACCCACCAGCAGGGCTGCAAAGCTTTGAGATCTGGAGACTTCTTAAGCCATCTTGAGTGAACTTGGGGTGTGGCCTAGGGGCAGAAAACTCAGGGCAGGGTTTTCTGTCCTGGAGGGAGTTAGGGGAAGGGAGCACGGGTTTGCAGATCCACTTTGACTTCTTGGCTCGTGCTGCCATTGGCTACTTTTTTCTGGCCTCCCACCTGCCTTTCTTTTAGTGCCGCTTTGTCCCAAAGGTCAGGCAGCAATCCTGCTTGTGGGTTCCTAAGCGCCCCCACAGGATATATATGAGTTGAAAATGAGGATATAATACATTTTAGGCAAGGAAGCATATTTAATTTTGGGTGCCTGGGGCTGTTACAAATTTTATATGTAGAGGATTTGTCAAGCTTGGTGGTGCCTTGAGCAGAGACCGAAAAGCTGCAGCCTGGGGCCAGTTTTCCTACATTCAGTTCAGCAGGACCCCTGGATTACAGGTTACAGAATCCAGTGAATCTCACTTAAGCAAACGTGAGCAAAAAGGTAATTTCTCAAGGGCTTCAGGGGGCGCTTAGGACCCCACAGGCAGGATTGCTGCCTGACCTTATACCGTGATTGGAAGGTGTACAAGATGCGGGGCCGCCTCTTTCAGGGCTTCGTGCAGGCAGGTGTTAAATAGCCTCCTCCGTCACCTGTACAGGCGTGGCTGTCCTACGCAGTGAGGGGGTATTTGCGACCATCAGACACCTGAGCCTAGAAGAGGCGATAGAGGAGGGGACTCAGGAAGGGGGATCAGCCTGAACTGAAGCTGGGGGGCACGTGTGCTTTTGGAAGGGGGCAGTGAGAGGTGAGGCCTGAAAGGTGCCTTGAGTACTGAGCGGGGGGAAGGGTGTGGAGGTGATGGGGAGCCACTGGGGACATGTGGCCTGGAGGATGCTGGGAACTTGCGAGGGCACTTCTGGACTCAAAGATGAAAATGAAGGTTAGGGATGGGGCAGGGTGGAGGCCGGCAGTGCTCAGGCAAGAGGGAAGGGGCTGTGTTGACTTGTCCGGAGTACAGAGCAAGGTATTCGAGAAAGGGTGCTGCAGAAACAGACTCTAGGATTGGGTGACGGGTTGGCTGAAGCAGAGGGAGGGCCAGTGATGTGGCAGGGAGGAGACAGGAGCACTTGGGGAGGGTCTGGCAAGGCTGGGGACTCTTCACAGGAGAGTGATTATTAGCTTTTCAGAGCAGCAGTAGGGCTGCTGCGTGCTTGCTCTTTGAGTTTGGGGGAGCTGAGTGTGCTTAAAATGGAAAGGAAAGTCCAGGGTAAAGGAGAAGCCTGCAGGAGAATGGGTTCTGGGCCCACCAGCCCTGCTTCTCAGGAGCTATGACCCTGCCCGAGTTGCCTCAGCTTCCTCAACTTCCAAAGGGGGCTGCTCTCTGCCCAGTTCCTCTTGTAGAGTTGTGGGCAAAGTCAGAGGTTACTCACTTGACTGCTTTGTGCCCGGGAAGGCCCATGTGGATACGGGCAGCCTTGTTACAGCGCTGATGGTGCCGGCCCTGCACGGTGACCCCTCTGCCGGGTCAGGGAGCCTTCCTTCCTGGCTCCCCACAGCCACACAGGCTCCCGGGGCAGGCCACGCTGCTGACTGGGGTAGTGTGGAGAAGAGCGCCTGGGTTGACTCTGGGGTGCCTGAATGAGTGATTAGCTCTAGGATTTGTTCACTCCCCAACATGCCCTTGACGGGTGCTGTGTGCAGAGCCCAGTGGACTGAGCTCTCCCTCTAAGAAAAAGAGAAGAGGCAGTTGGGAGGGGGGGTGAGGGGGGCAGGCTCACCCATGTACATTTCAGGGTGGAGCTGGAAGGTAGGTTGTTCCTTCTTCTTAGCCCTCTTGACCTTGGTCCCCAAAGAGAAACTCATGGAGCACTTGTAGTCAGAGTTCCCAGGAAAGGGGGAAATGATGAAATCTGCATCCTGTTTTGCCACCAACCCAGGGAAGGGGACCCAGGTGGGGACCGTAGATGGTGGTGGTAACCGGAATCCTGGCGAATTCCTGGGGCCTGTCCATGGCAGGAACAGAGGTCTTGAGGTGAGGACTTAGGCTCAGCCAGGGGGAGAGCCCGTGGCTCCTTCCTGTTCGTTCCTGACCTTTCTCCAGCCAGCAGCACACGTAGCCTGCTTCCTTCTCCCAGCGGCTCCTCCCTCAGGATGTGACCTGGTCTCCCAGCTGCCCACAGCCTGCCCCTCCTGACTTCCCTCTGGCTCACCTGCAGCTTGCTCTGTCCTGGAAACTGATTCCTGTGCACCAGGGACCTTTTGGTTTGGGTCTTTCCTGTGCTGCTTTTTCCGCCCCTCCAGCTGTTTCCTTCCATTTCCCTCCTGCAGAGCTTCTTACGCCTGTGCCCTCCTGCCCCCAAGCCCCACCCCGTCACCCCCAACCTGAACTTTTTACTCTCCTTCTAGCTCTTTTCCAAATGTGGGGCCCCTTTTCCAAATGTGGGGAGTATTACTTTTCCCAAAATACAACAGCTGTGCATTTTGCTGGCCTGCCCAGCTATTCTTGTCCGCAGCCACAGAGGTCATGTCATTAGTGACAATAAATAGGAAATGAACGAGGGGCTTGCCAGGTGCCTCTGGGTGCCCTTCCAGCTGCCTGCATTCCTACTGGGAAACAATAACCACAACAAGAAGAATAAAGCATAGATGCCTTCTGTGCTCACTTATTTTCCAGACTTGCTAAAAATTCGCATCTGTCTCTGTTGTAACCCTTATGATGACCAGTGAAGCGTGTTGTAGAGTTTCCCTCTCGTAGTAGAGGGAAACTGGAGCACAGAGGGTCCTGAGCTTACCTGACATCACCGGCAAGAGTGGAACCTGTGTCCGTCTGACCGCACACACATCTCCTCCCTGTGGCTATGTCTGCCTCCTGCTGGAAGGAGAGTCGCCAGGGGCCCAGCAGCTGCAGGCCTGCTTAAACTTCAGGCCCTTTCCCCGAATCGGCCTCTCGTCACTACCAGCTAGCCCGGCCGAGGAAACCTCGCGCTGGCCACGTGCTTCTCAGAGCCGCACTTTATTGCTCTTGTCTCCGTTTCCCGAACGATGAAAAGTCCTCTGCATGGTAGCCGTCCTCTTTGCTGTGGCTGTCCCACACTGTGACCATCTCACAGCTGGGAAAGTGTTCGAGTTGTAAGAACATAAGCGGACATTATCCTGACAAAAGAGCTTCAGAACTGGAAATAATAGCCTAATCTCTTGACTCTCCATCTGAGGCTCTTCCCACTTAGATCATGTTGCCAATCTATTCTGAGAGTGCTAGAAATATGCCCCAATACTGCCTCTTGCATGCCTTCTGTATTGACTGCGGACGTTTCTACTCTTGTGGTAGGCCCTCTGTGTTCTGTTCTTGTCTGTGAGTGGCACTGGGCCGGGGGAGGGGGCATGGCGAAAGCAGCCAGAATCACTGGGCTGGGGGCATATATGAAGTTTGAGCGCGCTGAATCCTAACCCCTCGACCACTAGGGCGCTTCATATATGAAGTTTGAGAAAGTGTGTTCAGTATCATCCCATTTTGGGCTTGGAAAATATAGTATCTTTGAAGTGTGAACTGTTGGAAATGAGGTCTTGACAAAATTCTTGCTGGTACTCCAGTAATTCTCAAGTGGGCACGGCGCAGCTTGGGTGGGAATGCATAGGCGATGTCTGCATTTATCAAAAGGGGCATGTGTGCTTAAAGGACTGAGAAACAGCCTTCTGGCCAGAGGCTGTGTCTTGTACCCTGCAGCCTGCAGCTATTTGCTGGAGGCGTCTGAGGCTGGCGTAGCTTCCATGGGGGCATCCAGCCTGCTGTGGTGCAGCTGGGCATGCCATCTTGGGGCTCTGGTAGCCTGCACGATGGCTTTGGCCCTCACTTCTTGCCGTGTGCCAGATGAAGGCTTTCAGTAGCAGAGACTCGGTCCTGCGGAGTCCCGACTCATCCGAAACAGACTTCCGCGAAGCTCAGGTGCCAAGCCCCATGCTGGGTCCTGGGTACAGAGCTGAACATGGAACCCACAAGGTTGTGGGGAAAGAGTATGTTCAAACAATCAAAACTGTAGCAGATGCTAAATGAGAGGAGAGGATGTTGGGAGAAAATGAAGGGTAGGGAGGATGAATTATTTTGGGGTGGCGGATCAAGACTTTACTGAAAAAGTTTCCTCAGCTGAAGTAGCCATGTTTGTCTCACGTGGCTCCATCCCTGGCCAGGGCTACATGCTGACCTGTGTGACACCTTTAGGTGAACTAGAAAAATATGGCTGCTTGGGCAGAGGCGGCCCCACTGGGGTGCTGGTGAGTAAACATGAGCTAGGTTTTAACCTTGGCTGGCCTCTGCTCCTGGCACTCTTGTGCTAGGCATAACCCAAGGAGGCCCTTCACCCACGTGGTGGAAGGAGCTGCGTGAGTGAAGGTCCTTGGGCAGCAAAGAGCTTGCTGCCTCCCAAAGAGAGAAGGAAAAGAAGCCATTGGAAAAAGCAAGTGGCCATTTCGATCCCCCCACCCCAGGAGGTAGTTTCCCTTTCAGAGAGAAAGGAGATGGAGGCTGCTCTAGAGCATTACCCAGAGCTAGCGGGCTGGCTAGCAAGCTCCTGGCGTCTGGCCTCCACGGGCTGTAGTTGGTGACCGTCTGCTCTGACCTTCCATAGAAGGTGTCCCTCCCACAGTGTCCCGGAAGAGAGAGGCTCATAGGGGAGAGTGCTGCCGAGCAAGCTAGGCCAGAGACCAGGCCTGGGGCCTGAGACTTCCATCGCCTCCCCAGGACAAGTGCCTACAAGTCTTGCTAATCTTGTTTGAATCTGGGACATCATGGACATTTCTACCTTTTCGTTGTCTTCTTGCCTGGAACACACAGCCTTTCATTACACAGGGAGGGATAGCAGACATATGCAAATGGTGGCAAAGCAGGGTGGAGAGCCCTGCCAGCCTGGGGAAGGGAGCAGAGGCAGGGAGCAGGGTGTGTGTGCATGCGTGAGGAATTGGTGCTCGTTGAGTGTGATCAGCACTTTCAGAGGAAACAAAAAGAAGTGTGATGGGTGACCCAAACAGCCACTGTTTGGTAAGTAGTGGTGATGGTTCCACAGCGTGGTGAGTAGTATTAATGCCGCAGTTGTATGCCTGAAATGGTGAAAGCGGCACACTTTGAGCTTAGTTCAGGCTGCATAATGACCATTAAACCGTGGAGCAGACTAAACCCTAAACATCAGAGGGTGGGATCATATCCTGCTCACGGTGACTCTGCAGGGCTCAGCGTGATGCCTGGTCCTTGCCAGTGCCCAGACAATGTGGAGATTGAACAGTCCCCTCCAGCACCTCTCTAGGAAGACTGAATTCTTTTTTTTAAATTATATTTATTTGTTTATGCATACAAGAGCTGGGGTACAGGCCAGAGGTGTGAGGGGTAAGAGGATTCACCAGAGACAGAGCGGGGAGCAGAACAGGCAGATTGACTGAAACATACCGCTGAGAGGAGCAGCGGGCGAGGCAGGAGAGGTCTGCTGCGCCATGTGGGTCAGCTCCCTGGCTGGGGATTGAACTCATGCTGCAGTGGCTGCGGAAGCCCCACAATATGGCACTCAACCCCTTGTGCCACCAGGAAGGCCTGGAAAACTGAATTCTAGCCCAGGTTCTGCCCCCTTGCCAAGGTCTCCCGTTGAGCCACAGCTGCCTGTTGACAGCAACTAGGGCTTTTGGAAAACTTGAAATCATGCCATGAGGAACTGGGACTGGCTAATAAGAAAACACAGAGGTGCGGGGCCATCAGGAAGGCAGGCTTTAAGTCCTCAAAGAACTGTCTGTCAATTTATTACCATTCACAGAGCCCTCCCTATGGGCTAAGTCCTGGGCTGGGGATTTCACGGATACCATCTCATTTAAACCTCACGATGACCCAAAGAACAGAGGCGATCATCTCTTTATGAAGGGAGGAAATGGGCTCAGATTAAATGACCCACCCTCCTTTTATTATTATTATTCTTCTTAAGGATTCATTTCTCTTTTTTTAAAAAGATTTATTTATTTATGCATACAAGCACTGGGGTACCGGCCAGAGGTGTGGCGCGGGGGGTGAGAGGATTCACCAGAGACAGAGAGGGGAACAGAACAGGCAGATCAACAGAAGTACACTGCTGAGGGGAGCAGCGGGCGAGGCAGGAGAGGTCTGCTGCGCCATGTGGGTCCCCTCCCTGGCCGGCAGCAGGGATCGAACTCGTGCTGCAGTGGCTGCAGTTTGCTTCACGGTGCGCTGCTCAACCCACTGCGCCACCAGGGAGGCCCAGGATTCATTTCTTTATGCATATAAGATCTAGGGTACAGGCCAGAGGTGCAGGGGCAGGGTTGAGAGGATTCACCAGAGACAGAGCGGGGAGCAGAACAGACGGACTGACTGAAATACACTGCTGAGGGGAGCAGCAGGTGAGGCAGGAGAGGTCTGCTGCGCCATGTGAGTCTGCTCCTTGGCTTGGGATTGAACTCGCGCTGCAGTGGCTGCGGAGAGCTTCATAGTGGAGACTTAACACCTTGCGCCGCCAGAGAGGCCCCCTCACTCAAGATCGTCTACCTAAATTTGGAATGGGTCTTTCTGACTTTCAAGTTTGTGATTTATGAATGATTTCCCCCGACACGGTGCTGCCTGGAGATTCTGTCACATGATTTCAGAAGACAGAGATGGTATTTCTAGGTAGAAGCCCCAGGAAGTCAGTTCTAAGAGTCATTTCTCATCCTAAAGGAGAGCTAATGTGAAATTAGGTTAAACTGCCTCTTGGGTGCCCAGCCACATTGCCAGACCTTCCTGGCTCTGATGGGATCTGGTTCTGCCAAAGCTGAGATTCTCCTGCCAAAGCTTAGTAGGGCCTTTTTCCGAATCAAGCTATGCGGGCCACTCTCAGCTAAGCACAAGCAGCAATAGCGAGACTTCCTGGGTCTGCCCCACTGTGTCATGGGCCTTGTTCCCTCTGAAACGCCAGCCATAAGGTTGGGTCCAGGTTTCCCAACAGGAACGGGGAAGCTGTGTGTGTCTGGCCCCCTGGAATGTGCCAGGGCTCTGAAGACTGGTACTCGAATGAGGTGGGTGCACTTTTGGGTCACCGTTGTTAGCCAGCCAGCAGCAGGCCCCTGGGGGCCACTGACGTGTGCACGGTTGCATTGAGTGTCCTTTGACTTTTTTTTTTTGTCTCACTGACTTCCTGTGGCCGAGAGGCAGGGAAAAAGTTGGAGGGAGGGGAGCCCAGGGTGGGCCTGCAGCAGTGGCCCTTCTCCAAGGCACCTGGCCATCACAGGCTAGCCTCCTCCAGACCCTTCCTCCAAGCTGTTCCATGCTGTTCTGGCACCCCACAGTGCTTATGTGTCCGTCCCCACCCTCACCCCACCAGCCAGGTACACCCCTGCCACGGTATCAAATGAATTGATGTCGGTGGGAGCCTTTCTGTAAACCACAGGGGGCTGCGGGAACAGGTTGACAACCAGTTGGAATTGAGCCCTGAGACATGCATGGGATCACCTCTTCTGCTCCAGAGCACAGGGCTGGGTGCTAGAGTTGGAAACGCTCTTCTGGAAGTGAGGTCCAGCTGCCACGCAGCGTGGACATGCTTGGTATAGTGCCCTGCCAGGTGACCAGCCAAGCTTCCTGGGGTGAGGCTGGATTTTGATGACTAAGGAAGAGAAGGTCCTTCCTCGAGAGGGCCTGGCCTCCTCAGACGGTTTTCTGTGTGTTGACTGCTGGCCCTCTCGAGATGGGGTCTGCGCTCAGTGGACCCGGTGGGCCTCCTTTTGTGTCTCCTGCCACTGGTTCTGCATGACCAGGTCTGCTGTTCTTTGGTGAAATTTTCCTGTTACTGCTCCTGGGCCTCAAGTCGGGGGGTGAGCGTTGGTGAACTGTCTTACGGCACAGTGAGGGTCAAAGAGAAGGCACGGCCTTGCCCCGGTCATCCCAAATGTGTGGCCAGGCAAGAAACACAATCCCAGAGATGCTCAATCTTGTTCTCTGCTGCTCTGGCACATTCTGCCTCCTTCCTGACCTCCGGCATATTTTACGGGCAAGATTCTGAAAGCCCTTTCCAAACTGCAAGATCAAAGCTTTTGGCTGCCTTCCTCTTTAGAATGTACCTGGCTGGTGGGGTGAGGGTGGGGATGGACACATAAGCACTGTGGGGTGCCAGAACAGCATGGAACAGCTTGGAGGAAGGATCTGGAGGAGGCTAGCCTGTGGTGGCCAGGTGCCTTGGAGAAGGGCCACTGCTGCAGGCCCACCCTGGGCTCCCCTCCCTCCAACTTTTTCCCTGCCTCTACCTTTTTCTGCTTCTCTTCTCTTCCTCTTGTGAGGCAGCCCTTAGCTATTCCGCCTTCCAGTTCTGCCTACCTGGGGATTCCCAGATCTTAAGATTTAGCATCTTTGACCCATCATATTTCTTTTTTTTTCTTTAAAGACTTTTTTTTTAAAATTTATGTGTACAAGAGCTGGGGTACAGGCCAGAGGCAATGGGGTGGGGTGGGAGGGGGGGTGAGAAGATTCACCAGAGCAGGAAGCCGAACAGACAGATCCACTGAAACACACGGCTGAGGGGAGCAGCAGGCGAGGCAGGAGAGGTCCGCCGCGCCATGTGGTGCTCCATGGCCAGGGATGGAACTCGTGCTGCAGTGGCTGTGGTTGCTTCATAGTGCTGTGCTGAACCTCTTGCGCCACCAGGGAGGCCCCATGTTTCTTTACAAAGGCTTCTCCTTTGGGCTCTGCAGCCATACCTGTCACTTCAGAACCACTCCTGCTTGCACCTGGGGCCTTCAGCATCAGAGCCCCAGCCAGACTCCCTGGATGCCCGCCTGCTGCCTGTGCTGGAACACTTGGCTGTCTCCTGCAGGAGGGGCCGTCTGACTCCACGGGGACGTTTCACAACTGCCTTAATCCTGAAGGGCTGGTCCCATGGTAGGAATGTTAGGTATGGTGGCATCTGATCAGGAGCCTGTTTGGAGAGAGACAGAAACCAGCGTCAGTGGAGTGCCTTCCATGCGTCATGCACTCGCCGCCACCCGAGCAGCGGCCTGGGAGTGGCCCCATTTTGTCTGCGTCATAGACTCAGGAGGGCCACGAGGCTGGTAATGGATGGGTTCAGAATGAGACTCCTTGAGCCTCCCTGGTGGCGCAGTGGGTTAAGCAACGCACCGTGAAGCGAACCGCAGCCACTGCAGCACGAGTTCGATCCCTGCTGCCAGCCAGGGAGGGAACCCACATGGCGCAGCAGACCTCTCCTGCCTCGCCCGCTGCTCCCCTCAGCAGTGTGTTTCAGTCAGTCTGCCTGTTCTGCTCCCTGCTCTGTCTCTGGTGAATCCTCTCACCACCCTGGACTCTGACCTGTACCCCAGCTCTTGTATGCATAAGTAAATAAATCTTAAAAAAAGAAAGAAACAGAATGAAAATTCTCTCTGCTTGACCCCAGAGCCTTCACCTTCCCCTGAACTGCGCTGCTTTTGCGGGTCTCCGTCTTCTCCATTTCCGCAGGCGCTGCCCCGGCACCTGGCTGCAGCCTGCAGCAGGGACGTTGTGGATGGTGGGCTAGAGCTGCCAGGCAGGGCCCTGGTGAGCTGGGTGGAGCAGGGCTGGCTGGGCAGATGACTCAAGCACCCGGGAACCTGCGCCTGTTCTGTGCCTCTGGCTGGGTGTGACTCGGCATCAGAGCTTGGAGCTGAGTGTCCAAAGTGGAATGAAGGAGAGTTGGTGCTGGACGGATGTAGCAGACCCAGAGCTGCGGCAGGACTGTTGACCTTGGTGGGCTCCAAGGCCGACGTAAACCACGCTTCCCACTTCCCGGTTCCTCCGTGGCATGTGCTTACAATGAAATTATGCCGCTCTACCCTGTCCAGCTCCTTCTCCCTGTTTCTCACATTCTCTCTTTTCATCCTTTATAGCCAGAAGAGTATGTGAAGAATAAATGATTTGTGTGCTTGGTTTTGCATTCTTAACCCTTTCTTACAGCAAGAGCCAGGCTTTTAAACCTTTGGGGACAAGATGAGTCTTTCTGATCCCTTCCATTGGCTCTGATGCTGCCTTTCCCACACATCACAGCCTCCTCCTCCCTGCCCGTGCTTCCTTGTGAGTTTCTGTGGCGTGCTTGCCTGACTTGTATGCCCCTTCATCGACACCCCAGACCTAGGTGGGTTGGCAGGGGGTCAGGACCCACCATTCTGCTAGGCACTGAAAGGCGTGAGGGTGATGGAGCCTTACACCCTGGTGCTCAGCATGCCCAGGGAAGGTGCGTGCACTCGCTCGTGCAAGCCGTGCTGCTTACGGTGGCGGCCTAAGGACTTCGTAGCTCAGAGAAGGAGGTTACTTTCTTTGTCTCACATAATGACCCTGCTGAGCACACCAGGTGAAAGGGCGGCTCTGCTGCTTCTGGACATTCTGGGACCCAGTCCCTCCGGAGCTGCTGCTGCATCCCAGGTCATGGTTTTGTCCGTGTGGTTGAAGCTGGGCTGACTCTGTGCTTGGGTTCCGACCACTGGGGTGGGGGTAAGTGAGGTGGAGGAGACGTGCCCACTGTCCTCAGACCCAGCTCTTGTATGACTCATGTTCCTACAGCTCACATCTGTTGGCAGAGCACAGCCACGTGACCACCCTGACAGCAAGGCAGGCTGGGAAAAGTAGTCTGACAGGGCAGCTCTTGTCCCAAGAAGGAGGGGAGAACAGGTAGACACGGTGGGCAGGAGACCGAAGGGGTAGAGAGCAGACAGTCTCGTCACAGAGATGGGGTATTTTTCCTTGCGTGTGCAGAGAGAGGAAGAATATTTCACTGCCAGCATAATGCCTGTTCCCTTTGACAACTTGCACAGCCTCCCTCCTTGGCAGACATCTGTGCTCCAGACTCGGTGCTACACAAGCTGGGTGAACCAGAGGCTGAGTAAGGCAATTCCTGCCTTTCAGCAGCTCAGCATAGCCGGATATGGCGGCCAGATAGTCCAGGTGCCAGCACAGTGGTTCTGGCTCTCGTCGTGTTGGGGACCCCCGCCCTGCCTCCGTATGTTCGCCTGTGTAGACTAAGAGACGGAAGCCCAGTGCTGGGAGCAGGTCTGTTTTGGGGAGCTAGGAGGGCTTTACACAAGAGGTAGCATTCAAGCCAGGACAGAAGGTCACTTCAACAGGGGGAAGTGGGTGATCGTTAGGAGAGGGGAGCAACAGCAAAGGCAGGAAGCAAGTCCCTGGAGGCTGACCTGAGCACAGTGAGAAGGCGTGAGAGAGGAAGACCTCTGTGTGGTTCACATCTCAGTCCATTCTGGCCCCTGCACCTGTCTCCTTGTGAGAGACCTTCCCCGGCCACCCGCCTCACTTTATTTTTAGCACAACATACACAAACGCCGGCACTGCTATATTGACTTACGCGTCACCTGTCTCCCCCACGGGGGTACCAGCACCACGGGAGCAAGGACTGTGTACAGCACCTGGTGAAGAGCAGGCGCACCGCACGGCTACTTACTGAATGACTGAGTGAGTGAGCAGAATGTGTTGAAGATCGTAGTTTTGGGAGACCTTGATGTGATGGCAAGGAGTCTGGGTCCTATTTTACAGGCAGTAGGGAGCCACGGACGTGTTTTGAGCAGGGGAGTGACATGATCACTCTGGAGAGGGTTCCTGGCAGCAGTAGATGGGATGAGGCAGGGAGGGTGCCCCTTCCCTGGCCCTAGCCCAGCTTCTAAGCAACACACTCTTCATTCTGTTTGGGCATAAGCAGAGGATTCAGTCCCTGACAATGAGGTGAATGTGAGCCGACTTCTGCCCTTCTTCTAGGGGACAAAGCGGGTCTCTAAGTAGCTCTATTGGGCATTACTGGTGAAAGTGAAAATTGATACAGTCTTTCTGGAAAGCATTGGTAAAAGGCACCTAGAACCCTAAAAGTGTCCTATCTTTGACCTAGAAAGTCCAAATGAGGACTTTATCGTAAGGAAACAGGCTGAAGTGTGTGCAAAACTTCTTTTATACACAAAGACTTCCATCCTGGCGTGAAAAGTTAGAAATAATCTAAATGAGTGGTTCAGGTACCTCTCAGTCCATCCTTCTGTTACAGGGCAACCCTAATATAAAATGGGTTCCCCTCACTGGGTCCTCCACCCGCGCGCTCAGAAGACTTTTAAAAGGTCCCAACTCCAGGTACACGTGGCAAAAGTTATTAACAGGTTTTATTTTATGAAAGAATGGGAATAAAATAGTAATAACACCAAGGGAAAAAGAGAGGGATACAAATCCACAAATACCCTACCAGATCTATGCAATGGCACGTTGAGAGCTGGCTCTGAGTCAAATGAGATGGCTCCAAAGGAAGAGAGATGTCTCCCGAAGGAAGGGGTCTGGCTCCTTAGTAAGAGAGAGACCCCAAGGCTCACCTCTGGTTTTATAGCCAGCCTGGCTGCTTAACTCCACCCTCAGGTCCCAGTGATCCACTCTTCGATAATCATCTTATCGGATTTGTGGTTCTGGAACACTGATGGTCTGGAGTGGGGGTTGGAGTCCACACACCCATAATCCATTTAGGACCACCTTTCCCCCTAACACTTCCTCTCCAGCCCCACTAGGATTCTGCTGACCACCTAATACCTGCTCGGTCAGCCCGAGCGGAGCCTTTGTTTTCTCCCCAGTTCCAAGGCCACTTCCCCCAGCCCTGGCCCCTTAAATCTACTCTGTTCATGGATTCCAGAGTGAGCTGTCAAAGTGCGTGTTTTCCCCCGGCTTCACCTCTTCGGGGGTTCTCCTGTCTCTTAGGGGGTAATACCTAACACCTTTTCACTGGCCTGACAGCCCTTTGTGACCTGCTCCTATCCACTTTGCTCTGTTTCTGGCTGCATGCTACACTTCTGCAGCGCTGCTTCTGCTTCCCAAATCCTTGCTCACCTCTGAGCTCTTGCTCGTCTTGCTTCCTTGTCTGGCTAGCTCCTGCCCACCCCTGTGGGCCAGAGCAGACTCTAGGGCCGTCCATGGGCTGGGGAGACCCCGTACCCCGCGTCCTGTGTGAATGGCACTTCTTGCATTAGTGTGTGGATTCCTGTTACCTCTTTACGTGTCTGTCACCCTTGCCTTGCCGGTTCTGACCTTGAGAGTCTCTTTACTTACTTGTGTCCTTGTTCCTCAGCACAGGACCTGGCGCATTGGAGAAGCTTAGTGTTTGTTTCTTGAATGAATGAGTGGGTGAATGAATGAATGGATGGATGGAGAATAGTGCAGACTTTCTGTAATGAAGAAATGCATCTGTACGGTGCCAAGAACATAGCAAGCACTACATAAATATTTGTTGAATGAGTCTAAGTGAAACAAAAACTACAGGGTTACTGGAAATTTCTAATTTATTCTGGATTTCCTTTATTTCCTGAGTTGACTTCTAGGGGTAGAAGCTGGGCACATACGTTTTTAATGGAGCTTCTACAGGTGAATCTGATGAACAGCAAGGGCTTTGAATCACCGGTCTAGCAGCTGGCATCAGATTAAAATAAAAACAGTATTGAGGACATACGGATGGTGGCAGTTTGAATTGTACACACCATGTGATCCCAGCAATATGTATGTGCATTGAGAAGAACAGAAAGAAAATCCCTCGATGTGTTATTACTGGTTATTTTTGGGTGATAGGATTTGGGTGACTTAAATCTTCTTTTTATCTTTCTATTATGTAAGCATTCTCCATTTAGCAAGTGTCACCTTTTGAACAACAAAAAATGGGAAGAAGGATAGTTGGACAAGGGAGCCCCGACGTCCGACACTGGTGGGTCCCGGACTCATTCTCCAGCCGGCTCCTGGGACTGCAGCCAGCATTGGGTCTAGACCTGGCCCCTCTGGCCCACTCTGAGTTCTGGCATCCAGAAATGATCCGGTGGCCTCGGGACCTTGGAAACTGCGGCAGACACTTCCAGGGCCCTGGGCAGGTTGCTTTGTAATTTCCAGGGCCCCAGGTGAGGAATGGATGGGATTTTAGTAAGAACTGGCCTCCACGAGATAGTTTGCAAATGGGTCTGAAACAGAAAAACTAGGTTGGGATGGGATGAGAGGCAGGGCCACAGGCCTGGGGCCAAGGCCAGGCGGGCATCATGATCCTGGGTGCCTGGGTATGAGCCGGCTGGCAGGTGGGAGGTGGGAGGGGCAGCCAAGTGGGTCGCTGGGGTGAGAAACATGGGGCGGTTGGGGTCAGGGCAGGTAGCCAGCTGGAGGACACCCCTTGCTCCAAGGTGCTCTGGGTCTGGAGCGAGCTCTTACCCCTGGAGCGGACCAAGCAGCTAGTGTTGTCCACGCCCACCGGGGATGTGTGTTTTCTGCTTCTCATTTAATGCCCCTTTCCTCTGAAAAGCCTTTGTGAGTCTTTCCCCCTCTGTGTTCCCCTGTCAAAGCAAGCTCTTTCTCTCCTTTAAAACCCTGTCTTTGTTCATGCCTCTTAAAACCTTCGTCGCTTTCAGATTTTGTGTTCTCGTTTCCCGGCATGTCTCGGGCCCCCCCACGGGCAGGACAGAGTCTTGTGCATGTGTTCCACGCCGACCATGGTCAGGGTCCAGGGATGGCAGCTGAGTGGTTGGTGCATCTGCTTTCCCAACTGCAAAGGTCAAGGCCATGCTGTAACAGCAAGGACTCTGTTCCTGGCCTTGTGGCTGGCTGCTGCCTGGTGCGTCTCTGGGTCTACCAGGGTGACAAGACGCTCACTCGCCAGCAGACAGCAGCCCCCTCACGGGGCTGCTGGTTTCAGTAGTTCTTGAGTTCCACTGAGTTGAAACTGAGAGAATGCCTCTTCCAGCAGCCTGGAGTCGGGCCCACAGAGCTCCCTCCCTGTCCCTTGGGGTGGCTGTGCTGAAAACGGAGACCGCCTCTCCTCCTCCTGCTGCCACTCCTGCCCACCCTGATGCTAGAACCTGTCTTTGGGGATCCATGCTGGGAGGAAGTTTGGGGCAAAACAGGTGGCCTCCTAGTACATAGTTACCGGCATGTCCTTTGTGTAGGGGAACCTTTCTGGGCCTTGCTTGCTCCTGGTGATGTGCCTTGGGAGCCTGCTTTCCTCCAGGCCCTAGGGTGCAGGGGGGGAGGAGCCGGAGGCGGCTGCTCCTGCCAGGCCCAGGCGAGAAAACGAGGTCTGGCCTGTCAGTCCTGTCCCCTTGCAGCCCCCTCCCCCAAGCCTGACTCAGCCCTTGCTTGACACAGATCTGAGCCTCTTGTCGGACTGGTCTGGGAGGGCAGGTATTGTGAGCCAGTGCCCGCTGCCCAGCCCTGCAGGCAGGACCAGCTGGCCCTGGCCACCCTGCGCCTGCCCTCACCTGACACAAAGGCCTCAGGCGGCTCTGCAGCAGGTCAGCTGTGTTCTGCCCTTGGGTAGGTTCCCTTCATTTCTCCTTTCCTACCTGCTCTCGCTTCCTCCAGGAGACTCGAGCTCCACTTCTTGCTTCCTTCTCTCAGCCTCGACTGAGCCGTCTGGTGCCAGGCACCTCCCTGCGCCCAGAAGGCCTGAGGTGGGGGAGCCCAGCCCTGCCCTGCAGCCTGTTTGTGGTACAGCCCTGCAGAGGACGTGCAGGGCAGTTTTATCGGGTCCAGGACAGTAGAGTGTCTCAGAGGCAGCTTGTGGGCAGAAGACGCCCCAAATCCCGACTGAGCTGTGTCAGCCTTGTCGTGACAAGACTCCTTTAATGCCTTTCCCCGTAAGGCTCAAAGTTTTCTGTAAAACACACTTGAAAGCTTAAGGAACACACACAGTCTTTTTTTTTTTTAAGATGATACACAAGTGTATGTTCTAGAAAGTAAGTGGCCTACCACCATACCCCTCCAGTAGGAGGACTAGTGTGTGTTTGCTCCTGTCTTTTTTGCCTTGCAGGTGCTACGTTGTCTTCATCAACTTGAGCTCGTTTGGAGCGGCCTGTTTTCTTGGGAAGCACACAGCTTCAAGGGCCGCCTCCTGACCCTGGGGGTTACTCCAGCCTACACCTCCACCCAGAGCAGAAATGGTGTTGAACTTTAAGTCCTCCTTGCTCCCCACTCCCCAGTTTGCGCCAAGTCAGCACTAAAGCCTGTGTTGCAGGCCTAGACTGGCCAGCTTTGTGGTTACACGTCCACCCCCGGCCCCAGGTCCATGCGCCATTTCCCTTGACTGTGTGGGCCGTGGGAGATGGCCCCAGGATCTGAAGACTGGGGACCTGCAGGCTTTTCCACTTATTTTTCCTCCCTTCGACCACATCTCTTACCAGCTCGGTTCCTGCCCCATTGCCTGGCCTCTGGAAGCTGAGTCACAGAGGCAGCGTAAGCTTCTGGGCTGACCCAGACATCTTTCCCGGGCTGGCAGTGTGTCAACTTGTCAACCACTGGTTTCCATATGCTGATGAGACGTGCAATGACAGATGTCTTAGCATTTCCACTTGAAAACTTATAATCTAATGCAGTTGGAGAGAGACTCTTGAGGCCTGGGTGGGTGGGATAATAAAAGGTCTTTGTTAGGACAAGGTGAGCTGCCCTTTTAACACTCTCCCTCGCCCCCAGTGGTGGCACACCTGTTTAGTGCTGGAGCCTGTCAGCCAGGGGCAGAAGGAACTAGGAAAGATCATCAGGCAGTCCTGATGCGCCATAGCTACAGTGGGTTTAGAAATGCCCTGTTTGCCATGCTGTGTGCTCGTATTCAGTGCTTTATGTCATCCTGATTTTGTCAGTGCAGAGGGAAGACCAGTGTTTAATAGGCCTGTGGACCAGAAGGGGGTACCGTCAGGGCCTAGGCAGACTCATGGGCTTTAGGGTGCACGTACCAGCCCAGCCCGACTCCAGGCCTTTGCTCTTCTGTACCCACCATCTGGAATGGCTCCCTCGCCCTCGTTTCCTTCAAGGCCCAACTAACCTCCTCTTCCACTGTGTCAGGTGCCTGCTCTGGTAAGGTGCTGTGTCCGCAGTGCAGGAGCTTACCTTTGAGCAACTGAGATTCTCAAGGTGGAGACAGATACAAAAGTGAAAACCAAACCATGGCAGAACTGGGATAGGTACTACTTAGACGAAAAGGGGCCGGAATGGGGCGTGGGGAGCCTGCTTCAGTTAGTTCTGCAGCAAATGCATCTCAGAGGAGGTGCTCCTTAAGCCTTGGGACACTGAAGGTCATTAAAATGTCATCCTCATTTTCCCAGGCCCCTTGAATACCTGCAGGATTGTGAACAAGGTGGGTGTCAGGAATTGTACTGAAATGAATCTGGGCCATGACCCTTTGTTTGGGCCTCAGCACCCTAGCAGATAGTAATCATTGCCCTCTCCAGCCTCCAGGCTCCCTGGCCCCACCTCTAGCTGTCATTTGACCGGGAAGAATTGGGTTACGTTGGGGGTGGGGTGATAGGGTCCTGAACTCCGGTGTGGGCCAGTAGGGTTGCTCCTTGGCCAGGCCCATCAGCATCTGGGGCAGGGGAGAGAGAGAGGGCTGGGGCCCAGGACCTCCTGACAGCCTGCTAGCTCTGCATGTGACTGGTCTTGCTTTTGGATCCTCCTTCAGGGTTGCTTCTCTCCTGTCACCATTATCCTAGAGGGAAACTGAGGCCTCTTCCTCTTGCACCAGCAAAGGCCCATGTGGGGCAGGTCACTGTGTGCGGGGTGGGGAGGTGGAAGTCTGAAGTGCCTCTCCCTGCCTTTCAGCCAGCTGGAGCCTGCTTACTGCCAGTGCTCATCACACAGGGTCAGAGATGAGCTAGCCTGGCTCCCGCCCACCCCTTTGGCAGATGCTTCAAGGAGGCCTGGCCCCTCAGGGTGTGGGCTCCAAAATACTTTCCACATACCTCTGCTCTTGCATGGGACAATTTGACGGCTTGTGGATTTCTTTTCCAACAAGATTGCATCTATTATTTACTTACTGTGCATTTGTTTGTTTGTTTTTTAATGTAACACAGAGTAACACATTACAAGGACTTCCCAGTTACGCATTCAAGTATTTTCAAAATAGTGAGCATGAACATAATGCACTACAAAACCGAAATGGAGCTCCACGTGTGGTTTAGCCCTGGCCCAGACAAGGTCATGAACTTCGCCTGGTCAGGGACCCTGGGAGCTGGTCTGGGTGTCCACCATGCCAGCACTGGCAGGGCTGTATGAGTGACCCGGGCACTTGCCGCTTGCGTAGAGTCCCCCTTTGTCTGCGTTTCTCTTCTCGGGTCTCAGCGTTTTCTGTGCACAGACTCACAGCTCTTCTCTGTGTGCTTTTGTGCATGTGTGGCTTGCCTGTGGTTTGTGCAGGAGCTCTGGGTTTTGGGAGGGTGAGGATCTTGCCTTAGCTGTCTCTGTGTCCCCAGCGAGCCCCAGACAGGTCTTTCCACGGCGTGACTTTGAGTTGAATCGTAGGACTAGAAGAGGTTCGGCGATCCGTTAGTGCAGCCACCTCATTTTACAGATGGGGACCCAGCTGCAGGGCCACAGGAAGGTGACCTGCCCAGGTCACAGGGGCTTAACCAGCTGGGCCTGGGACTGCAGTGTCCCACTGTCATAGCTGGGGTGAGAGCCGCGCTGACGTCTTCCTTGGTGCCCCGGTGGGCAGTGGTGGGCACTGAAACTCACTTGTGCTTGGGGAACCTGGAGTTTGGAGTTTCACAGAAACCCCAGGGAGGGGTGAGCACATGGTGTGTGTGTGCTCCTCCCCCCAAAAAAAACATGGACTTCTGGGAACGTCTTTCACTGTTTTCTTTGAAACCAGGATTCTGTTGCTTAGAAGTGAGCTCCCCCAGAGCAGCAGGAGGAAACCGTCTTCTTGTTTAGTTTGGGGGTCTGCCCTTGTGGCCTGGCTGGAGGGTGGGGCTGTGTGCCATGTGGGAGGACTAGGAGCCCCTGCCTCTCCCTGCTCCTCCATCCAGACACCATGGCCAACTCCTGGAGGCTGCTCAGCCACCATGAGGACCCTGCCCTCCCGAGCCAGCGCCACCTCTGGCTTTGCCAAAATAAATAGCTAGGGATGAAGTGCCTGGGAGGCCCTGAGGCCCTTCTACGCCACCACTCCAGAGGCCTGTGGCACAGCCAGCGCCTTTGCCTTTTTTACCCCCATCTCCTCCTGAGGGACTGGTTCCTCCCTTCTGGAATTTTCTCTGAGGAAGGGGGAGGGATGTGGAACTTCCAGGGTTGGGATCACTGACTCTTGATCCAACAATCTGGATCCTGTTACTCTCCTGTAGAGGCGTGAGGAAGCCTTGCTTTTTTGTTTTGCATTTGTCTTATTTTATATTTCACAGAAACTTCCAGTAACTCGGTGAGGGCTGGGCACAGATTGGGACCTAGTAATAAACACTGTGGATGAAAATGAAATTATATGGAAAGAGCCCCTGCTCTAACTTGTCTTAGAAGCGCTCCCTGTGCACGCTCTGGACCGGCGCCCTTGGCCGAGCCGAGAGTCCCAGAAGCGCCGTGGCGTGGGTCTCAGAGTGAGCCCGCCATCCGGCCACATCACCTTTGGGTTAGGTGACTGAACACACATAAGGTGCTCAAAGTGGTGTCTGGCACGTGATAAGAGCTTAAATAAAGGCTAGTCATGATTTAACATGTTATTGGCGTAGTTCTTACCGTAAATCCATAAGGTTGGACTTTTACTAGCCCCCTTGCAGATGAGGACACCGAGGCTCTCAGAGGCTGAAACATGCCCGACTGCTCCGGGGCGCGGCGGAGCCGGGGTCCCATCGCAGGATGGTGCTGCTCACCTGTTCGGACGGGGCGCTGGGGGGACAGGGTCGCCTGGAGGAGCGCGGGGCCTGGCCTGCAGGCTGACGCACAGGGGTCTCAGCCGGCAGATTTCCTCAGGCAGCATGTGGGTGAGGCCAGGCTGGGCAGGAGGCAGAGCAGAAGCGGCAGTGAGGCCACACTGGATACAGAGTGGTCAGTGGTATCACCTGCAGCCCCTCCTGGCCAGACGTGGGACTGTTCTCTGCCTTTGAGCTGTATGTGGGGAAAGGGTTGCTTCCCCACCTGGACTGCCCAAGCTCCAGCCGGGGCACGTCTCACTGCCCTGGGGAGGGGGCAGGTCGCACAGGGTCTGGCCAGGCACTGAGCTGGAAGTGAGAGAACCTGAAATCACTTGCCGGATTTCTCCCTTGGCCCTGGGGTCTGTGAACCTGTGTCCTCATCTGTAACGTGGAAGCAAAAATACTACCCACACAGGATTGTTGTAAGGATTAAGTGAAATATATAAATTTGAAATTGAAATTTATATAAATGATATGAAAGACTATTTTTTAAAAAGATTTATTTATTTATGCACACAAGCACTGGGGTACAGGCCAGAGGTGTGGGGGGTGAGAGGAGTCACCAGAGACAGGGTGGGGAGCAGAACAGGCAGATGGACTGAAACACACTGCTGAGGGGAGCAGAGGGCGAGGCAGGAGAGGTCTGCTGCGCCCTGTGGGTCCCCTCCCTGGCCGGCAGCAGGGATCGAACTCATGCTGCAGTGGCTGCGGTTTGCTTCACAGTGCGTTGCTTAACCCACTGTGCCACCAGGGAGGCCCCTAAAAAACCTCTATAATTCTAAAGCTAGTACTTACACAACTGCTATTCACTGCTTTTTAAGCTCCTACTTCGTGCCTCACACAGCACGAGGTGATTACACACAGCATCTTGTTTAAACCTCACAGATGTCCCTCAAGATAGGTACTGTTGCAC
This sequence comes from Galemys pyrenaicus, assembly GCA_019455555.1. Lineage (NCBI taxonomy): Eukaryota > Metazoa > Chordata > Mammalia > Eulipotyphla > Talpidae > Galemys > Galemys pyrenaicus. Next base: position 4,729,045 of record JAGFMF010011406.1, on the reverse strand, counting down.
GGGTTTTACAGATGTGGGAAGACACTCAGAGGCTCAGCTGCCTGGGGCCATGCCTACGAGGGGTGGGCTGTGAGTTAGACCCAAGTCCTGCTCTCTGATTCCAGAGCCACCTCTGTCCCCGACCTGCTGAGCTCTCTCCCCTCCTAGGCTTGCCCGTCTCTAGTAAGTTACTGAATCACCAGGGGCACGTGTGGCTGTCGGGCTGAGCTGAGCACCTGGGCCTGGCAGCTAGGGTGAGCAGAGATCAAGAGATGGGCTTTGGATGTGAGGGCGATCTGGCTGCGACATCTGTCACCCCATTGATCGCCAGGGTTGATTCGGCTGACCTGGCTGGCTGGGCGGGTGTCCCCTTCCTTCCTCACCGCTCCATGTGCGTCCCTCCCTTCGACCACGCGCGCGGTCGAAGAGGACGGCCTTCTGTGAATAGAGACGGACCGGCCTTCGGTCGAGGGTATACGAGTAGCTGCGCTCCCCTGCTAGAACCTCCAAACAAGCTCTCAAGAGATGGGCTTTACCTGTCCCCGGCCCCTAGTTGTGGGGAACAGCAGGCTCCCCTCCCTGCTAGTCTGGCAAGTAAGTTTGTCAGCCTGTGAGTCACACAGTCCTGATGAATCAGGCTTTTCCCTTATTCTTGCCCAGAGCAGCTGGGGAGGGGGAGCTTCTTAGGAAGTAAGACCTCCACCCCTGCTCTCCACCGTTCCTCTTGTGGGCGCTGCCTTTCTCTGTCGGGAGGTCTGTGCCTCTGTCCTGGAGGAAGAGTTCTCATCCCCTACTAAGACGGTACCTGGGTACTGCAGCTCTGGCTGAGACGTGTTGGGAGGGCAGCCCCTGACAGTAAGGTGTCCAGGGCTGTCTCATTCTGCACTCCTGTTCTTGGCCTCGTGGCTTGGCTCACCCTCTTCTTTCTGCGAAGAGGGGCTTAGCTGAATCTCCTGGACCTAATCTTCCGTGCTCCCCCAAGCATAGGTCCTCAGAGCCATCTCTGCTTCTTGCCTCATGCAGGCGCGGGGCTCTCCCCGAGCGCCCGCCAGGTCCTTTCCGAGGCCGATTAAACATGGCGAAAGCAGCCACCCAGGCTGGACAGCCTTGTTCCAGATCATGCTTCTCGACCCCAGCCCTGTGTTAGACTCACTGCAGGGCCCTTTGGTGCTCAGGCCCTACCCCAGAGCAATTAAGTCAGAACCCTGGAGGGGGGGTGGGAGGGCGTCCAGGCAGCCGGGATTTTGCTACACCACAGTGTCTGGCTCGCAGGGCTCTGCCCTCCTGGAGCTGACAGTCAAGATGCAGGGACCGCACAGCTGCGGTGTGGGAAGAGGCTTCGCTCTTGCATCCTGACGGATGGAGGTCAAAATCAGCCGAGCTTGGGCAGGAAGGTAGGGAGGGTGCTGGCCTGACATGGTTGGTGATTCACGGGCTGTAGAGGAGGAAAGAATGAGTCAGGCACAGCTGCCTGCAAGGCCCAAGCCTGACTTTAGAAGAGAATGAATGTGCGTAAATGTTCAACAGAGAGTGGAGCGAAGAGAATGAATGTGCGTAAATGTTCAACAGAGAGCGGAGTTCTCTGGACCCACAGACTGTTGTGGGTCCTGAGCTGCACGAAGAATGGGTGGACCTTAAGAAGATAAGGCTCCAGATCTGGGTGATGTCGGGCACCCACTCATACTATGCAGTTGACCGGGGTGCTTGTCACAGAAACTGTGTGAATGTCTCTGTAAGGCATGACGAAGCGGAGCTTAAAGAGGTCATGCCCTGGGCCCCGCCACATGGGTCATGATAGAAATGGACCCTGGGGCCTCCCTGGTGGCACAGTGGGGTAAGCAGTACACTATGAAGCAAACCCACAGCCACTGCAGCATGAGTTCGATCCCTGCCACTAGCCAGGGGGGTGACCCACAGGGTGCAGCAGCCCTCTCCTGCCTCGCCCACTGCTCAGTGTGTTTCAGTCAGTTTGCCTGTTCTGCTCCCCACTCTGTCTCTGGTGGATCCTCTCACTGCCCCCATGCCTCTGACCTGTACCCAGTGTTTGTATGCATAATAAATAAATCTTTAAAAAAAAAAGAAATGGACCCCAGTCTTCTGACTCAAATCACCCACAGACCCTAAGACAGTAACTTCGGCCCAGTTGCTGGGGTGTGGATTGTGCGTGCCCCGTAGGCTCGAGGCGTACAGAGCCAGCAGCGGGACAGGGCTGCGGCATCTCGTTCGGCTGTTGTGTTTGCCGTGGGGCCAGAGGGGTCCGTGCTGAGATGTTGCAAGCGAGAGTCTTGGGGAGAATGCTGGGCACACCTTTCCTGGGGTGTTAGCTTAGTTGAATTATTCTACATAATTTTCTTGATTCTGTTTGTTAATGTAGTATATCTTTATATCTTCAATTCTCTCAGCCCCCCTGAGAAGTAGATTGCTCTTCTCTACTTTCCAGAAAAGGAGCATTCATGTGTTCATGCAAAGTCAGTAGCTAGTTTATAATGGAGCTGATGTTCCAACCCGGGCTGCCTGACCCCAGAATCCAGACCATCAGCCTCTGTATTTCTGTTTCTGCTGCCACTCTGGGAAGGACGACTGTGGTCCCACGAACTTTCAAACCACTTGGCCCATCCAGCAATGGACTGGGCTCCCTTGAGAATGCTGTGCGGGGCTTGCCTCCAGAAGTACACGATGTCTGAATTGCTTCCTCTAGGAGCATCATTTGGGGTGGAAGGTTGACGTCTTTCCTTTTTTTTTTAAGGTTTATTTATTTATGCATACAAGAACTGGGGTATAGACCAGAGGTGCGGGCGGTTGGAGGATTCACCAGAGACAGAGCAGGGAGCAGAACAGGCAGATGGGACTGAAATACACTGCTGAAGGGAGCAGCGGGCGAGGCAGGAGAGGGCTGCTGCGCCCTGTGGGTCAGCTCCCCAGCCGGAGCTCCCCAGCTGGGGATTGCGCTGCAGCAGCTGTGGAAGCCCCACAGTGCGGCGCTCAACCCCCTGCGCTACAAGGGAGGCCTGGAAGGCTGACTTCTAACGCAGAACCCCGAATCAGCTGTGCAGAATTAGAGGCTCAGACTGGTTTCTGTTGAACCCACAGGAGATGGGGGCACTCGGTGAGGCATCCTGGAAGGGGCTGGCTTTTGGATTCCGTCCTGCACTCGTGGGGGCTAGAAGGCAGCTGACCCCGCCACGCGTGCTCCTGGGGCACCGTCCTCTTGCTGCGGAGGCCTGGCTGTTTGTCTCCTCTGTCTCAGGCTCCTGATGTGTTAATGTTCTAGTTATAAATCAGCTTTCACTGGCACTGGAGTGGTTCGATGGCATTTATCTCCCACTTCATCTCATATACACACAAGGGGAGCAGCTGTGGGGTGTGGAACAGACCTGTCACCTCTCGAGGCCTCAGATTTCTGTGAAAGGAAGATGACTTAGCGGTCGCTGTCACTCAGGGCTCTGCCCTGCCCTGGGAGACCCGTCCCGAGGAGTGGTGTGTCTGAGTGGGGCGCTTGTGGCAGTGGGCTCCCCGTGGGATGGAGCTGGCGTCCGGCCCTGCCACTCAGCCTCCAGACACTGACCACCCGGCGCTCTGGCTCACTCCTCACAGCCGGACCCTCCCTTGCAACAGGACGCCAGAAAACAGCGGCACAGATGACCTGTGTCTTCTCCTTGGAGCCTTGATGGCAAGGAGAGCGGGCCAGATACCGGAGACCTTTCTAGCAACCTCTGGGGAGTTCCTGTTTTATTTATTAGTCACCATCCTCCCTCTTCTGCCCCAGGAAAATGCTGACCCTAGCTGTGCTGCCGGCACAGGGAAGCAGACATCCATCAAACCTGCTCTCTGTCCCTGTCAGACTTAACCTGACTTGGCCCCTGCATCCTCCCGTACTGTGAGGTACAGACCAAGGTTCACTACAGCAGGAGTTTTCAAAATCGCAGCAACTTCAGGAGAGGAAAAAAATGGTAGCCTTTAGGATTTCTAATTACATTATTGACTGGGCTGGATTGCTGGCCACGCTCACGGCTGTCTTCTAGCACTGGGCAGAGCCATCTCTGTAGTCCATGCATAGTCCTTGTGAGGAGTTACAGCCTCTAGGTGGAGCACCGAGGCTTAGGACACTTAGGCCATCTGCCCATCCACCCGTGTGCACACAGGTGGCCAGTAGCCAAGGCAGCCCCCACTGTCCACCTGTGAAGCCCCTGTGCAAGTGTAACACTGTAGCTGTTCACATCCAGGCCAGGACTTCGGTTGCCCCTGAGAACAAACACGTGAGTTCATGGTGATGAAAATATATTTACTGCAAGAAAGGAATGGGCTGTATTTCATTTTTTTTTAGATTTCATATGAACTTGAAACAAGAAGCACACTCATTTCCCGAACACCTGACCTCCGCACTGTACTTGTGAAGTGCAGTTTTCTCTCCCAGCCCGCCTCAGGAAAGGGGCTCTTGGTTGTACAGCGGATTAGATCCTAGAGCAGAGCCTGAGGATTTGGGGGTTCTCTTGGTTGTTGAAATCAGATGGACTAAATTTTCATGAGGAAATGAGACAGGGCACAGTTGGGGGAAGTGAACTTGGGTCAGGAGAGCAGGGGTCAGTGCCCGGCCCTCTAACCCCGGGGTGGGGAGCCCTGGGCTGGAGGCACCAAGTATGGAGACCCCGTTCTCCGAGCGCATCCCGGAAGACGTGTCAGCTGTGCGCAAACACCGTGAGCTCGTGCCCTGCGTGCTCGTCCGTACCTCAGCTTCCCGCACAGGGGCCTCCGGGGAGGTTTCCTGTTCTTGGCCGCACTTTCATCTCTCTGGTCACCACAGAGGTTCTGGCCTTCACGGGCCGGGCTCCATCCAGCCCCTTATCCTCCACAGGTTTCTTCCCTGAATACCTCAGGGACTGACTTGTTCCCGCTGGACCTCCAGCCTCTCTGCCCCTTTCTTCCTCTTTGTTCCTCACATGGATTCCTTCGCAGCTCTGTGCTCCCACAGTCCCGACTCCTGTCTTGTCTCTCTTCTCCAGCTCCGCACACTTTCCCCAAGCTGCCTGCTCACTTCGTTCTCTCATTCACTTGGCAAGCAGTTCTTGAGACCTGCTGCCTGCCAGACCCTGGCCTGTCCCCAGGATCCCAAAGAACTGGAGGTGGTCCCAGCCTCAGGGTTTAAACAGGATCCCTGCAGTTGTCCCCCGCTGTGCGCCATCTCCAGCCCATTGTGGGGCCCCCAAAGGAACTTTGATTCCTTCAGTGCTGTCCTGGACCACCCGGGACCCAAAGTACTCCAGGAGGGAATGCCTGGCCTGTCACTTAGCAACTGGCTCCACCCCTTCCCCTCCCGAACCACAGAGCTGAGGCCTGAGGGAATGAATGGGGAAGAAGGGCCCACAGGCCCATAAGGAGGCCACATGGGGAGGCCCCAGCTGAGCAGAACTGGGCTAGCACTTTCTCTTTGAAGGTTACCCAGGCTCTGAGGGTCATCCTGGGCTAAGTCTAACTATAAATACCTCACTTCCTGAAGGGATTACCTGGGCTCTGCTTCCCCTGACTGTGCCCTCCCAGTGGCTGATCCTTTTTCTGGAGCCTGCAGTTCTTTCCCACTCTTATCTCCTCCACCAGATGCCAGACTTCAGCCACATCTCTCCGGCCCCCTGCATTCCAGCTGTGACTTCCAGGGTGGGAGGAGATGGGAGGAGATTCGAGGCTGCTTCCTGGCCAACAGGCCCTTGCAGTCCAGGCTTTTGGGAAGAGGAAGGCCCTATCCCTGCCTCCTTTTGCTTGGAGCCTCATTTCCCACACCAGCCAGGCAAGCCCAGACTTGTCACATAATCAGTACTTCTGGGGAGGACACTCTAGGCCCCATCCCTGGAGCAGGGACCCAGGGATAGAGCTTGGTAACTGAATGTGGAAATAGTGCCTGTGGATTGCCACAAGTATAAATAGGGCTGTCTCCTGGCTTGGGTGGACTGACTGTCCTGGGACTCTCCTGTTCCCCTGGCTGATCTCAGACTTGGTGTCACATCCCAGTGGCTCAGCTGTGCCTGTCCCTGAAGATACAGTAAGGATCTCTTGGGGTCCAAAAGTGAAGGGACTGCCTCTCCCTACTGCAGACCTTTCTCCAGCTCTCCTGCCACTGCTGCGCTCAGCTGTGGTTCCTCAGCCATGCCCCTCTAACCACACACCCCCCCCCCCGCCCCAGTTCAGCTTTGTGTTTGCAAATGTTCTGTCTTCACCTCAGCAGACACTGATGGGAACCTGCACTGGGCCAGACATGCTGTGAGGCACTGGGGTGTTCAGACAGGAACAGCCAGGACCTGTTGTCCTTCCTTGCGTTCTTGAGACTCCCCTCTTTAGTGTCCTTCTGCATCATGTGGGGTGTCAGAGGCACGCTCCAGCTCTCACAAACTGGAAAGCCCTGCAGTGTTCTCTCTCCCACTCTTCTTCCAGTGCCCGCCCTGGGGCTGGTATCACCAGATACCATTCATCATGGAGGCCTAGCCACAGCACCCGCCATCATTATTATCCTCCCCTCCCAGGCTCGGGGACCTCCTGCTGTCTTCCCTCTGCTCTCTGCAACAGTTTTGGAGGCATCCATTGAGCTCTTGTTAAAGCGTCGATGAGCCTGCCATTTACGCTTCTGTTTTGCTGTGTTTACAGTGGGGCGCTTCACTCAGAATCAAGTGCACACCCTTGCCCAGCCCTTATGACTGTTCCCGTGTCCGAGGCAGCCCCAGGGACTCTGCCTTTTCAGTCAGCACCCCAGGAGCTTCTAACACAGGTGGTATTTGTACAGCCTTCGAGACCCCCACTTTTGCCGCTGGGCTCAAATACTCATTCTCTGCTCAGTCACAAGTAGCTCTGCTCTTCCCTGCTCCTCGATCACAGAAGTCCACAGTTCCCATGTGTCCGGGTGTACCTCTAGCACGGGATAAGCTGTTAGACACGAGCGCTGGATGTAGACAGAGCACTTGCTGTCCCGTTGTGCTTTTCCACTGTACGTGGCTGTTTGCCGGTTTCTGCATCCTCCCGCCCTGCGGAACGCAGGCCTCCCATTCGGCTTGGTTCGGGCTTTCCACAGTGGCATGCGGTTCGGTTGTCTCCAGTTATCCTGTGCTAAGTGAAGCAGCTTTGTAGACAAGCTTTTACCACTCACTTGTGATTATTTCCTTAGGATACCAGGAAACTAAGGCAGAGGGAGGTGCACTTGTGAGTTATTTGGTGCTGTTCCAGATGCCGCCAGAAAGTCTTCCCATTTGTGTAGCATATGAGTGTTCACACTCTATCCACTGCCCAATATTCTTTGACTTAAGTAACTTTGAAGCATCAGTTTTTTTAAAAAGCAGCTGAAAATGCTCATTGTCAGTTTGGTTTTATGTTTGGTTTAAAAGCTTGTTTTTCAGGTTCTGTTTGTCTCTGTGCCTGTGGCTGACAGCACTGTCTGAGGGCTGCATACATTTTGGAGTGTCCTGGAGAGCGTTGCTGGGTATTTTTATGCTGTATTTGACTTGCCGGTGAAGAGGGAGTCACACTGGCCCAGAGGTGCTGCAGCTGCCCCCTGCTGGCCCAGCTTTGCAGTGACAGCTGAGAGCAGTTGCCTTTTCCTTGCATCAACCTGCCCGCTCTCTTCCCACCACCAGCCCCTTCTAATGTTTCAGCCTGCAGCAGGGAGGATGTTTTCATCCGCTGTATCCTCAGTGACTGCAGAGACTGATACTGCTTGGAGAGTCTCACTTGCATGATGTCCACCTGTGCTGAGCAGTGTGTCTGACGGGCAAGGGCGCCGTCTGCGTCGGGGGCAGGGAGGTGTGTGAGCAACCTGAGGTCACACTGCGGGGCTGGGTTTATTTGAGAGCGTGAGATGCATGTGTGTGATGTTACCTGTCGGGTGTCCTAGGGTCACCAGTCCAGCAACCTCAGAACCAAAACCTGAACACTGAAAATAAAGGGGAAGGGGTGGCGGAGCAGCCAAAGGGAACAGCAGAGGCCCTGGATCCTGGATCCTGATCTCTCTCTCTCTTTTTTTAAATCTTTGGCAAGTTTTTAACACTGTATCTTTTTTTTTTTAAGATTTTTTATTTATTTGTGCATACAAGAACTGGGGTACAGGCCAGAAGCATGGGGGGGTCAAAGGATTCACCAGAGACAGGGCGGGGAGCAGAACAGGCAGATGGGCTGAAACACACTGCTGAGGGGAGCAGCAGAGGAGACAGGAGGGGTCTGCTGTGCCACGTGGGTCCCTGGCCCAGGATCAAACTCTCACTGCAGGGGCTGCAGAAGCACCACAGTGTGGCACTCACCCCCTTGTGCCACCAGGGAGGCCCAGGAAGCCTCTTTCTCGGAACCAGGGCTCTGAGTTCTGACAAGCTTTCTCAGCCCCTAGAGGGTTAGGGTCGCCCATTGGCTGGACCTGGCCTGTGCCCAAGGAGTGGCAATCAAGGGGGACAGTTAGGAAGGGACTTCTGGCAAGAGGGCAGGGGCCTGGGGAGCTCCAGCAGCCAGCTCAGGAAGTTGAAAAGCCAACAGCAAGTCGCTGGGTGGAGGGGTGGGGTCCCTGAGGGTGTCATTGCATGACTGCTGCGGGTCCTGGTGGGTCACACCTCTGGTTAGGGACCATTGGTGTTGAAGGACCACAGAGAGGGGGTATCTGACCATGAAGTGGGGCTACTCCTTGGGCTGGCAGAACCCCTGGCTGGACTTGCCCAGACAAGCACGTGTACAGTGTGGCCTCCTGTACCTCCTTTCTGTCTTCTACGCCTGTGCCTTTGACTTCGGTGGTTGGAGTGAGGTAAGGATTCTGACTTGCGCCGTTCTGCGTGGGGAGCCCTGGTGCCCACACTACTTGTCATTACTCCACTGCAAGGAGAGTCCCGTGCTTCCCTAGGCTGCTTCCGCCGCGTGCCTCTGATGCCAGCTGTGTGGGGTTGTTCCTACACCAAGCAGTTCTCCAATTCTTCTTAGACACCAACTGATGTCTTAAAATGCTATTAAATTCTGACATCCGAAGTTTGCACAGACCCCACAGGTCAAGGACTCAGTCTCACAAGACTGGTCCCCACTCCAGATGCCAATCAAACCACATTGGGCGCCAAACTGTTACAGGCCAACTTTAATATAAAATGGGTTTTTCTGACTGGGCTTTTACCCTCGCGCTTAAAAGGCTTTTTATAGTAAGCCCCAAACTGCAGGCACACGCAACAAAAGTTATTAAAGGATTTTATTTTACAAGAGAAGGGGAATAAAGTAGGAATAACACAAAGGGAAGAGAGGGATACAAATTTGTAAATATTCTACCAGATATTTTGAACTGGAATGCAATGGCACGTTGAGAGCTGGCTCTGAATTAAGTGAGATGGGTTTAAAGGAAGAGAGTTGGGCCTCCCTGGTGGCGCAGTGGGTTAAGCAACACACTATGAAGCAAACCACAACCACTGCAGCACAAGCTCGATCACTGCTGCTGGCCAGGGTGGGGACCCACATGGCGCGGCAGACCTCTGCTGCCTTGCCCGCTGCTGCCCTTGGCAGCGTGTTTTAGTCCATCTGCCTGTTCTGCATCCCGCTCTCTGTGGTGAATCCTCTCACCCACTCCCCCGCCACACACACACACCTCTGGCCTGTACCCCAGTGCTTGTATGCATAAATAAATAAATCTTCAAAAAAAAAAAAAAAAGGAAGAGAGTTTAAGGCTCACCTCTCTGGTTTTATAGCCAGCCTGGCTGCCTGGCTGCTTAACTCTGCCCTTAGGTTTTAGTGATTTACTTTTCGATAATCATATTATTGGATTTGTGGTTTGGAATATCGGTGGTTTGGAGCGGGGGTTGGAGTTTATAAACTTATTTGTGTAACTTATTTGTGTAATTCATTCAGGACTACCCTTCCCCTTAACAATAAGACCCATCAACCTGGGTCTTCCAGGTTGTCCCAGTTGGCTACAAATTGGAGGTTTGTGCTAGACCCACACAAAATCGGTGCAAGCCCACCTAGCACACTCTTCTCTGGGACTATCTTTTCTCTGTAAACTTTATAGTCAACTTGCCAAAGTTCCTTGAAAAAATGCCCAGTTAGGAATAGTAGTGGATTAAATTACACCTAAGTGTACAGGTCAATTTAGAGGAGAATGGACATCTCTGTGATCTCTGAGTATCACTTCATCCCCTTTTGTGTAAAAATTCTGGAAATCCTTAGTAAAAAGTTGTTAGCCCATCTGAATTTCGACTGTTACGTTTTCTTTCTAAAAGTTCTATACGATTCTTTAAATCTCTTATCCTCTGCTCATGCTCTTAAGGCTCTCTTCTTTCTTAAATCTGCTGTGTCATAGTCTGTGATAAATCCCATATCTGAAGGCTTTGTGAGGCTGAATCTTCTGTCTGCTGTTTTTGCTGATTTGGTGTTTTAGTCCCTGGTTGCCTTGTATGTTGTGATTTAAAAAAAACAAAAACAAAACGAAAACATTGTTATTTATTTTCCTTGGAACTTTACCTTGGGAATTCTTAGAAGCCTGATTTGAAGTTACTTCCCTACAAAGAGTGTTTGCATTTCCTTCTGCTGGTCCAGAAACACCAGCAGAAAGGACTTTAACTGTCTGACTGGAGTTTTCTGCCTGTATAGTAGTGACAGACCCACAGGAGGTGGTTTGCAGGTTTAGTCTGATCTGATGTAGAATCCTCTGTCTGTCACGTACTGTGTGATCTTGGACAAGTCACCTCACCTCTCTGCCCCTGCCCCCTGTACCTATGAGGTGGTGATGATAACACCTTCTGCCTCAGGCCATGGCAAACGGGACAATGGACATAGAAACGCTCCCGTGTGTTTCCTTCACACAGTGGCAGGCAGCAAAGGTCATCTCTTCCCTTGAGGAGCCCCCTCTTGCTCCAGCCTGTGGGGTCAGCCTGGTGGCAGTCCCAGCGTTAGTTCCACCTGTGGCCCAAGGATCTGATGACAGTGGGAACTCGGACCTCCCTCCTGTGCTGATTCTGTCTTCACCTTTGAGATGTTGAAGCCTCCAGAGAGCCTTTGAGAGACACTTCTGTCCTCTGTCTTGACCCTGTCCTAGGCTTGTCCTGGAGGTGACTTGGGGTTGGACAAGAAGAAAACTGACAGTTAACAGAATTGCTTTCTTCTTCAGCTGCTGCAGGGATTTTTTTGTTGTTGGTGGTTATGGTTTTTCAAAAAAAATTCTTTGTAGCTAGATGGTAGAACATTAGTCATAGGACATGACAGCTAATGATTTCTAGGGAATACACAACAGTAATGTAAGTGTGGGGTAAACGGAAAGGTGTACATTGACTGGAAAATATTTTAACAGGTATTTTTATAACAAAGAATAGAAAGAAATTTAATATGAAGGAAGCTGGAAAGATATGTGTCTGCAAGTCTGCTGCAATGGCAGCTGCTAGTGGTGGCGGGCTTAGCAGCTTCTCCCGGGCATGGCGGGGTACACACGGAGTGCGATCTCTGCAAGTCTCACATTAAATTGCTTCCCGTGTGGCTTTAGGCAAGTGATAAACTCTCTGGGGTCTTAGTTTTCTTATTTGTTGTGTTGCTTTGAGGATCAAATAAATAATGGAGCTAATGTGCCCGCCTGCCTGACACACGCTGGCTCTGTAAACGGTGATGGAAGTTACTACACGTCTGTGTTCTTTCTAGCTTTTTAAATACTGAACATGTACTTCTTTCTAATAATACTTAAAAAAAAAAAAAACTTAAGCAACAGCGGCAATAGCAAAGACTGTATGTGCTTTGCTGACAAAAATAGATTGCCTCCCAGGTTCGGTTATGTGCATCTTCCAGGCTCTCCCTTGTCTCCAGGGAGGCCCCAGAGACCTAAGTGCTCAGGAGCCGCTGCACGAGTGCTGGCAGGCTAGGTCCTGGCGGGGAGCGGAGGGCCTGGGCACAAGGCAGAGGGCAGCTGCTGCTGGCTCTGGAGGCGCTGAGCCTCTCCCTTCTGTCGCGCGCAGGACGCAACGAGCCCCTGAAGAAGGAGAGGCTGAAGTGGAAGAGCGACTACCCCATGACGGATGGGCAGCTGCGGAGCAAACGGGATGAGTTCTGGGACACGGCACCTGCCTTCGAGGGCCGCAAGGAGATCTGGGATGCCCTCAAGGCTGCCGCCTATGCGGCCGAGGCTAATGACCACGAACTGGCTCAGGCCATCCTGGACGGAGCCAGCATCACCCTGCCTCACGGTGAGCAGCCCAGGCTTTCTCCTGCTGGAGTCAGGTGTCAGCCAGCGACCTGCCCCAGGTCTCTGCCCAGGCTGACTGGTCACTCGTTCATCCAAGCAGCCCTTGGCAGCAGGCCGTAGGGAGTAGGGTGGGGACACAAGGAAAATGAGACTGGCCCCTGCTTGCCTAACGAGGGGATGGGAAGACACCCACAAAGCTCACAGCAGTGTGATGAGAGCAAGCTACGGATGCCTCAGAACTTCTGAGGTGCTGATCTGCTGGCTGTTACTTGTGCTAGACACCGACTAGACGTTTGTAGCAGCCCGCGGGCCGTGCAAAGCCAAGGGTAACAGGAACTTCAGAGTCAGAGACCGGGGCTTAACGCGAACATCTGCTTCCTGGCTTTGTGACCTTGAGTGCAGAGCATCTCAGAGTTAAAACCTCGGGGCCTGACAGCTTTTGTAAAATGGGGATACTACCTATCGGGTGGTAGTAGACAGGCATAACATCACTTAGTTCAGTCCCAGCGCTTAGGAGCTGCTCAAGGCACAGTAACGATATTTCCTCGTGTGTCACGTTGTGCAGGTAAGGGACTGAGGCCCACTAGCGTATAAGCCACTAAGAGCAGGGCCTGTTACTTCCTTCATCCTCGTAACCCCAGCACGTATGCTGGATGAAGAAATGGAGAGGTAAATAATTTGCCAGGTTGAATGGCCGCGCCTGCTGGAGCCGCAGTGCCAACCCAGACCTTCTTGACTCTGACCCTGAGTTCCCCCCGCCATCCCAGGAGACCTGATGGTAGGAGATAGGGTAGGACTATGAGGTGGCCACCATGGCCTGCTTGAGCTGCTGTTACAAAATGCTGTAGCCTGGGCAACTTATTAAGCAACAGAAATTTGTTCTTCACAGTTCTGCAGGCTGGGAAGCCTGAGATCAAGGTGACAACTGATTGGGGTTTTGGTGAGAGTTCTCCTCGGCTTGTAGATGGCCACCTACCTGCTGTTACCACAGGTGGAGAGAAAAACCTTTCTGGTATTTCTGCTTATAAGGACACTAATCCTGTTGCCTCAGCGCCCCACCCATATGACCTCATTTGGCCTTAATTACTCACAGTAGGCCTCTATTTCCAGACACAGTGACATTGGGGATTAGGACTTCAGCATAGAAATTTGGGGGAGACAGTCCAGCCCATAACAGTGTGTCCCAAGCTGACCTGACAACCCTGCCTTTCCCACAGGCACCCTCTGTGAATGCTACGATGAGCTGGGGAATCGCTACCAGCTGCCCATCTACTGCCTGTCGCCGCCCGTGAACCTGCTGCTGGAGCACCCCGAGGAGGAGAGCCTGGAGCCCCCCGAGCCGACGCCCAGTGCGCGCCGCGAGTTCCCGCTGAAGGTGCGCCTCTCCACGGGCAAGGACGTGAGGCTCAGCGCCAGCCTGCCCGACACAGTGGGGCAGCTCAAGAGGCAGCTGCACACCCAGGAGGGCATCGAGCCGTCCTGGCAGCGATGGTTCTTCTCTGGGAAGCTGCTCACAGACCGCACACGGCTCCAGGAGACCAAGATCCAGAAAGATTTTGTCATCCAGGTCATCATCAATCAGCCCCCGCCGCCCCAGGACTGATGCACCCATGGACCCCCAGGAAGAGAGGCCACGGAGGGGCTCTGCAGGGCTGAGAGACCTCCTGGCTGGAGCACTAACCCCCACCCTGCTGCTGCCTTCGAGTGCTGTTTTTTTCTTCAGGGGCATTTCCTGATGTATGGCTGCTGGAGAGCCGTGAAGGGACCCTGCCTCCCGGGGCACGTGGGCCGCTGGTGCCCGGCACCCAGGAAGCAGTGCTGCCACACACAGGCCTTGCCAACCTTGTCAGAAAAGGCGAACTAGGGCCCTCCACTCTGCCTCTCTCCACGGCGGGTTCGAGCCATGAGGGCCAGCCCGGAGGCCCCTGGAGCCCAGATCCTTCATCTGGTGCTGCCAGCTGTGCTCACTCTGGTTTTCTGCTCAGGGTCTGAAGCAGCTGCTCTTGCCCTCCCCTGCCCCCAGTCCCTGACTCTGCCCTGGGCACCACGCCAGTCCTCAGGAGGGGAGGGGACTGCTGGCTAGCCCTGGGGTGGGGAGCCCGAGGCCGGCCTCTGCCTCTCCCTGCCCCTAGCACAATTGGCAGAGATGAGGTGGGTGGCCAGAAGGTGGGGCTGCTGCGGCGGGGATCTGCACTGGGCCATCTCCTGGCTGTGACCCAGCTGGTGGGGGTCTGCAGCCCGGTTGTGGCCCTGCGGCAGGGCCCTGTGTACAGACATATCTGCGTATTTATCAATAAAGCCTTTTGCTCCTTCCTTGTCTCTGGCCTGCTTTGACCTTGAGTTTTCCTGCGGCTCTGTGGTGTGGCGGCAGGAGGGGGGACGAGGCCTTGGCCGCCCTGGACAGAGCAGTGAAGCGAGCCTTGAACTGGCAGTGTTCCAGCCCTGTGTCCTCAGGGGTCCTCAGCAAAGCCACTTAACCTCTACCCCCACTCTGCTTACCTTTTAAGTGGGGGTGATGCCCCTGCCCTGCCACCTTCCTCGGTTGCTGAGAGGATTAAGTGGGATAACTGATGTGAGGTGCTGTGAAAGCAAAGGCAGGATTTCAGGAAGGTGTCGGTGCAGGTGCTGGTCTGCTGCCGCAAGAGGGTGCCGCCTTGACCCGGGCCCTTGGGGTTGAGGCCTATACTGGAAACCCTAGAGACATACCCTTTGTGATGTGAAAGCAAAACTTTCATAATTTTTATTATTTTAAAGATTTATTTATTTATGCACATAAGAGCTAGGGTACAGGCCAGAGTTGTGGGAGGTGAGAGGACTCACCAGAGAGACTGGGGAACAGAGCAGGTAACTTGACTGAAACACACTGCTGAGGGGAGCAGCGGGTAAGGCAGGAGAGGTCTGCTGTGCCATGTGGTTCCCTCCCTGCCTGGGGATCGAACTCGTGCCACTGTGCCGCAGATGCTTTGCAGTGCGGCACTCGACCTGCCACGCCACCAGGGAGGCCCCATAAACCTTCATAAATTTAGATTATGAGCCTGTGTCAGCATGGGAACCAGGGGGAAGGAGCCAGTTCTTAAACTAGACAGTACATTTAAGCAGAGTGGGAAATTCTTAAAACCACTCTTGATCTTAGCAAAGGCCGAGGGGAATCTTAGGGCAGATGGCTCAGCACGGGGCAGGCAGTAGGAACATTAGAGAAATGTGGAGTTCTGGGGTCGGGTTAAATCTGGGTCACGATGACCCAGGGTTGGCTCCACACTTCTAGGTGGGAAATACAGACCTACTTTTTCTCCAGTTGCGAGTGTTTCTCAATGAGTGGGGCCGCACCAACAGGGTGTCCTGACGGACTGGGAAACAGGGTGATCAGAAGTCGGCTGGCTTTGGTACTGCACTCTGGCCCTTCCGGTGGTTTCCTGAGATCCCTCTTGAAGCAGGCTCCCTAGCGTCAGGCAGAGGCCCCTGGGGGATTACGCTGAGGCAGTGAAGGTGCACACTTGGGTGAGTTTTGTCTGGACCTAGTGGCCATGCCTCCAGATGTGCTGATGTCCACTAGGGGCCGCTGTGGTACCTCAAGCAAGGGCCTGTGTGTGCTGTGGGCAGAGAGGAGCAGGTGCCCTTTCCCCCACTCGCTGCCCTGGCGCTCAGCCTGGAGAGGTAGTCAGCCCCTCCCCAAGCAAGCAGAGCATGTTCACAAGACAGCTTAGGGGACTCAGCCTATCTTGGGTGTGTCCACATTTGACTCAAGTCCCTTCGGGAGCACAGGCTGGGCATTGTCTCCAACTGTCCAGCAGGTGGCACTGCATCGTGGCTAGGGGTCCTTGGTGTCGCCTGACTGACTGGGCTAAGGTCCAGGTAGCCCCAAGCACTAAGGACCGAGGCTCCTGCCTATAGCCCTGTTCTTGGGGCACTGTGCCCTCCCGTTGTAATGAGCCAGGAGTTGGGGAGACAGCTCCCCTAATCCCCCCACCTCCCCTAAGGCTGCTCCGGGTGAAGGTGACAGGTGGGGAAGGCAGGTGGAGAATTGGGCCCGTGACCTCATTGCAAAGGCACCTGGCAGGGGGAGGGTAGGTACCCTGGCCTATAAAGCCCCCGAGGCTCTGTGGCCAGCAGAGGCCGATTGCAGAGGGCACCATGGCAGGCTCCGAGGCTGTGCAGAGAGCCACAGAGCTTATTGAGCAGCGGCTGGCGCAGGAGGAGGAGAATGAGGTATGGGCAGGGGTGTGATGGCCCAAGGGGCTTCAGGGGAGGCCCGGCTCTGCTGTCCAGGGAAGGGGGAGCCTGGCTGCCGCACCTGCAGTGGTGAGGGCAGCCCACTCCGTTCCTGCCCCAGGGTGTGCCGGTAGAAGGGGTGGCTGGCGGGGGAGGTTGTTGCTTCAGCCCCCAAAATTGAGAGACAAATAGGGTAGCAATTCAAGCTGGGCTCCCCAAGACTCTTCCCACCTTTGTGACCATCAAGAAGATGGGCGAGGCTTCATGGAGGGGGACAACACTGCCTGAACAGGAGAGCCCCCGCGTTTGGTCACTGAAGAAGAACAGGGACTGGGGCAGAGGAGAGAGGGATGCCAGGGAAGGAAGCGTGGCTCTTCCCAGGACAGCGGGCCTCTCCCTAAGGCCTTTGGAGCACAGGGAACTCAGTGTTCATTGCATTTTCTTTGGATAGATAGGGGGAGGCGATGTGAGTTTGTTCTCTCCGTTTTATTTAAACTAATACTTGAACTCGAGTCTGCTCTGCGGGTGCCCGGGGCTATTAGGAGTGAGAGGGTCGGTCCAGCCAGACCCTGGCTGCTTCTCCCCACCCTCGTGTTTGTTGTAGCCACTGTTCGTTAGCCGTGCAATTCACTAAGAAGCCAGACAGGTTGAAAAAATGGTGACAGGCACTAAACGAGGGGTGATGGGGCACAAGGGTGCGTGAGTCGTTTGGACTGTGGCCCTCAAGGACTTCTCCGGGGATGAGATGGCACTTGACCTGGGCCTTCAAGGATGGTGAGTGCCCATCGGGAACAGAGAAGGTGCTCCTGGCGAAGGAGGTGACAGGCACTGAAGTTTGAGCAGACGTGTGACCGTTAGGGCAGAGTCTGGTAGTGGGGGAAGGAGTGGAAGGAGGCAGGACGCAAACTAGAAACACCAGGTGAAAGCCATTCTGCAGGTAGTGGGGAGCTGTGGAATGTTTCTGGGTGAGGGAGAGGGGGAACGACAGCGCTGACATCCCTGCTAAGGACTTGGAGGGCGAAAGACAGGCCCTAGCCGAAGCGGCAGAGAGTACATTGTACATGAGTTGAGAGCTGACTCCAGAGGGGCTGAAAGAGGATGAGGCAGCGGGAAGGAGCAGGATTCAGTGGAAGGAGAAACGAGGACAGATTTGTCAGGGAGAATGTAACCGAGTCCGCTGAGTCCTGCCCAGGGTGTCCCTGGCTCTCCAGGAATGCTACTTCTCGCTCCCCCGAGGACTTGTGCACGCAGGCTGGCAGTGCCACGCAGGTGAGTCACGCTGCTGTGCCATTTCTGGAGTGCTGCCACCAGACACAGCCTTCAGTCAGGGGACCTGGAAGGCCTCATCCATTCATTCATGCAGCAAATATAGCAGCAGGGCTGTCAGGAGAGCTGGCGCTCCCAGAGCCAGTCTGCCGTGCAGCGTCTCATTGGTGCCAGGTGCTGTGGTAAGGGTCCTAAGGGCATCTCATCTAACCGGTACCACAGTCTATGGAGCAACATGGGAGTTTTATTTTGTTGCGTTTCAACAGTCAGCATCCAACTCAATCAATGTTTATTGAACACCTACTATATGCCAGACTGCAGAGACACGTCTGAAGCAGAGGCTATAGCATCTGGCTAAGATAATGACGAGACATTCGTGTTCCTATCGCTTCCATCAGGCCCCAGCCCAGCAGGATCCTCAGTGAAGAGCCTCTGCCCAGCCTGTGCCTCTTTCTTGGGGTGGGAGGGGAGGCCCCGAGGTGTGCCAGGGGCTAGGACTCTGTTGTGGGGTGCTTACTGGGTCAGGTCATCACTGAGGACTGAGGGGTGATCAGAGGAGCTGAGCCTGCCTGCCACCACCCACTCACCCATTGATGAACTCTACATTCACTGAGCACCTAGTGCACGCTAGGCTCTGTCATGGGAACACCAAGATGACGAGGCCCATGCCCCCCGCTGCGTGCTCCACGAGGAGCCCGGCCAGGCTGGACATGCAGCAGTAGCTGCAGCCCAAGCCACCCCTTGTCCGTGGAAGAAGATGAAGCATTTCAGGTAAGACCAGGGCAAGGGGACCACACACCATGTAAACCGCGCGGAGAAGGAGGAGCCGCTGGGCCACACGACTTCCAACATGCAGACCGGGAGTCTGTCCTTAAGTGGCCTCTGAAGAGCATCCCCCTGGATCTCAGAGAAAGACGCAAAAGGCAGCTGAGCGCTCCTTACTGGGGGCCTCCCCACCTGCCATCTTGACTTGGCATCCTCCACCTGAGCGAACGTTCCTGACGCGTGGGAAGGAGAGACTGAGCGCCAGAGTTTCCCGGAGAGTTCTTTCCTTTAGAGTGGAGTCCAGGAAAATCAGCTGAAAACGGAAAGACTTGGAAGGAGTCCACTGCGGTGTTACGAGGCTGAGGGGAGAGTCCAGCCCAGCGGCAAGCTGGGAGCCGGGCCCGCCCCTGAGAGTCCGGACAGCTCCGTGCTCTAGGACTCCCCTGTAATCTAAAGAGCGAAATGTGACCTGACAGTCGCCAAGTTTTTATATTACCAAAGTGAGCCCATTTGAAAAATAGCTATCGTCTCTTAATGGCAATTCATCAAAGAGAATTTTTTAATGCCAGAAGGAAAAAAATAGTTGTGTTCAAGAAAGTGAGGATGATGAAAAGTCACACCCGTCCCCTTTATTGGGTTTGGCCGGAGAGCAGACGGGTGTTGGCTCCAGAGTCAGGGCTGAGCTTGAGTGGGCCCTGATCTGGGCCAGCTAGGAATGGGCAGGGGGAAGGCCTGGGGTAACACAGAGTCTTTGGGGTGTCCTCGGAGAGGTTGTGAGAGGCCACCTGCCTCCCCTGGGCCTGTAGTCAGGCCTGCTCCAGCATGTCTTCTCCCGCTCACCAGAAACTCCAAGGAGGCGCCCGCCAGAAGGTGGCCATGGACACGCTGGTGCTGGAGGATGAGAAGCAGCACGGGGCACAGAGTCTCGCCTTAAACAAGGTTAAGGTACGTTCCGGGAGCCCCATGTCTGCGCTCAGAAGGAGCGGGGTGATGGGCTCTTCCAGTGTCTGTGAAACCATGTCCCGCCCCCATACCCTGCACACACGCACACCGGCATTTAACCACACGGAATCTGGGCCCCGCCCTGAGCTGCTGTGTCAGAATCTGCATAGGACCCCAGGGGTCTTTGGAAGCCAGAGCACGGGCTACCACGCGGCAGAGCAGTGCAGGTGTCACGGCTGAGGGAGGCTGTGCCTGCTGGCAGGAGAGCGCTCCGGGCCGGTAAAGCCATTTCCAGACCGCTGTGTGGAGGTGATCTCTCAGGACATGTGTCTGGACGGGGATGTGTCGAATCAGCAGGAGCTACCTCTGGCAGGAACGCTTTCTCTTCGAATTTTCCATGCTTCTATATTACTTTTAAGATCGCACACAAAAATGGAGACCTGAGGGTCTGAACCCGTCCTTAAGGCCTGGGCTAAGAACTGCCTGGGAATCCCTCACCCAGAAGCCTCAGCCACAGGCTCCCATCTGAGCCATCCTCCAGCCCCGTCCACCTCTCCCAGACCGTGAGCGCCAACCTGGATGCATTCTCTCTTGAGAAGGGCTCCGTATCCTCCCCCTCCCGCTGACTCAGGGGCCCCCAGGCTCTTCAAACGCTGCACCAGCCCAGGGGCTCACGGGTCATCTCCCCCAGGGCCAGGAGCGTGTGCGCAAGACGTCCCTCGACCTGCGGAGGGAGATCATCGATGTGGGCGGGATCCAGAACCTCATCGAGCTGCGGAAAAAGCGCAAGCAGAAGAAGCGGGAGGCCTTGGCCGCCCCCCAGGAGCCGCCCGCCGAGCCCGAGGAGATCGTGAGTGTCGTAGGGAGGACACCTGCGCGGGCAAGGGGGTCTGGTCCCTGCGGCGCAGGCTCACGCTTGCGTGCTCGCCCCCCAGGCTGGCCCTGTGGACGAGGAGACCTTCCTGAAAGCGGCGGTGGAGGGGAAACTGAAGGTCGTTGAGAAGTTCCTGGCCGACGGGGGTCCCGTGGACACCTGCGACCAGGTGGTGTCTCCGCCCCCACCCTGCTTCTCTGCCGTCTGCCTCTCACCCTCACCCACCCGCTGTGGGCCTGTGCAAGAATAGGCATCGGTGTCCTTCAGAAAAGGGGTCTTTGAAGATTTGGGGTGCTCCCTGGCCTACATAGAAATTCAGCTATAGCCTTTGACACTTTTCAACTTGAGCCACTTGCAGAGAAGCACATGTCACACGCTTTTCTCAAGAAGAGAGAAGAGTGAGAACAAATCCACTAAGTCAGCCGTCCGACCAGGGTCAGGCCTGTCCCCCTGCCCTGCCTCAGTTTCCTCCGCAGAGCATGTTATGGGGCAAATGGGACATTAGGGCCTTGATAAGTTTTACAGAATGAAAGAAAAACCCCTGTCAAACACATATTAGGGTGCCATATTTTTGTGCATAATGGTACATATACTTCCTTTTAAAAGTTGTTTTTGTTATATTGTGTTAAAATATATGTAACACAAAGTAGGAGATTTAAATATTTTAGTATAAATTCAGTAGCATTAATTATACTTACAATGTTGTGCAACAATTATAGATGGATAGACAGAAGGATGGAAGATCGCCTGGATGGACAAATCCTGCATCCCCTACTTATAATGTTGTGCAACAACCCCCCTTATCTGTTTTCAAAACAGTTGGGTCCCCATGCCATTTCTTTGGTTTTCCTCAATCACACTTCTGAGGCCGCTTCTTGCATCTGTGTCCTGGGATTCAGCAAATTAACGGTCACCCCGTCAGTGCAGGGTCAGACTGCATATCCCCAGGGCATGAGAAGCCGTTCCAAGGCGGGTCTCCCTAGAGTGAGGGAGCTGGCAGAACACAAACAGTACGGAGCCCAGTGCAGGGTCAGAGTGCAGGCCTGGTCTCAGTCTGGGGAGGAGATGGGCTTAGGCCTGGGACCGGAAGTCAGGCCTTGATGCTCTCTGGGGACAGTTCCGCAGGACAGCCCTGCACCGAGCTTCCCTGGAGGGCCACGTAGAGATCCTGGAGAAGCTCCTGGAGAGTGGGGCCACTGTGGACTTCCAGGACAGGGTGAGCAAGAGGGCAGGTGTTGGGTGGGAGGCAAGAGGTGGGCTCAAGACTCCCTCTCTGGGTTCGACCCTGGGACCTCCCGGGTGCCCCGGGAGCAGCCCCACCTCTAGGGGTTGTATGACCTTGGGCAGCCCCGTCTCCTCCCGGCCCCACTTCTGTAAGCCTGGCTTGGACTACAAGCCACCAGGGTTCTGCTCCGCTGGCTTCGTTTTCCATACTCAGAAGTGCCCCTCTCCTCTCCCTGGATACGCTCCTGCCCTTGTGGCCGGAGCCCTTCCCTCTGGGGCAGTTTTTGCCCCTGAAGCTGTACAGAAAGACCCCATCCTCCCTTCCAGCTGGACTGCACAGCCATGCACTGGGCCTGCCGAGGGGGCCACTTAGAGGTGGTGAAACTGCTGCAATGCCGAGGAGCAGACACCAGCGTGAGGGATAAGGTGAGCAGTAATGCCCCTAAATATTGGGGTGGCTGTGGGGTGGGGGGCAGAAAATCCCAGGAAGGCAGGAAGGTAGAGGGCTATCTTGGTTTCTGGAGTGGCTGCAGAGTCCAGGGATGAGTCTCTGGCATCAGCTGCAGGCCCCTGGGGCCACCATCTGGGATGGTTGCAGGAAGAGCAGAGGAGAGAAGAAATTCACTCTTTGGGGCCGCCCAAAAGATGCAGGATTTGTCCATCCAGGCGATCTTTCATCCTTCTGTCTATCCATTCATTCATTTACTTGTTCATTAACATCTTCATCTTAACATTTCTCTATCCATTCATTTCTTTGGTGTAACTTTGAAAAAGTGACAGTCTCTGAGCTTCTGTTCCTCTTCTGCAGAATATCTTGCAGAGTTCCTATAGAAATAGATGGGAAGTGCATTAAATTATTTCTTCAACATAAAGCTAATGTTTTGTAAGCTTTTGTCATGTCCCACGCAGTTGTCTTTCCTAAAATGGCATCTATTAGAATTATTAAGGAAGGGCAGAGGAGTGAGCAGTTGCTTGCAGCTAGGTAAGAGAGGAATCAAAGAAGGCTTCTTAGAGGAGGTGTCTTGTCATGCTTTAGAATTAGACCACTACGTAGGATAGTGGGAAGTTGTAACATTCCCTGTCCCTTCAGCACCAGGCCTTGGCACGAGGACTGGGGAAGGGCCGGGGCTGGAGTCAGGACAGTCCCCCTCCCAGAGGCACAGTCCGGGCCCTTATCACATTTCCTGCGCACCCAGCTGCTGAGCACCCCGCTGCACGTGGCGGTCCGGACGGGGCACGTGGAGGTTGTGGAGTACTTTCTATCACTGGGCCTGGATATCAATGCCCAAGACAGAGTGAGTGTCGCGCCCCTCAGGCCCAGCCCCCAGGGGGCGCGTGAGGGGTGTGCAGGCTCCACAGGTCCACGTGGGTCACGCTGACTGTCACATCCGCTCCAGGAAGGGGACAGCGCCCTGCACGACGCAGTGAGACTCAACCGCTACAAAATCATCAAACTGCTGCTCCTGCACGGGGCTGACATGATGGCCAAAAACCTGGTGAGCTGCTTTCCCCTGCCTCCGTGACCAGCGTGTGTGGCTGCCCGGGGCCCTGGGCTAAGCGCTTGGAGGAGCCACAGAACAGAGCTGGACTCACCTGCCCCTGGAGCTCACGCACAGAGGAGGGTCTCTCTGAGTGCCTGGGGCTGGGGCTGCCACCTTCCGAGGTCTCTCTCGGTGGGTCTGGGTTGGGAACACCAGGGCAGAGAAACAGCCAGGGGCGTCAGCAAGAGAATGGGAGTCGGGAAGACACAGGGCTGGTATGGACGAGGGCTTCTCGGCCCTTGACTATATGCCAAGTGGCCGTTATTAACGCCATTTGGGACTGAAGAATTCTTGCTGTGGGGGGGTCTGGCCTGTACACTGTAGGGTGTTCAGCAGCGCCTCTGGCCTCCACTCACTTCCCTGAGCTGTGCCAGCCACAAACACCTCCCGACACGGCCAACTGCCCCTGCTTGGGAATACTGGCATACACGTGAGGGCATCTGCTGCTACGGACTTCTGAACGATGACCAGATTTCCTCTTGGTTCCCCAGGCAGGAAAGACCCCCACAGATCTGGTGCAGCTGTGGCAGGCTGACACCCGGCAAGCTCTGGAGCACCCTGAGCCAGAGGCAGAGCAGAATGGGCTGGCAGGGCCTGCCGAGAGTGGGCGCGAGATCCCCCAACCTGTGCCAGCCCAGTAAAGCCTGCTCCAGGCCAGCCAGGCACCCACCCTTCCCGGCTCAGCCAGAGGGGTGCAAGAAGGTCCTAGAGCTGAGGACCCGGCGCTTCCTGTGTGCGGCCTGAGAGCCCCCCATGAGCTGCTGCAATTAAAAAAAGAAGTCGTTTTTACTATTTGTGCTTGTTTTCCTTTGTGACTGAAATATGCCGGAATCAAGGTTGGGTGTACAGGGTGAGTGGGCTCCAGAGGAGGGGAACTCGGAGTCCTCCGGTTGTTATTCCCGTGCTGCTTCCCCACCACCGTCCTCCCAGCCCCCAGCGTGGAGCAGCTTCTCCAAGCTTAAGCGCAGGGCCGGCTCAGGCCTGTCCCGCCCGCCTTGGCAGGAGCCTGGCAGGGGCGGGCAGTGAGGGGTGGCCCGACACAAGCCGAGGTGCGGCCCCGCCCACAGGCAGGGCCGGCTCAGCCAATGGGCTCCACCTACCGCACACCCACCGAGCGGAAGCAGGTGGGCTCCCGGCTGGGAGTTGCGGAGGAAGGCCCCGGCCCCAGGAGAGCTCTTCTGTGTTGGTGCCCCAGGACTCGCTGTCCGTCTGCTCCGAGGGACACTGGGCTGGGGCACGTAGCCAGCTGCTCCCGAAGTGGAGGGAGGACCCCTGGAGCCCATCAGCCTGGTCTCTGACCCCGGGGACACCCAGCCCAGGTCTGCCCCAGTGCCTGTAAGTCAGGGGGCAGCAAATTTTTAACTAGACGCATTGATCATTAACAGGGGCAGGGAGGAGCCCGAACTCAGTCTCACTTGGGGGCAGAGACCAGCTGGGCCTCAGCCTCCTGCAGAGATGCTGGGCCCCCGAGTCTGGACCTCTGTGAGGCCAGGACTGAGCAGGGGCTTGTCCAAGAAAGTGGGGAGCTGGCCCTCAGGGGAGGGCAGGAAGGTGGACATCGCGGGCATCTACCCCCCTGTGACCACCCCCTTCACTGCCACCGCGGAGGTGGACTATGGGAAACTGGAGGAGAATCTGCACAAACTGGGCACCTTTCCTTTCCGAGGTAAGTGGGGCCCGTCCGTGGGAGAATCGGGGGCGTGCGAAGGACACACCTCCCCAGCCAGGGACCAGAGAACACACGGGCTCTGTGCGCCGCCCCAGGACAGCTGGACACCTGGGGGCTCATTTTACGATGGGAGAGGAGCAGGGCCCCTGGCTGGAGTAGGGAGACAGGAAGGTAGCGCCCGGTGGCCTGTGACCCAGGACCGAGTCTGCCTGTCTCAGTTTGCCCAGTTGTAAGCTGGAAGTCCCTTCTTACCTGTGTCACCGTGGGCTCACACTGACGTCGGGTGTGAAAGTCCTTGTTGACGCTGTGCAGGTGTGAATGGCACCAGCACCCGGTGTCCAGCCAGCTGGCTCATCTCCCTCAAAGCCTTGCTTGCACACTCCCTCGTGGGTGAAGAGCCAATTCTTGTCCTGGATTCTCTGACTCATTTCCCCTTTTACACCTGGACCTCCCGTCTCTGAGAGCAGAGACCAGTCATATTTGTGACACTCAACAAACACACAGTCACCGGCACAGTAAATGAAGGTATGCAAATTCCCGCCTGCCTAGCCCCTCCGTCACCCAGGACTGGGCTGGAGGCGCGACTCACAGTAGCCCCACTTCACAGATGGGAGCTGGGACTCTGAGTGACAGCCTTGCACGAGGTCTTGCAGCATGTACGCTGCTGAGCTGCAGTTTGAACTCGTTCTGACCCATGCTCGGTCTCACTCCCTACCACACCGACTGCAGAGTCGCTGCACCAGCAAATAGTTGGGGATGGAAAGGCTCAGCTGATGCATGTGGGGAAGCAGTTAAGAACACGGGGTCTAGGGGCTTCCCCTCCTGGTGAAGAGGTTCAGTCTCAGCGCTATCAAGCTATTGGCAGCCACTGTGGCATGAGCTCTATCCCTGGCCAGGGAGGGGACCTACATGGCGCAGCAGACCTCTCCTGTCTCGCCCGCTGCTCTGCTCCCCACTCTGTTTCTGGTGAATCCTCTCACCGCCCTGCACCTCTGGCCTCCATCCCAGTTCTTGTATGCATAAATAAATAAATCTTAAAGGAAAGGAAAGTAGGCTAAGAATCCTGGTTATGCCAGTTACGGAGACCTCGGGGAAATTGCCCGACCTCTTAAATCCTCTTAAACATTCTACAGAGAGGGAGCTCGTTGTAGAATGGAAATGGAGCCACGGGGTTCACTGCAGTCCTGTGAGGAGTCGAGCAGGCCCTGCCTTGGTGAACCTAAGCCACCGGGTCCTGACTGTGCTTCCTACGTAGCCAGGAAGGAGCAGTGAACAACTTCAGTTCTCAGATCTGTTTCACCTGCCCCATCCTAGCCCCTGGGGCGGGCACTGCAGCCCAACACCCAGGGACAGAAGAGGACCCACTCCTCACCTCACTCCAGGGCCTCAGAAAGGAGGCAGGAGTCTACTCTTGGGATTATTCTGGAAGGCTTGTCTGAAACAGTCTCCCTCCTTGCATTTTTCTTTAAAGCATCCTACTAATTACCTGAATCAAGAGGATTCTTTTTAAATAACAATTAGAGACTGGCAGGGGTTGTTGCAGAAGGGCCAAATGGCCCTGAACTCTCACCCGCAAACAACCTCAGAGATGAACTTTGAACTGTTATTTCCAAATGAGGTGAGTGGATGACCACAGAGCTGCTGCAGCAGGGCTGGGAAACGCTGCAGCCCCCGAAGCTTTAAGCTGTGTCTTACTCCTTAGTGTGTAGAGAAGACTAAGGTTTCTTGTTAAGATACAACATTTTTGCATATTGTTCAAGGAAATATTTTGTGCAAAATAGCACAATTTTTACAACTTTTCTTTGGCATTTCTTCACTCAAAAAACTGTTAGATGGCTCGGGGACAGTGGCGGGAGCAAGGAAGGGAGGAAAACTAGAGGGATCCAGGCCTGTTTCTACTCTGAGAAGACCTGGGTTTCGCTTGGGATTATGGGCCAGGCTTTCTGTCGCTGGCGGAGAGCCTGCTGGCGTGGCCTGCCTGCTCACACCCTAACCTGTGCCCATGAGGGGTGAGGGCCCACAGTTTGCAGGCTGTGGGGTCAGAGAAAATTTTCAGGTGTTTCCGCCCTCCCACCACTGGTGTCGATGATGGACACCTGCGGACCTGCACGCGTGCCTGATGGCAGACACCCCCAAGTAGGGTGTGGGCGCACCTGGACTGAGACATGGGGCATATAAGGACAGCATCACAAGGACGCCAGGAGAGAGAGAGAACGGAGAGAAGAAGAGAGAGAAAGGCAGAAGCAGCAGTAGTAGCAGAGACGCGAAGAGGCTAGAGAGCCCAGAGAGTGAAGATGCATGGGGTGGGGTTAGGAGTCCTGCCAGCCTCCTAGCCCCCAGCCCCCTCCTGCCATGGCCCTGGTCGCCTCTGATATAATGATGTAATAAAAGCCTGAAAAAGCCACTGAGGGCTCCAGGACTCCTCCCTGACCCATCTGCCCGAATCATTGAGAACCTGCTCCTGCCCTCCGGCCCCTACACAGGCTTTCCTCACAAAAGCAGGCGGTAGCAGCCCCATCCTGGACTGGCCCGAGGATCTGCCCCAGTGAGGCTCCTGTCCTATGCCAGCTGCCTTCTCAGTCCATTGCTTGTGTCCCTGCAATTGTGACTTCATGTTACTCCAGAACGAACGCCCTCCTGGGCCCCTTTCCTCCGAACCCTGCTCTGTTATGAGACTGGGGCCGACAAGTAGAGCTGGAATGTGCAAAGATGAGTGAGGGAGACACAGGCCTCAGGTGCGAGCCCAGCCAAGAGGGTTTTCAGTGAGGGTCAGCCTGACCCAGCAGCCTCTGCTCTGGGGATGGGGCGGGAGAGGAGAAAAGACTGGAAGATGAGAAGTTCTGAGTTGCACAGTGAGTCATAAGCAGGAGATAGAAGAGACTCACTTGGGGTAGCTGCCCTTCCGTTGGCCTTGGGGACAGCTGTCAGGGCGGGGATAGGTCCAAGGCCCCAGGACAAGACTGGACGGAGACGCCTGCTGGTCTGGACTAGAGGGATGGTGTGGCCTTTCCCCACCCTGCCCCCAACCGCCTTCCTCACAATGGGGTCCATTGCTGAGGAGGGAGGGGCACTGTAGGGAGGGGGAGCAGGGCCACCACCCGTCAGACACCCTCTGGGAGCCTGGCCCTCCAAGCATGAACCACACCACCCACGCTCCCCCACTCCCAGCGTGCGCTTAGTTCTGCCTGCGTGGCGTGGGGTCCTGGAGGCCTTCCTGGAGTTTGTCCAGCAACCATCATGCAAGGTGGTGCTGGGGACCCTCCTGCTGCTAGGAGGGGGGAGCTTCATGCTGTGGGTTCATAGGAAGAGGAGACGGAAGACAGCCTCTCAGTCTGCACGGGAGGAGCAGGAGCTGCCAGAAGGCCTCAGAGCGAAGAATGAGAACTGGATCAAGTCTCACTTCAGCCGCCTCTCGGAAGAGAAGCTGGCCACCTGCAGCAACATGGCCACGGCCCCCAGCAGCAGCAGCACTGCCCCCCAGCCAGAGAGCGGCAGCGGAGAGGCCAACACCACCATCCGCGTGGAGACCTTCACCTCGAAGCAAGGGAGTTCCACTCTCCACCGGGAGTCCTTCACCAGCAAGCAGAGGATGTCAGGGACCTCCGTGATCAAAGAGACCCACAAGGAGTCCGGAAAATGCTCCTCCACGGACGAAGCCACGTGGGCCGCCGTGTCTGCCTGCACCAAGGACATCGACGCCCTGGGGCGGCAGCTGGCCAGCTCCATGCTGCAGCGCGCCTCTACTTACCAGCACACAGGCCACCTGGAGACCAAGGACATCAACCAGGACGAGCTGAAGGCCCTCGAGGAGGTGGAGTTGAAGCTGAAAGGGAATTTCCTCGTCCAGCGGGAGACTAACGTAGCAGGCATAAACCACTCTCACACCTTCCACGGCCATGGTCACCACAGCCACCAGAATCATCCAGGCCACTCCAGCCACCACAGCCACAGCATGCCCAACCGCAGCCACCAGAACTATGGCCCCTTTGAGTCCACCTAGCCACTGATGGAGACATCCCTTCCCCCAGCAGGGCTGGCGCACACACGCAGGCCTGTTTTCTCTCCTGTGGGTAAACCCACGTTGCCCAGAGTGAGATGCCGCCCAAATCTTTTCTTCCTCAGGCCCCCCCCCCTGGGGTCCCTGTCACCTTCAGCTCCATGAGAGGTGTCTGCCCCGAGGATGGTCCCTCTGGAGGGAAAGCTGGAGGAAGCGAAGCAGCTGAGGCAGACAGAGGCCCCTGGACACACATGGAGAGGACAGTGGAGGCAGATCCAGGAGCAGCGGAACGCCCCACACTGATGCCCAGTGCCTGGAACTAAGCCAATAAAGCCTTGTACACCCTCACTCTGTGTTGGGTGGGAGCTCTGTGACCGGTCTCACGTCCGGGCAGGGGTGGGGAGGGAGAGGTCCTTCTCCCACGGTCCCTGTGGTCTTGGCTTTCTGAGACGCCATCAGATGGCTTCCAAGTCCCAGGTTCTGGGATGGGCTCACACCTACTGGCCTGCTGCTCCAGGGAAGAGAGGAAGCAGCCAGGTGTTGGGGGAGAGGGAGAGAGAGGATTTCAGAAGAGAGTACGTGGGTGGGAGGCAGGCCCTGCCCGCCTGCTGCTCTCCCTGCCTAGTCTGCCATTTCTTTCATTTTTTTTTTTAAAGATTTCTTTATTTATGCACACAAGAGCTGGGGTACAGGCCAGAGTCCAGGGAGGTGAGAGGATTCACCAGAGATAGAGTGGGGAGCAGAGCAGGCAGACTGACTGAAACACATTGCTGAGGGGAGCAGCGGGCGAGGCAGGAGAGGTCTGCTGCGCCGTGTGGGTCCCCTCCCTGGTCAGAGGCAGGGATCGAACTCGTGCAGCAGCGATTTGCTTCATAGTGCATTGCTCAACCCACTGAGCCACCAGGGAGACCCCTAGTCTGCCATTTCTGAAGGCCTGCGGCACCCCACACCACAGCTCTCTCCTTGCCCAGCCTGCTTCCTGGGCCCGTGGGGTCTGTTTTAGCGCCTCCTCACCGTCTACCTCCAGAACTGCTATGGACCTGGAGCTGCCAGCCCCAATGCCGTCAGTACTACTAGCTAGTAGTAGTACTAGTGCCATCAGAAGCTCCACCCCCCTTTTTATATGCCATGCTCTGCGTTAAGATCTTAAGAGTGACCTGAAGAAACACAATTTGCTGGGATAGAGAGTAAGTGATGTTGCTGAGGTTAGAAACCAGCTTTGCCTGACTCCAAAGCCTGTACCCCAGTTTCCTGCCCTGTGATGACCCCCAATCATCGTCCCCTGTTCCCCATAGATCTACTTCTCTCACACTCGTCTGTCTTCTAGCCACATGTCCTGACACTGTCTGTGCCTTCCTGCAAACTTGGGACTCTCCCCGCCTCCTTTCTCTGGGTCCTAAGAAACTGTCCCCAGAGCTGGGGTGATGGCCAGTCAGGCAGTGACGTGTGGCTGCCTCCCCCACTGAAGCTCGAGCCAGGCCAGATACACTAACCCTAAGAGACTCCTTGATATAGAAATCTCTTACTTTTTGTATCTATTATTTATCATTGGTTCCCTACATGAGGACCTCAAACCTAGAGAGAAGGTGCCCAGAATGACTGCAAAGAATGCATAAATCTATAAATTCCCTAAGTGCCATCAGCTGATTTTATGGCACATAACTGAGAGTATTTGACTACTTCCGATGCTATTAAAAGTAACTGTATCGATGCGGCTATATTTGTATGTTTAAAATTCTTTGTAATCTTAATTAGAAAAAAAATAGGGTCAATGGCACTGGAGAATGTTGGTGATTTGTACATTTAAAAAAAAGGCAAGAGGGGCCTCCCTGGTGGCGCAGTGGGTTAAGCGGCGCACCGTGAAGCAAACCTCAGCCGCTGCAGCACGAGTTCAATCCCTGCTGCCGGCCAGGGAGGGGACCCACGTGGCGTAGCAGACCTCTCCTGCCTCGCCCGCTGCTCCCCTCAGCAGTGTACTTCCCTTGATCTGCCTGTTCTGCTCCCGCTCTCTGTGGTGAATCCTCTCACCCCCCACACCTCTGGCCTGTGCCCCAGTGCTTGTATGCATAAATAAATAAATCTTAAAAAAAAAAAAAAGGCAAGAGTGGGTGAGGTTTCGTTTCTGAAATTGAGGGTTAAGATGCATAAAATGCATGCTCTATCTAGAAGATAAGTCCTTTAATAAAGGCTTATGACATGAAATCTCAGTTTAGCTAATTATGACTCTGGACTCTTTAAAAAGTTTCAAACTGACTAAATTTAGATAAAGTAGTGAGTGTTGTCCCAATACTAATTCCCTGGCCCTGATAATTCTACTCTATAGGTACACTCAAGGGTAAGAAGCTGTTGTCGCTGGAGGAGACTGGGTGAGGGTGCATGGAATCCCCTGTACTGTACTATAAAAGAAACTTTTTATAAGTTTGAAAGTAGTTCAAAATCAAAAGTACAAGAATGATTTTCAGATAACTTAGTTATGCGTGCACGTCAACGTTTCCTTACAGTCATGTTATGAGGAAAACAACTGTTAACTCAAGTTTGTTCTCTTGGAGACTTTCATAAGCGAACAGCGACATCCTTGTTAAACTAGAGACAAAGGGAAACAGTCACCAGCCTCAGTCCTTGCTCGAGGGTCATCTGCGGCTGGCAGTGGGTGGGTTGTGGTGGGCTGGGGTGGGCATGGGGTGGAGAGGGTGGCTGCCCTCCCAGATCAAGGATTAAGTCCCTTAAAGCTAATCAGGAAGTTGCTTAAACGTTTTATCAGGAATGTTCATTTCTTTCCAGCGGGAGGTTATGAATTACCTCATGAAGGGTTCTGTCCTAGCCCAGGCTTGGGACAATTTTTCTTTTTCACAGGTTGGCCACATATACCTCAGCAGCAGTATGTGAGGTATCCTAGAGACACACCATGTCCCTTTAAAGATGTCCCCAAAAGGAGGGGACACAGTCCCTGACCCTGGTGGTGTTAGTGCTATGCAGGAACAAAACGTTTTGGAGTCCAGGGGGAGGGGACAGGGCAAGGCTGCGGCCCTGGCAGCTGTTTCGCAGCTGCAACCAGGGAGGTGTTCAGGCAGAAGGGACAGCGTGGGCAAAGGTGTAGGGCAGGAAGCTGGCAGAGTGTCTGGGGGGCTGGGCTGAAGGGGAACGCTTTCGCAAAAGGCAGGAGGAAAGCTAGAAACGTGACTCCAAAGCTCAGAACCAGGTAGGAGACAATCCAGTTTCCTGTTTTGCAGGGGAGACCAGTTTTTGAAATTTTGTCTAGTCCCACAGGCAGGGGTGGGGCAGATTGGAGGGTTCTGAAGGACGCTGTACATTTTTGAGCAGGCAACAGAGAAGGGCGAAGAACAGGTAAAGGAAGTTCAAAGGACAGATGTCCAGTGCAGGGATCCCCGGAAGACTTCTCAGAGGAGGCGACCATCGTGCTGGGCCAAGGGGCATGGCAGTGACAGGCACTCGGCTATGGAAGAGACTCTGATCACTTTTGGCCATACTATATACTCCTGGTGTCTCCCTAGTCGGAACACCCAGTCCCTTCCTAGGTCACTGGCTTCCCGGCCAGCCTGGTGATGATGGGGCCAAGGGAGGGGAGCTTTCCACATGAGCTCTTCATCTTAACGCTGGAGGAGCACTGAGACCTCCCAGTGCAGACTCTCCTCTCCCCTCTCCCCTCCCAACTCTCCTCCCAACTCCCCTCTGCCTTCCTCTCCTCCAGTGGAAAGCAGCTACCTCCTGATCCCCATCCCGTCTGTAGCTATGAACGGGCCAGCTTGAGTCTAAGCACTTTGCCAGTAGTACTTGTTTAGCTCTCACAAAAGCTCTCTAAGGAGATACCGATGTGCCCAGTTTTCAGTTGAGGAAGCTGAAGTTGGGTGAAGTCGTTGCAGCTCACAGCTGGCGAGCGCTTAGGTCGGGGTCTCCACCTCTCCCTTCCTTACTCCCCAACTGCAGACCGGGCCTTTTCCTCTCTTCTGGCCCCTTGCTAATGTGGGCCTGAAACTAGGTGAGGAAAAGGAGGAGGGCGCTCTCTGCGGCCTTAACTCACAGACTTCGAAGTGCTTTCTTGTTCAAGTTCTTGTCTGAGCCTCTGAAACAGCCTCTAAGGAAGGGTTGAAGTGATTTGTCATCTGTTAGAAAAGGAAATGGAAACTGGGAGACATGAGACTGGCGGGGGCTTGCTCAGCAGCCAGAAGGTCTGGGGCTCCGCAGCCTGGCTTGTCTTCCTTCCCGGTGGGGAAACCCGGGTCAGATGCCCCCTGGAGTGAGACGAGGGAGAGGGCTGTGCTGATATGAGGCCGAGCAACTTCACCTCCTGGGATGCAAGACCCAGCTGTCCTGTTGTTTAGCCAGGTCCACCCTTGGGTCCTGGGGTTTCTGGAAATGACCTCAGAATGAAGGGCTGGGAGTGAGTGACTACAGCTAACAAAGTGGCCAGAGTGGGCCTCCCTGGTGGCACAGGGGTTGAAGTTTCTGTGCTATCAAGCTATCGGCAGCCACTGCAGCACAGTTCAATCCCCGGCGGGGGGGCGGGGGGGGCCCACAGGGCGCAGCAGACCTCTCCTGCCTCGCCCGCTGCTCCCCTCAGCAGTGTGTTTCAGTAGACCCAGCTCTTCTGCTCCCCACTCTGTCTCTGGTGAATCCTGTCACCACCCCACCCCCGCACCTCTGGCCTATACCCTGGTTCTTGTATGCATAAATAAGTAAAAATAAATCTTTTTAAAAAAAGAAGTGGCCAGAACAAGAACCCACCCTGAAGTCCATCCCAGCTGGGGTGAGGGGAAGATGCCTTGGTATTTGAGTCACACAAGCAGCAGAAGCTTGGTCTGGGTCCTTGCTTTCTAAATCAGAGGGTGCTGACTGTGGCTGACTAGGGCCCTCTCTGGGGCTGGCGCCTCTGTGCCTGGGGATGGCCCACTGGGACATTCCTGGGCCTGTAGCACGACAGAAGGAGGCTGCAGCCCTCAGCTCCTAGCCTGGCATGGAGGACTCAGTTCAGAGGAGGCGTTCTCCAAAAGCTGTTTGCCTCAAGGTGTTCCCTGCAATATGCTAAGGTGAAAAACAAAACAAAACAAACAGGAAACTCAAAAAACTCGAGTGGGGGAAGGGCCTCTAACTAAGCGTCCAGTGAGAGTTTCTGGAGTCCACTCAGTGGAATCTAATAATGCAGTGAACAGCATGAAAAAAGGTTTGTGGTGTGAAGTTGACTCCACATTACACGATGTCCCCTTAAGAATGACTCACGGGAACAGGCTCCTTTGGTCCCAGTGCCAGGAAACTGTGTTTCTCTGGGGCAGCTGCGTTGCTTTTATCTTCAGTTGTGCATAACTGTCAGTTGACCACATTTCCCTTTTAGCTTTGACTGTCGGGAAGCTCCAAATCAAATTTATGGCCTTTCCCTCACAAGTGAGTGGCAGGGGTTTGTATGCTAATATTGCCCCCTGCTTTATTTTCTTCCCTTTCTCCTAAACAAGATTTCTGTAAAATCTTGTACTGCGTACTGCATAACTACTTAAAGAAATTTTTTGGAATGGAATGGGGTAGAGAAGAGAAAGAATAGGAAATGGGGCTTGCTTAACTCCCAGAGGGGACTGGGATGCAGTGCTTTCCCTGCCCCGCTTCTCTTCTTGGTAGAGGAAAATGAGTTTACTGACAGTCCCTTCAGATTCAGCAGAGGAGCATCAGTCCTGCTGGCCCCTCGTGCATATTAAAGGGTTGACAGCTGACAGCTTTAACTGGTAATGTTGCAAATGTCTCAAATGACGGATCAAACGGGAAAATGGAAAATAAAATGAGATCACTTTTTATCCAGAAAACTGGCAACAGTTCGTTCTGACAGTACCGAGTGTTGGCATGGATGGGCACTAACAGACCTTCTATGGGCGCCTGAGCTCCGACCTGGCTAGCTGGACAGAGGTTCGCACAGGGAGCGGCATGTGTTTGGATCTGGCAGCTACTCGCCTCCTTAGATAAACCGTAGAGAAACTCTTAGACATGTGTGTTTCAGCATTGTTTGCAACAATAAGACTGTGGAACCATTTTAAATGTCCTCAAAGGGAGCATGAAAAATAAATTGGAGTCTAACTTCACAAAAGAATATTATATACCTGTTAAGATGCACGGATCGGAGAACTATGTGTACAGCAGTGAGCATAGTTCAAAACATAATGTTGAGCGAAAATGGCAACCTGCAGAAGCCTCTGAAGGTGTGATTCCATTTCTATAAAGTTTAAAGTGGCAAAGGCCATGTTATATTTTGTTTGGGGGCACAGATGGATGTCAAATTATATAAAGATAGGAAGGGGGACTGCTGGGTCAGAACAGAAAGAGGAAGAGGAAGGTCACCAGCAGAGGGGCCGTGGGCACTGGGCGTGGATGTGGATTACATTCTCTCTCTCTCTTTTTTAAAGATTTACTTGTTTATACATAAAACAAGTGGGGTACAGGCCAGAGGTGTAGGGATGAGAGGAGCTAGAGTACGTAACAGGCAGATGGACTGAAACACGCTGCTGAGAGTAGCAGCGGGCGAGGCAGGAGGGGTCTGCTGCGCCATGTGGGTCCCCTCCCTGGCCGGGGATTGAACTCATGCTGCAGTGGCTATGGATGCTTTACAGTGTGCTTAATCCCTTGCACCACCAGGGAGGCCCCTACAGTCTCTCTTATTTTTTGGTAGGACTAAAGCTTGTCACTACAAAGAAAAATCATGTTGAGGGTGTTGTTGCCATGGGATAAAAACATCTCCTTGCGTCAGAACATAGATGGGAAGGAAATGGATGAAAAAATTATGGCTGGGGGAGGCGGGGCCCCCGATGAGTAAGCACCGATGTCTTGGTTGTCCTCAGAGGATGGGAAGGTGTTGGCTGCTTGTGATGGGGCCTCTCTTGCAGGCTTCGTGGTCCAGGGCTCCAACGGGGAGTTCCCCTTCCTGACCAGCAGTGAGCGCCTGGAGGTGGTGAGCCGCGTGCGCCAGGCCATGCCCAAGGACAAGCTTCTGCTGGCCGGCTCTGGCTGCGAGTGTGAGGCCACAACGCCCTGGGCCCTGCGGTAGCTGGAGGGGCGGAGGGTGGTGGCACCTTGACCTTGGGGCTGGGTTCAGATACTTGTTTTGTCTCCTTTACACACCTGCTTGCTCCAGGGTTCTAGTCCAGCCCCTCTTCCTTGCCCTTTCTCCTTCTGCTCTCACCCTCCAAGGAAGACAGACACGTTCTTTCCCCTGCAGCCACTCAAGCCACGGTGGAGATGACCTTGAGCATGGCCCAGGTCGGGGCTGACGCTGCCATGGTGGTGACCCCTTGCTACTATCGTGGCCGCATGACCAGTGCTGCCCTCATTCACCACTACACCAAGGTGGGTGTGGGGGGGCATGGCTGTGACAGCTGGGATGGACAGGAGGTCAGATGAGGGGACACTGCCCGGGGGGAGATGAGAGATGGGGAATGGAGTGGTGGCCTTATGTCCCCTAGATTTCAGCTGTGGGATTGGGAGGGAGGCCACCAGCCACTGCTTGTGTGATACTGGGTGACTCACTTGACCACTCTGCTCCACAGTTTCCTCTGCTCCCAAATGGGAGAAATAATGGTATCTTTCTTGTAGGGTCGTCATGAGGTTCAAAATGGAAAGGACTTAGAACTTGCCTGGTGCTAGAATGTGCTCACTAAATATTCCCAGGATCACTGCTACAATCCGGGTTCTGGGCACTGCACCTGCCAGTGCAGGAGAGGGGCCTATGCATAAATAACGCAGCCCTGGACCCGTGAGGGCAGCCAAGGCGCAGTGGGGCTCACAGGTCTGGCCCAGCTGCCCTCTCCCCTCTTCTCTGTGCCCTCAGGTGGCTGACCTCTCCCCAATCCCTGTGGTGCTGTACAGTGTCCCGGGCAACACGGGGCTGGACCTGCCTATGGACGCGGTGGTCACGCTCTCCCAGCACCCGAACATCGTGGGCATCAAGGACAGTGGCGGCGATGTGAGTGGCAGCTGCTCCGAGCTGGCGCTCCCTCTTCCTCTTTCCTTCTGCCACAGGTTTCAGGGCTGCTCTGGGATTTGCGCCGGTTGGGTTCTGTCTGTGTTGTGGATTCTGGGGGCTTCAGGGCATTTCCTGGGACCCGCGCTGGACTGCTCTGTGCTTGCCCAGCCCCCACTGGGGCTGGCGGAGGCTCTGGCCCAGCTCTCATACCCAGCTTGCTGTTGCAGGTGACCAGGATCGGGCTGATGGTGCACAGGACCAGGAGGCAGGATTTCCAGGTGTTGGCCGGATCAGCCGGCTTCCTGCTGGCCGCCTACGCTGTGGGTAGGCCCCAAGGCCGGCACACTGGGGCCAGTGACCAAGATACATCCAGCAGCTGGGTCTGCTGGGAGAGGCCGTGAGGATCAGGGCTGGGTCTGCAGAGCATCGCTGCCGGCGTGAGAAGCAGGGCGCCCCGCTCAGTTGTCTGAAGACCGAGTGCTTGTGGGTGACCTTGCTGGGTGGAAGAGGGTGGCTGTGCACCATCCCGGGCCGTAGGAGGAATGGCAGCACTTTGTTCTAAATCCCGAGCTCCTTGCTTCGGTGACAAATTTAGCTTCTCTAATCTCACTTTGTAAATCATTCTCTGAGGGCCAAGGCCTCAGGGCCCCTCCCCTCAAGTTCTGGAGGCCATTGCCTCTCTCCCTGGTCGCAGGCCAGAATGCGTGGTCAGCCCTGTGCGTTGGGCCAGGGATCTTCAGCTGCCTGATAAGACTCTGCTCCAGCCCAGGATCCCAGGAATGTCACCACTAGACCAACTGCTCTTGTCTGTTTGGGCTCAAGGTCCTGGGGTTCTAGTTGGACTTGAGCCTTTGTGGGGAGAGGAAGGGGGAGGCGTCTGCTCCCTTCAGCTGAACCTGAACCAGGGCAGATCTGAGCTTCTTCTCCAGCCGCTGGGGCTCCTGTTCTCTCTGCTCTCTGCAGACATTGCCTCTCTGTCTAAGGCCTTCGCACAGCTCCTTCTGCCATGTCACAGTCCTTACAGTACAGGGAAGAAGAAGGGGCCCGTTTATCCTCACTACCAAGGGGGTGGGGGTAGATAGCCAGAGCACAGACGCTGGAGCAGGAGCACTGAGCTGCAATCAGCCCTGCCATTCAGTCGCTGAGTAAAGCTGGACAAGGTATTTAGCCTCTGTGGACCTGAATTTCTGCTCTGTCAGACTGGTAGCTGGAAGGAGAATTGGCGTCGGCGTCATGTCTGCGTGGGGTCTGGCTTAGAGGGGGGCATCAGCAGAGACAGCTATATTAACTCGTCCCAAATCGCCTACTCTTTCTCCTGTCTTGAGGTCACTGTGCTAAAGGTCACTTCCTAATTAGCCTCAGCATCACACTCACAGGCTGGCAGAAGTGGCAGCGACTTCTGGGATCATAGTCAGGCCACTTTTTGTTGCCCAGATGAGGACAAAGAGAACAGAGAGACTCTAAGGCTTGTGTGAGTTCATGCAGCCAATGGCTGGGGATGCCCAGTCTCCTGACTGTGTCCAGAACTTTTCCCACTCCTAGCCCCACCCCCCAAGCCCCTGCCCACCCCTGCCATGGCCCCAGACCTAGTTCACTGAGAAGAGCAGACGCCCCATCCACTCTTCCCCCTTCCAGGACTGAAGTGTCAGGGGCTATTGGAGGAACTGTGCGGGTGGAACTGACAGATGGGGCTTTCCTTGGGAGAGTGGGGGGTCAAGAGAAAGAAGTGTCCTTGAGTTGCCTTCAGTTCTGCTTTCTGCCGCTCGACCCGCAAGAGTCTGTTTTAAATGTGCTGGCAGCTTTTCGCTCTGGAAATCGGTACCCTGTGGGATCCCAGAGCATGGCTTTGACGTGGCCATCCGGTAGCACAGAAATCCACGTCCCACCCCCCCAAAACAAAGGCGTGCTGGGGACCAGGGTTTGGAGGTGTCTGTGAGAAGAGGCGCTGGCTGATGTTCTGCATCTTGCTCTGGGGCAGGAGCCGTAGGGGGCGTGTGTGCCCTGGCCAGCGTCCTGGGGGCTCAGGTGTGCCAGCTGGAGCGACTCTGCCTCACAGGGCAATGGGAAGACGCCCAGAAGCTGCAGCACCGCCTCATTGAGCCGAACACTGCGGTGAGCCCCCGACCAGTGGCCTCCATGAGGGCCGGTGGGGTGGGGGAGCCACGTCCTCCTCGGCGCAGGAGGCAGGGCCTGGCTCCGGGTCTTTCAGAAAGTCCTTCTGGAGAACATCCTGGTGTGGGTGCTCTTTGTGCCTCCCCAGAGAGTTGACTTCAGGCAGAGCCGCGCCCCTCTGGTTCTCAAACTTGGGTGCGCATCAGAATTCATTAGGGAGCTGGTTAAAATTCCGATCTCTCTTGGGCGATGGTGACACAAGCAGAGCTGGCCCGACCTAGAGTCTGTTATGTCAGCTTTACAAGCGAGAGTGGACACTGCCCGATTTTAAGGGAAAGCGGTTAGCCTCTTGCCATGAAGTATAATGGTAGCTGTGGGTTTCTGAAGACGTTCTTCGCCATCTACGTCTTACCATCGCTTAGATGCTGCTCTAGCTTTCACAGCATTTTTAAAATCATGAATGGATGTTGCATTTTGTCAAATGCTTACTTGACATCGATACGACAATGTTATTTTCCCTGTTACTGTGGTGGATTACACTGGTTCATTTTTTAAGGCTGAACCAGACTTACATCCCTGGAATGAATTCCATTTCATCATGGTGTATAAAACTTTATATATTGCTGAGTTCCCTTTGCTAATATTCTGCCCAGGATTTCTGTGTATATTCATGTTGGCTATTGGTGTGCAGTTTTCGCCCTATCTTTGTTGTTTCTTTCCTTCCTTCTTCCCTCCCTCACTCTCCATCCTTTCTCCCTTCTACCTTCTCTACTTCCTTCCTTTTCCCCCTAATTTTGGTATCAGAGTAAAAATAGCTTTGTAAGTCACTTGGACACCTTCCCTCCTCTTCTCTCCTCTTCTATTTTCTGGGAGAAACTTGCTCCACTATGTACAGTGGTGTTAAATCTTTAAATATATTTTTTAGACTTCTCCAGGGAAAACATCTGGGCCTGGAGATTTCTTGTGGGGAGTGTTTGTAGTTTAACTCTGCTCTAGATCCGCTCTAGACTTTGCACAGGTCTCTGCTGCTAGCTCCCTGATGGAAGAGGGAGGAGGGCACCGCCCTGCCTATGTGGCCTCTACCGCAGCCGATGGGGGCACAGTGGATAAAGTTCTCACTGTGCTCACCAGATCTCTTTGGTGACCATCTTCATGGAGTGGGAGGGCACTCTCTGCCTACCTGGAGGTGAACGTCCTGGCTCCCCACCCAGGGCTGCTAGGGCGGGCACAGATTTTTCTAGGTGTTCTGCTGGAGTAGAGTGATTATCACCTCTGAGTTTTCCAGCAGGTGAGGCTGTTCCTTTTCTGGTCCCTGACTGGAGAGAACAGACGTTTCTGGCACCTGGACTGTCTGTATTGTTGGCCTTTCCGTCGCCGGCCTCTTTAGCTCCTGGTCTGGGCCAGGGCACTCAGCTCTGTGCTGTGTCTTGGGCCGAGGACCCAAGTCAGCGAGTGGACTCTTTTCCTGGGCTGGGTGATAGGCCACCCTCCGCCCAAGCCTGGTCCCAACTGACGTCAGTGTACCTTTCAGAGTCTTCTTTCTTTCTTCTTTTATACGTAGATAATGCTCTCTCGGTTTTTTGTTTTGTTTTGTTTTTTTTTCTTGGTTCATAATGGGAGGAACAGGGAAAAGCACATTTAGTCCATCTTTCTGGAAGCAGATGCTCTAAGTATTTTTCTAAATGGTGATTTCCTCCCTTTAAAATGTTAAAATAGCTGGGAAAATTGTGAAAAATAGACTTATTAAAATTTACAGCATGTATTTTATCTAGACCCAAAACATAGTTTATTATATTTTACCTTCCTGGCTAGAACAGAAGCAAACTTCACCAAAACAGTTATTTTTCCAAATCTACTTCAAGCAAAAAAATAACTAGTATAAAACACACAAAACGTGTGTATGGGGGGCATCTATTTACTTTTCTCAGGCTATGGGCATCAGGGCACTGCTTAGCGAGATCCTTGACTTGGATTTTTAATAACAGCGCACTAACTACTACTTTTCTTGCTGCCTGGCTTTCTTGGTGTCCCCTCCAGCT
Source organism: Galemys pyrenaicus (assembly GCA_019455555.1). Lineage (NCBI taxonomy): Eukaryota > Metazoa > Chordata > Mammalia > Eulipotyphla > Talpidae > Galemys > Galemys pyrenaicus. Next base: position 4,688,320 of record JAGFMF010011406.1, on the reverse strand, counting down.
TCACAGCCGAGGTGACGGCCCAGACAGAGCTAGACAGTGCTTCATTTGGGCAGAGTGGTAGGAGGGCTCTAGATTCCCCTCTCAACTTGTATTTTTACCTCAGAGGGGCAGGTTAGCTGAGGTTTAGTGACAGGACAGCGAGGAGGCAAGTGGGTGTGCCTCCTTCACCCCGGAGGTGAAGGTCCAGGTGGGGTTGGCGTCGCTACCTCCCCACTCACAGACAAGCAACTTGGGCTGCCCCTTGGGAAGAGAGGATGCTTGTTGCTGTCTTCGCTCTCCACAGGCCACCTCCTCACCCCTCTGCGCCAGCTCTGGGCACGCACTCAGGAATGCCTGGAACACCTTTCAGTGCCTGGGCTGTAAGCTCAGCCACCCCCAGGGCCTCCTGATGTCATCCTTTCGCCCTGTTTGAACACAGTGTGCTGCCTCTGCGGGCTCATCAGTTGGCCTGCCGCCCGGCTATATTTAGGACTTTCCACTGTCTTTGCCCCCAAGGCCCCCGCCCGTTCTCAGGGTCCAAAGAGGTGGTGGGTCAGCCATCTTCAGACCCATATATGGTGGGGGATGTTTTCCTCTGGGTTCCTCTGGTTTCAATCCGCTCTCTTAAGGGGACTGAATGTTTCTCACCCTCTCTCGGTTTGGGGTGAAAAGTCCAGATCTTTAGAATGTGTTGATTGGGACCAGGCTTGGGAGGAGCGTGGCTTATCACCCATGCCATGGAAAGTTTCCCTGTTTGCTGAAGCCTACTGCCTTTGGTGAAGTTATTGATCACTCACCAGTGGGTCCCAACCTTCATTCCAAACAAATTCGTCTTATTTTTACCTTTCGTGAAGCTCATATATCTAAATATTTAAACTTCCCTCCAAATAACACTTATTAAGTAGTGGTTACTTTTTCAGTTTTTAAGTGACCAAGGATTCACCCAACAGTCCAAGCAGTATGAAGTAGCCTGTTGTTAGGCCAAAAGGGAAGAAACTTGCTACTTTGTTTTCTGGAAAACTCCGTGTTTAAAGGACAATAGCGTTAGGCCCCTGTTATAATGAAAGACTTTTGAGACCACACAGTCCACTCCCTCATTTTTTAGACAAGAGAATTTCTCAGAGATGGTAAGTTAGCGAGTCAAGGCCACACAGTGAAACTTCTTTGGACAATGATGAATTGTTTTTCCCATGAGAGCATTTAGAGTTGGGGTCAGGGCGCTGTGGGTGGGTGGGGGGCCCTGCTGCAAGAGGCTTTTGTAGACCCTTCCCCTCCTCACTTTCTGGACCTGGTGTGGCCTGGGTCAGCTTCCAGGGAACTGGGCTTGGACTGGTGTGTTAGCTCTCCCAAGCAGCCTGAGGACTGAATGCCATTCAGTCCTCCACTAGGAATGTATTTTTTGCTTAAAACCAAAAGAGGTGGCTCCCTTCCTTCATCTGAGCTTTTGGCATTTTGTTCTCTATTGTTAAGCTGCCTTCTGCTCTTTTCTTTGGACTCCCAGTCTACCCCGCTGTCACAGATGTGGTAGAGATACTTACCAGGGGAGGCAGTTAGGATCCTGCCTTTCTGAAAGTGACACATGTATGGGTCCCAGATGTGTTTAGGGGACGCCCCAGTCACTTCTAACAGGCCCTACTTCTCAGGTGACCCGGCGCTTTGGAATCCCCGGGCTGAAGAAAACCATGGACTGGTTTGGCTATTATGGAGGCCCCTGCCGGGCCCCCTTGCAGGAGCTGAGCCCCATGCAGGAAGAGGAGCTGCGCATGGATTTCACCAGCAACGGCTGGCTCTGAGGGCCAGCAGGGGACATGCCTGGTCAGCCCACCTCAGCCTCCTGCCTGGCACCTGCCATCGGAAGAGGAACATGGCGGAAGGGCTGGAGTCTCCTTTCCCTCCTTGGCCTTCCAGTGGCCTCTCACCAGGCACTGCCTTGCTCTCGTACTTCATGTTCTCACAGCCCATGACTTCACGCATTGTGTCCTATATGCTGGGTCTCTAGAGACCTTCAGTCTGGAAAGGAGTCGTTTCTTCCATGTCTCTCTACTGTGCCAGAGGGGAGAAGGGTGGGGTGCAGCTGGGCACAGAAAGGCCATGTGTTTTACTCAAGGGAAGAAGACTTCACTTTGGGATACAAACCTGAGTGTAGCCCAGTGAGGCTGGAGGCCAGGGCTACTCCAGAAAACCAGAGTTCCGACACTGGAAGCCCAGGAAGCGGTCGGCTCAGAAACCTGATGAGCAAAGCACTGCTGGTCTTTGAAAGACTCCCAAGCTGCATTCCAGCCACAGCACCCTGTCCTAAATCTATTTCCATTCATCTCATATTCTCGTCTCTACCCTTGATCTCAACCACCCAGTGCACAGACACCCCAGTGGTTTGCCAGAATTGGTGAATCATGACACCTGGTGGATGAATGTTACATTCTGGGAGACTCTTCTAGCTAGCCCAGGTCTGGAACATTAGGGAAGGACTTGGCCTGAGATAGGACCAACCTTTCCTCTCACCTGTAGTTACTCTGCTTTCACTATTAAAAATAATTACTTTGTTACTGCAATAAAATTTAATGTTAAACTAGTATGACTATGTACAGATTGACACTCCACTGCAGTGCAGATCTTAGGGATCTCTGCCCTTATATCAAGAATCTTCCTAGAGGTAATTAAGTTCTGAAGGTCACTTCTGGCTAGCTCTGAGAGAGGCCTTCGCAATACTGAGCAGACATAGGCATTAGGTGGTGGTCTAGGGAAAGGCTTATCAAAGTCATAAATGGGAGAGGTAAGAGGCAAAAGATTCAACTGAGATATTTAGAAATACTTAGTACGTTAATCAGAAAGGCCACTTTTTTCAAAATGTTCACCGATGTTTGGTGATATCTAACTAGAGTCAGAAAACCTGAGATCATTTTTTTTAATTAGTGGTTAAAAAGAAAGATAAGCAGATCCTTGTTTAGGGCAGAAGCTAGAAGAGACTATGAAGGGGATCAGTCTCCTGCAGAACCGGGGCTCTATCAGGATGGCACTGAATCTCAGGGCTCAGCACGTGGCCTCTTCTCATAGGCCGTCTCCAGAGGACCTGGGCTCAGAGGAGAACCAGACTTAGAGATGGGGGGGAAGTTAATGACAGGGAGGCAGCCTGGTATCCTGGTGAAAAGCTCAGCCCCTGGGCTTAAGCTGGCCTGGATTAAAGTTCTGCGATGTGCCCCTTAGAGTTGACAGGACCTTGGAGAAACTGCCTTACTGCCCTGAGCTTGTGTGTAATGCAGTTATAACTAGAACCGCCCTCTCAGGCTGTTCCTGTGTAAGATATCTGGTGCATGCAAGGGCAGGGTGGCAGGCAAACACACACGCTAGCTGAGCTGGAGGAGTGTTGCTCCATTTGCTGCAGAGAATGGGGAATCCAGGCAGGAGGTGACCTGCCTAAGGGAAACCAGCTGGTGCCAATAGCTGGTCCCAGGACATCAGCAGGAAGTGCTTTAGAATCAGAAAAGTGGGGACTGAAAATCAGCTCTGCCACTTACTAGTTTGGGCCACCTGAGCGTATCTGATTAAAAAAGCTCCTACACTTCAGAGGTTTAGAGAATAGTTATCATGCATTAAATGTTCAGTGCCATGTCAGTTCTTAACTCCAATCTGTGATTAAATTTTAGAAACAGCAAATGGGTTAATATTCGAATGCAGAGCGATAAAGCCACAGAAACTAAGTATAGGCAGTTCTGGTGATTTGTTTATTCCGCATCAACACTTGTTTCTACAGTACAATTCAGAGAATAAATAGAGGCACACGGCTAGAATGTCCACCACCATCTGCTACTGAGATATTCAGTGTGAGGGTAAGGGGCTGGGGCTGGGGGGCAGGGTGTAACTGCTGGGGGTCACAAGGAACTGGACGCCTGTGTGAAAACTGTACAGGGATCCCGGCAGTCAAGATCTGATCCCCAGGCCTGACAACCAAGGTTCACAGTAAAGAGTTACAGTAAACCAAATGGACAGTGCTCTTTTAGTTCACTGCAGTCCTAGAAGGCTCCCATTCTAGCGAAACTCCAGGGGGTCAAGGTGGGGCTGGGCTACCAGTCCACTGGAAGGAACTGTGTCAGCGCAAGCTGTCCCTAAGGATTCAACTCACTTTATGACGGGGCCTGACGTGGTTCAGCCATGTCTGCCCTTTGCCCTGAAGTAATGAATACAACTTATGAGGTGACTGTTGACATCAGTTTCTTTCTTGACTGTTTCTTAAAGGGATCCTGTCCCATGTCTAAGGAAGGAGAGAGGCACAAATGGGGACTATCTGCTTTAACTCAGGCAAGGAAGACAGCCTGCAAAGTGAAGAGAGGGAAACGGCACTCTACTGACTCCTTCACAGGGGTAGTAAGTAGAGATGAGTACCAGTCTGGCAGACAAGGCATGGGCCTGGAACCCACATTAAATGAGGGCCTAAGGTGGAGAAAAGCTCTGGTGTTGATTTTCACAGGCAGACAGTGTTGTCGAAACCACCCCATTCTTTCCCCTCTTTCTCCAGGATTGCAGAAAGCACTGGCCCTAAATGGGGTCCCTAAGTTGTCCCAAAAATAGGCAGAAAGAAGAGATTCCGCATGGTAGCACAAAATGAAGTTGAAGGCGACAGCCGGTGGGCCCTGGGTAGCCCACCCATTGGAACAGCGAGTCCACAAGCGACGAAAGGAAAAGACAGAGCAGGCAACAGCTGCCTCAGGGCCTCCGGGCCAGAGTCCTCAGAACTTCTGTGACCAAATCCCTGATTGGCCGGTGACAGCCCGTCGTGAGGCTTCTGCACCCGACATCCTCATTTCCTCTCACAGCTGGCTGATTTGTTCACCTCCCCCGAACGCCCCTCAGGTGGGGCCGTCAGGCCGCCAGGTTTCTGGCGGACTTGGAGGCGCTCTGGGCGCGCTGAACCACCGCGGAGCACTTCTCCCGCCGCAGCAGCTTGTTGTTCTCAAACAGACCTTCGTTGCGGGGTATTCCGTGAGAACCGTCAGGGAAAGTCAGCAGGCCTGTGGGGAGGACAGAGAATATGGCGCCGACAGCGTAACCCCGTCAGCTGGTGTCAGCTGGGTATGCAGAGGCTACGCAGGTGGAAACGCCCAGCTCTACCGGTAAGTCCAAGGCACAGACATCACACGTTGTCACTAGGGACCGCAGGGCGTGACCGCAGGGCATCTGCAGGCTGAACCCTAAAATGGTGCACTTCCACCCATGTTATGCTCACCTCAGTCACCCGTGCTGCTGGGCTGCGACTTACCAAAACCATCTACTCTGCCATTTTTAAATTCTCCCTCAAAGGTCATGTTGTCGTGTCGAACGAAGACTCCAACGCCATTAAACTTGCCCTGGGCAAACTCCCCCTCATACCTGCAGAAACACAAGAGGTTAGCCTGTAGTGGGTGCTGAGCTGTCCTGTTTAACTCGGCCAAGCAACTGATGTGTGCTGTTAATGTCAAGGAGGGAAGCAGATTCAGCTGCTTTCAGAGCTCCATGGTGCTGGCTCCCTCCAGGGAACCCTAATCTCAGGAGGGGACATCTGATGCAACTGGCAGTGGGTGCCTTCCTGGTGGCCTAGGGGTTAAGTCTCAGCACTCCCAGGAGGGCTTGAGTTCTATCCCCTGCCAGGGAGTTATGTTAACCCACATATGGCATAGCAGATCTCTCCTGTGCACACTACCCCCACCCTTAGCAGTGTATTTCGGTGAATCTGCCTGTTCTGCTCCCACCTCTGGCCTACACCCCAGTTCTTCTATGCCAAAAAAAAAAAAAAAGTATTATTAAAAAACGAGAATGGCAGTGGGGTGGAAGATCATTTGCCTCCTTGTCATTTCAAATTGTGAAAATATTTAACCACTAAAAAAATAATTATAATAACCAATAAAAGAAATCTGTTCTCATTGCTGCTTTCAGAGGGCCTAGGGCAAGCTCAGGTTTAACCAGATAAATGACATTACTGCATTTTTAGAGCAGAACCTCCCTAGTTTAGGCTGAGAAAAAAGTGATCTAATACCCACCTTGAGCCATCTGAGAAGGTCAGTACCCCAAAGCCATTGAATAGTCCATTCTCAAAATGACCCAGGTAGGTGCCACCATCTGCAAACATCAGTCGGCCAAAACCATGTCTGCGACCTGAGCAAAGAGAAGGGCAGGTGTCAGTTTGGATGGGGCAAATAATGGGGATCCTCTCACTAACACCCCCTACCTTCAATCACCCCACCCTCAAAAGAAAAAAAGAGGATAATATGTAATCCAGAGTTAGGAAAACCAGGCTCCTAGACCTTCCCATCTTAAGTTCTCAACCATCATATTGGGTTTCTCTAAGGTAAGAAGACACTTAAAAATAGAACTAGCTAACACTTACAGTAACTTTACTGTGTGCCAGGCACTCTTCTAACCCCTTTGCATTCATCATCTTATTTAATCTTCATGACAACCTTATAGGGCAGATACAATACCCCTATTATTCCCATTTAACAGATGTGGAAACCAAGGCAAAAAGCAGTTAAATAATGTACTCATGGTCACAGAGCAATTAAGAGCTACAGCTAGAAGGCCAATGCAGCAGGCAGCCTCATTCAAGAGCTCTCAAGACTTACCTAGTTGCCTCTTTGAGAAAACAGAGATGTCTCCTTTAATTCAAGCTACTGGGCAAACCTAATAGCCTCACTGGCAATGTTGGTTTGAGCTCTGTTACATTGATAGGGCTGTGCTTACCCACTGAACTAATCGGGAAACAAAGCAAGATGCTGGGGGAGCAGTATGATGCTGAACAGCAAGATGCTGTCTGACCACTCTTCAGTATGAGGGAGCCCTTTGGCAGACAGAGACTGCCCAGCACAGCCTCAGGAAGTCTGTCCTCTACAAGGCCACATTAAAAGGGACAGCAGGTGTTGGGGAGGCAGAAGAAAAGACTTGGGATGTATGGAGGCAAGGTCACATCCCATCAGCATAATCTCTCCTGTCAAGGCTCAACAATTCTAGAAATGGGATGAGCTGCACTTTGCTGGCAAAGTCCCTCTGGGGTAGTTCCGGGTTTGTTAGGTGACCAGACTGTGTCCAAACTGAACATCATAATACCACTTCCTGTAATCTCAGGATTGGAAGAATTTTACCATTCCTGTGAACGGATACTTCCAAGTGGAATGATATATCACAGGAAATTCAAGGTCAGGAATGTCATCTGCTCTTGAGCATCTGTCTTAATTTCCAGATCTTCCTTAACTTCTAAAGATTCATTGGAATGAAGTCATTGCAATGAATTTTGTACTTTCCAATTTATGGACACTTAAAGCAATTCATTTTATTCTGCTAGGTATATTAGCATTTATAAAAACAATTTCCAAATAATACCATTAAAGGATAAAAAACCGTTAAAATGCTTGAAATTTAGAAGTGGAAAGTTTAACTTATTTCTGGAGGTTGGATTAAAAACAGCATTTCTAATTTCTTTATTTATAATTCTCAAACCAAATAAAGGAAAGGCATTATTCAGATTGAACTGGCGTTAGAAATGAAGACTCATACAGTTGGTTTACATATCTCGATGTATTTGGCCCTTGGCCGAATGAAGTGTGCCCCAGGGGTACTCTTACCCTCCTTCCACTCTCCACGATATTCCTCTCCACTGGAGTAGGTGAAGGAGCCTTTTGTCAGGGTCATGGTGGCAGCTTACAGAAGAAAAGGATGAAAACTGCAGAAACGAGCAGAGAACTAGTGTCACAGGGTGGCGGAAGGAAAGGACTCCATGGTAGTTTTTTAGATACATTCTCATGCTTCTAGTCTGGTAGGTATCTACTACCTTCAGTATGTGTAACAAAAAGAGCCACTTCCCCAACCACCACCTCCACCGCCACCTCTGTCCAGGCAGTCTTATCTTCCTGCTTAAAAGTTCTCAACTAGTTCTAATTTTCGATGGCCTGAAATGGAAATTAATCTACAGATATTTAGTCCATACCTCTTTGTGCTTAGCTGATGTAAAAAAGTCTCTTCAATGAGTTTATAATCTCGTTAACAAGACTAACGTTTGAAAGACTGAATTAGACAAGAGATAACATAATTAAGGGGCAGATTGGATGGCAGACAGCAACAAAGACAATGGATGGGCAGAATTTAAAACAAGCAGTGAAAAAAAAGCAAAGGGTAATTCCAAATTGATCTGCAGCAAGCAGAGGGGAAGGAATGAAAACCTAAAGAGCAATGTCACAGGATGTTCAGAGGGAGAAGCAGCAGCCTGGAGTGGAGTCACAGGAAATAAAACTGCCTAGCTGGGTACACTCAGCCTAAATCTTAAATCTGAAAAGAAACTCTTAGATTTAATCCAAATGCCCCCTTTTTTTATTAATTTATTTATGTATGCAAGAACTGGGGTACAGGCCAGATGTGGGGGTGGGTGAGAGGATTCACCAGAGACAGAGTGGGGAACAGAACAGACAGATTGGCTGAAGTACACTGCTGAGGGGAGCAGCGGGCGAGGCAGGACTGATCTGCTACACCATGTGGGTCCACTCCCTGGCTGGGGATTGAACTTGTGCTGTAGTGGCTGCCGATGCTTCACAGTGCTATGCTTAACCCCTTGCGCCACCAGGGCGGCTCCCCAAATGCCCATCTTTTACACAGAGAGAAGCAAAAGCTGGGGTTGGTTAAACGCTGCTCATTGACAATGTTGGAACTAATGTCACACCACCCTGGCCGGCTGCTAGTCCTTTCCTCGGACGACGTGTTTTGCTTTAGGGCAGGCTAGCTTAGGAACACTTTTGGAAGCTAGGCAGACGAGCTTATAGCTGGCAAGGTAGAGAAGAGAGGCAGCGTTTAAGAAAAATGAAATTGATAGCAAGGAGGATGGGTTGGAGCAGAGAAGCCTATGGTCAGAGACTCTCCCTAGGCAGGTGGCATCATCATTTGGGAGACTGAAAATATGCAGGAAATATTCTCCATCCCTCCAGTCCCTTGCAATGTGACCTGTTTGAAGTAGTTTATTCCTTCACCCACTGGATCTGAGAGTTCTATGACTCGCTTTGGCTAATGGAACATTAGCAAAGGTGTGCAAGTAACAGTCTGAAAAGCACTTGGACAATAGGCTTGTCCTTTGCTGCACTTGGACCTGTCTGCCCTGATGTGATGAGCCCAAGCTGGTCTGATTGATGTTGAGGGACCACTCAGGGCAGCTGGCCGGCTGAGCGCAGATGCATGGGTGAGCTCAGAAGAGACCTGGAGAACTGCCCTTCTGAGCCCAGACCCAGAAGATAGACTCAAGAAAATGATAGGACTAAAGAAACGTGGTTGTTTTAAGCCATTTCACTTTGAGGTGGTGTGTTACTACCTAGCAAAAGCTAACTGGTACACCCAGGTGTGAGAACGTAAGGCCTGAACCAGGGAGATAACAAATTAGTGGGAGCAAGAGCCACTCCTCGTTAGTATAGTGGTGAGTATCCCCGCCTGTCACAAATTAGTGGGAGCGTAAGAATGACTATGGCAGACACATCACAGGGGACAATAAGATACGGACACTGGTGAGGTGTGGCTTCAAAGAATGATAAAAGAATGTTTATATTCAAGGATATTTGATAAGAAAGGAGTTCAGATACTTAAAATATTAGCTATATACAGAGATAGATAGAATCACTTGACAAATTGAAAAAAATACAGTTTCTACTTCTTGTTAGTTCCCTAGATCTAGTCATCTTTTCATCTTTCCCAGATCTAAGCAATACAATGCCTTCTCACGGGACTGTGACAACAGACTCCTGTGCCCACATGCACTGAATCAGATTCTGTTGTTAGCACGCATCAGATTCTTACACACACTTGAAAGCCTATGGATTTTACTGCCCTCTGCTCTAGAAAGGTCCTGTTATTAATAATTAACCTAGAGTCTGAGTCTAAGCTACCTGCGTTGTAATAGGCAAGTGCTCCTGCTCTTCAGAGCATTAGCACCAGACCTGGAGGACAAGACAGGAGTGGAGTCTTAAGTCCAGGTGGGCCTGGGGCCAACAACTGGCTTTCTTTTCCTTTAAACCCTAGAGGGGCGCAAGTCACTCCCATGTTAAAGATTGTATGGATGCCTCCATCGTGGAAATCTAGAGGGGGTTACAGGGAGAAGGTTCCACAGTACAAGAGGGATGTGGCAGAGTTTATACAAAAATGATGCTTTAAATGTCCACCTAGGGCCTTCCTGGTGGCGCAGTAGGTTAAACAACGCACTATGGAGCAGATCACAGTTACTGCAGCACGAGTTCGATCCCTGCTGCCGGCCACGGAAGTGATCCACATGGCGCGGCAGACCTCTCCCGCCTTGCCCACTGCTGCCCTTGTATTTCTGTTGTTGATGTGCCTGTTCTGTTCCTGGCTCTGTCTCTGGTGAATCCTCTCACCCCTTCACCCCATACCTCTGGCCTGCACCCCAATTCTGGTATGCATAAATAAATAAATCTTAAAAAAAAATGTCCACCTAAAACAAGATGTACATCAAGCTTATCTTCCTCAAATACTGGCAGTAGACAGTGCTGGGTTATTTTTACTTCAGATCAGGTGATAATATAAAGTCCAACCCTCTGAACACCAGAGAAATTATTTGAAATACCTTTATCACAACAATGAACATTTATTGATCCCTTGTGTGTGCTATATTTTTAAAATACAGTATTTAATTCCATTTCACAATTTTATGGGGTGGCTATTATTTCACTTTACAGATGAGGAGCCTGAGGTACCCAGAGGGTAACTACGGTCACTCAGTTAATGTGGGCTAGCTGCAATGAGAACCCTCAGAGGCAGCTGGCCTCTGGGACCCACGGTCTTAAACACAACCAAATCTTGTCCTGTGCGCCTCCCAGTGTAACAGAGTGGCTGTGTAGACCCTGGTAGCACAAAGACTGCGTTCACATCCTGCTTCACTGTGTAATCTTGGGAAAGTTACTTAAGCATCTCTGAATCCAGGTTTCCTCATCTACAAAGTGGATATATACCTACTTCACAGAATTGGCATATGGGTCAAATTAAGTAATACGTACGAATATACTGCCTGGCCCTGTCCATTAAATGTAATGTTCTTTTCCTCCTTCAAAAGAGACAGTAACACACACACATTTACTTACGCTAATGGAATTTCTCTAAAGTCTCGCCACAAAAATGCTACCAACATAATTCAAACAAATTTTTGAAAAAAAAAAAAATCAGCAATTTTGACTTAGGATGTAAGAACTGCAGTTGCCGTTCCTCTGTACTTTATCAAATCCTCTGGGCTAGTTCACTTTTGGCTCATGTCATCACAATTGTGGGTCTAGATGCTGAAAGGCCAGTAATGGTCAGATGTGAAAACAGCCTGGCCTGAACAGAGCAGGCTCAGTCATATCTTCGAGGCCTTGGCCCTTTTTCGAATCTCTAGTTTCTTTCCGGCTGAGGACAAATAAGTCCTGAAGCCATGAGGACAAAGGAGACCTGATAATCCCTGTGCTCTCAGCCACATTTAGAGCAACACTCACTTCTACCCCCACAGCAAAAGCCGGCATTGCGGAAGCTTTTGTAGTGATGGAGTCATGCCCACTGATCTGCCTGGGGTTTTCTCTTCTCCAGTTACTCAGGAACTCCAAGTCCAGCGCCTCTCAAGAGTAGATGTCCCAAGATAAGGATTCTTTCTTGTCTTAAAGCCCCTCAGCACTTCCAGGCCTCTTTTCTCAGAGAGGCGATGCTGGCACTGGTGTGCCATCCCTGGCCCATCAGCCCTCCACAAGGCTAGCATCCAATTTCAGGCTCTTATCACCAGCCCAGCATCACTGTGTGCCTGGGGTGGAGGTCAGCACGACTCCCTCGCAAATACAACATTAATGAGAGGAAGAGAAGCAGTTTTCCATCAAAACTGCAGAGGAAAACTCTTTCCAGTGCAGATAGGTGTTTTGATAAATAGACAGCCTTGGTCTGTTCTTCCCAGAACTAATTAAGGCAGAGTACTAAAAGCTTATGTTACCAATCTAAAGTATTTTATTCCTTCAAAACAAATCAATCTGTGTCTTTCTAATAAATCTGATGACTAACCCGCCATTCCAAAATATAAACACAAGGTCATTATTGCTACAAGAGGATAAGGCATTCCCTTTACACGTCTGGCAGTTGCTAACTAACTTGTCTTCAATTCAAAATGTTGGAGGTATTGCGGTGTGACTTGAATCAACCTGAAAAAACTGAGGTTAAAGGAGGTGGCTTCTTGTATTTATTTGCTTTTCCTCAAGGCTATGTGACACTTCCAAATACCTTCTCTCCAAATACTGTCTTACCTTGTTTCAAAGGGACAGAAGACAGTCCCTCTGTAAGAAAGGGACCAGTGTTCCTCCAAGTTTGAAGATCACCTATGAACAAAGTAAACCCTCAAATTGTAAAATTGATCGCTCTTTTGGTATGTTGTTGCCATATGTGATGGATTCTCCCGGGAGGTCACCATATTGATGCCGAACTTAGTGCGGACACCCGATCGGCATAGCGCACTACAGCCCAGAACTCCTGGACTCAAGCGATCCTCCAGCCTCAGCCTCCCGAGTAGCTGGGACTACAGGCGCGCGCCACCACGCCCGGCCATATGTGATGGATTCTATTTTCCAGAGATGGTTGCAATCATCTCTCCTGTCTTAGACATTCTTCTGCAATTGACCTTGCCATTGCTTCATAAAAAGGTGGAGCCTAACTTCTCTCCTTTGAAGCTGGGCAGACTTGTGATTGCTAATAATACAGGATGGCCATGGTGTGTTCCGAAGTTCAATCATAAAAGATGATGCAACTTCCAGCTTGCTGGCACTCTTTCACTTGGAGACATGAGCCAGCCCATCAAATGAGAAGTCTGACTACCTTGAGGGTGCCATGCTGAGGATGCTGAGTCACACAGAGCCACGTGTATTGGTGCTGTGGTTGGCAGTCTTCACCTTTGAATCATCTTAGCCCAGGTGCCAGGATTCAGTGAAAGAGCCTTTGGATGATTCTAGCCCCCAGTCATTGAGCCTGCATCCCACCTGAGTTCGCATGGAACAGAGAGATCCTGCAATGATGCCCTGTCCTAATTTCTGTCTCACAGAATCCAAGAGCATCTATCGTTGTTTTTTGCAGCTAAGTTTGGGGTAATTTGATATAGAGCAATCAATTGTAACTAGACTATCATATTTCAGACTAACTTAGCCACCAGCCTTTCCCATATTGTTTTCATGCTACAAATTTCCATTCCTTTTTAATCTAGAGATATATAGTAAATTCCCCTCATCCATCCCCAAGAACATAATCAGAAGTGCTAATTAAAGGGAACATACAGGTTCAAAACTTCTACATGTGTCCAAGTCATTGATATTCTCCCTTGTTGAGACAATGTCAGAATATTCATTATTCTGTTCATGACTTCTGTAACTAGCCATGCTAATAGTCAGCTGAACAGCCATTGAACAAAAAGGAATTTCATCAGTTACCATAATCACTGCAACAAGTCCAATTAAATAAAATATAGCCAGTACTGATAATTTGAAAAACCCAATATGTTAATAAGAAATACAAATTAGGGCCTCCCTCCTGGTGGTGCAGGGGTTAAAGACACAGCATTATTAAGCTATCACAAGCCACTGCAACATGAGTTCAATCCCCAGCCAAGAAGTTTTACCCACATGGTGCAGCAGACCTCTCCTGTCTCGCCCACTGCTCCCTTGGCAGTGTATTTCAGTATATCTGCCTGTTGTGCTCCCCACTCTGTCTCTGGTGAATCCTGTCACCCCCCTCACCTCTGGCCTATACCCCAGTTCTTGTATGCATAAACAAATAAATCTTAAAAAAACCCACCAAATCAGTATTTGTATCAATTATTTAAAAAAAAAATCTTTTTTTCAACTATAAGAACAAAATGGTGATCCAAAAGGGGAAAGAGAATGGGGGTTAAGTTGGGTTAAATAGGTCAACTGTATGATGAAGGGAGGAAACCAGACATATGGTAAAGAACAAATTATACTATTTACAGATGCAGTTTTATAATGCTGTACACCTAAAACCTAAGTAATGTTATAAACCAACTTTAATTCAATTAAAAACATTAAAAAGAATCTTTTTAAAGAGAAGAGCCTAGCAATTTAGGCTTCAGATATGTATATGGAATGTACTGACAAAGCCAAGATGATTCATACTTCTAAACAGATACCTACCCTCACTGCTCTCTTGAAAGAAGGGCTGCAAAGGATCAACTCAAACATTTGTCTAAGAAAATTACTATTTTGTCTCTGTAAACCAGTACACTATTAGTCTGCACAGTAGACTATCTCCCCGCTATCTTTATTTTCTCCTACTTTAGACATTTCCAAGTAGGGCTCGGTGATAGAAGTGAAAATTTTAGTTTCCATTTTCATGTGTCTTTCTTTAATTTTAGAAATCAAACTTGTTTAAAAGATTTACGTATTCATAGTAATCTGTGTCCAAATAAAGAGGTTTGGGAGAAAAAATGAACATAAAGGGGAAAAAGATGTTCAGTTTAAGGATACTGTTTGGAGGTAGCCACCTTAACTACCCAAATAGACCTTAACATTGTCCCCTCCAAACCACCTTCCTCAGAGTATGACAGTCTTATAAAGGGCTTTTTCAGAATCCTAAAAAGAAGAAAATAAAGGTTTTGATAAATGAAGATTAGGTTTGTAAGAAACCTAAAACAAAGAATGAAATGTCCTTTTAAAAAATGTTTTAAATGAGCTTGAAATAACTTGTATTCAGGTCTAAGTCTTTCATTGACTTGAAACGTAAACAAATGCACCTACTAGATAAAGTTCTTATTTAGGAAGATTGTGGGCCAGTTAGATTGAAAAAATGATTTTTGGGAGGTGATTGGAACTGCCAGTATTTCATGGGAAAGGAAAATGCCTGGCTGTGTTCTAACACAGTCGAGTTACTCCTACTCCTAAACAGTTTGTAGGTGCTAGATTGTAGGGATGTCCTATCAACTAATTGAGGCATCCTATTCTCCAAACCTCCATGTGTAGGACCCCTCACTAGAGCATGGCAGAGGCGGAGCCCAGTGCAAACAATGCCTCAGACCGTAGCAAAGCAACACTTCATTGCTGATCTCCTCATACCTTCTCCACCCCGATCTTGCCTTCCAGCACCGCTCCTGCCCTCTTCCCCATGTCTGCTCCTCACCCGGGCAAGGTCTTCTGCTCAGCACACGCAGCTGCCATTCCCTCCTGGCGCAGCCTCCAACCACACCGCTCGCTAACCCCGGTTCCGTGAGCTCTCTCAAGATTTGGATCCTGCCATAGAGACCGGCTCGGGTGTGGGACCCCACGGGTAGCCGCCCTTATGCCAGCCCTTATGCCCTTATGCCCTTATGCCAGGATGGAGTCACGCTCCCCACCTCCTGTCATCTCGGTCTAGGCTGCTCAATCCCTTCTTCACCATCCACACTTTTCCGGCCCCTTCCCACCCGCGCTGCCAGCCAACCTGGGCTCGGCCTTTTGGGATGACCGTCACGCCCCGACGCAGGGCTCCAGCGGCCCGGACCTCTGCTCAGCCAGGCTCTCCCCTGCCACCTGTCTCTCCACCACCGCCACCAGCGACTGCCCTACTTGACGCCGCCATCCCGGGCAGCCACACTGGGCACAATTCCCGCTGCCTATTGGCTGTTACCTAGGCAACTGGGAGCAACGCCATTTCCCATTGGTCCGGCCCGGGCTCTGCGCCATCTTTGTGCGGGGCGGTGTGTTTCGCAAACCTGGAGCCAAATATCCGAAAGAGGGGTGGGGCTGAACACGTCTTGGGGTCTCACCTTGGCTACCCAGATAGAGCTCAAGTCTTGCGGGTCCAGAGGCCGGGCGGTGGAAAGGTCAATCCTGAACAAAACAATACCTGCATCATAAGCACCACCGATCACAGCTCAAGTGGCTCGGATTTTATTCCTTTTTCCATAACTATAAATAGCTCCGAGTTTAAGGACAGAGCCCAAACCCTGCTTTTGAGGTGCAAATTGTAAATCATACAAAGTGGCTATTGCACTGGGCTATTGTAGCTAACGAGTGTCAACCTCGCGCCCGCATTGTCTTTTGAATGCACTTTTGCATTCATTGCAGGGACTTGCGTTGTTACAACTCATACCCTTTGTGTTAAAAATAAAGGTACATCCTCTCAAATACCATGCATCAAATAATTTATCCATATATTTATCTCTGAACATTGTGAGTGCAGTGTGATACCAGGTTCTGCCAGGTTAGAAAAAGACATGAGCACTGTCCGCCTGGACACTCGCTACCTAAATGAGAAGAAAAGATTCAGGTACATAGAAGAATCTAAGACTATATTATACTTAAGAGAAAGCAAGTGTATGAAGAGGGTAAGCAAATTACTTCTCTGAATTGGTATTTCCTTATCTGTAGGATAGGAAACACTACTATGATTTACTACTAATGGCTTACTGGGGGATAGGGGGAGGAAGAGTTGTTTAATGATAAAGAGGAACAAAATAAGATGCCCCAATATGTGCCACTTTGACATATGGATTATGTTGAGCTGAAATTAATTCAAGACACAGCAGACTCTAGAAAAACTTTTATCTCTTCCTCAAACACTATACAGAATTGTCCAACTTGAGTTTCACGTTTCATTTTTTTAGCTCCAATATGTATGTATGTAATTAAATTTGCTTTCTCCTGTCAATCTGTCTTATATCAGTTTAATATTAAACCCAGCCCAAAAACTGAGAAAGGAGGAAGGGAATTTTCCCCCACCCCTAGGTTATGACTATTTCTATTTTATAGATGAGAAACTGAGGCTTATGGAGTAAAGCAAGTTGTTTAAAATAACCAGTAAGTGTGGAGACAGGGTTCAAACTTAAATGTATCTGATTCCCAACCATGCTTCTAATCAGTGCATCCCACATTACATAAGGTAGTGTTATTGATAATATGAATTTAAACTGAAAGAGGCTTAACTGAAAGAGGTTTAAGTATGTGAGTACTCTGGCTAATTATGTTCTCCTTCAGATGCCACCCATAGTTATTCCGGATTACTGCTCCGTTCCTGTGTCTGGAATTTGTTTCCCACATCAGTTCCCTGCTTAAGAAATATTCTCTAAAGCTCCCCAGTGGCCTTTCACATGGCTGCCTGGTGTCTTCTCTAGCTTTCCAGGTACTTGTTAAGCTAACTTAACCTTGCTTCTCCTTAAATCAGTTGCTGTCTGTATTGTCTGTTCTCTACAGAGCTTAACTTTCCTTTTCCTTTTGTTCCCTGAGTTCTGCTTGGTGTACCCCCTCTCACCAACTCCTCACCCTCTCCCCGCAATTACATTCTTCCTTTAAGACGTAGCTGATAGCCCATGCCACCTTACTTAGGGTCATTGGCGACTCTCCAGTCTACCCCCAGGTCTGCTGGAGTTTTCAGCTCTCCTTGTTAGATCTTTTCCATCTACTGCCTCTGAGAGCTGTGTGTCTTCAGCTTAAGGACAGGGTTATCTTCCCTCTCTTTCCCACTAATAACAATCTGAGCATCTATTGTGTTTAGACAATAGTGAACAAAACAGTCAAGAGCTATTTGGTCTAACGGGACCCTATCTTTCTTCAATTGGAAATTAAGAATTGAACATTGGCCCAGGTGCTGTGTGAACTACAAAGTGACTGAGATTTTTTTCAGACAACCTCTTTATTAAGGGATTTTTGTTTACTTTGCTTTATTTCTGTCTTCTCCAGCACGTAGAATACAGTATTTAATGAATGAGCGCAGCAGTGGATGAATGCAGACACGAAGATGAGATTTCTCCAGTGAGTACTCAAGCGACCGACAATTTAGACAGGTTACTTTACTGACGCACGCACCAGTCAGCAACTGGGAGCTAAGAGCGGGGCTGTGGGGGTTGGAGCAGAGGGCGTGTCTGACCCGGGTATGGCTGACCCGGGTCTGGCTCTGGGAGCACGCGCAGTCTTCCCTGAAGGTGACGGAAGAAAAATGCGGACGGTGCGATTGCGTAGGAACTGTTTCTGATTGGCTACCGTTCGCGCGCGAGGGGTCGTGCCTACTCGTCGCCAAGTAAACAGGGAAGGGAGAGGCGGGCCAAAGAGGCGCCGGACGCGATTGGCCAAACGGGATGGGGGCGTCCTGGATTGGTTCCGGCAGCGAGCTCAGCTGTGTGGAGCGCGCCGGGTCCGGGAGCCGGCGGCCTGAGGGATGGACGAGACGAGCCCACTAGTGTCCCCCGAGCGGGCCCAACCCCCGGACTACACCTTCCCGTCCGGCTCGGGTGCTCACTTTCCGCAGGTGCCCGGCGGTGCGATCCGAGTGGCGTCGGCGGCCGGCCCGGTCCCTTCTCCGCCGGGTTCGCCAGGCCACGACCGGGAGCGGCAGCCACTGCTGGATCGGGCCCGGGGCGCGGCGGCCCAGAGCCAGACCCAAACCGTGGCAGCGCAGGCCCAAGCCCTGGCCGCCCAGGCCGCGGCGGCAGCTCACGCCGCGCAGGCCCACTGCGAGCGGAACGATTTTCCCGAGGACCCGGAGTTCGAGGTAGTGGTGCGCCAGGCCGAAGTGGCCATCGAGCGCGGCATCTTCCCCGAGCGCATCTACCAGGGCTCCAGTGGAAGCTACTTCGTCAAGGACTGTCAGGGGGTGAGAGCGGGCTGTTTGGCTCTGGGGAGGGCGGGTCTGTCTGGGGGAGTTTAGGGCTTCGCACATCCAGAGGGAGAAGGGGGTCTGTTAGGCTGCAAAAGAGGGAAACTTAGCCGTGCGGAGCCGCTTCGCAGGATTTTGGGATGTCGTTAAGGCTGGACGTGGGGAAGCTCTGCAGAATGAAGAAATAAATCAGAACCTACTTGGTGGGGGGGAGGAGCGAGCGGAAAATGGAAAGAGGAAATTGACCAGATACATGTCAGGCACTCTAGTGTGATGGGGCAATCTCTCAGCCTCTGAGCAGAGAGACGCTGGGGGATGCTGCTTTCTAGTAGGTTCCGTTTTCTTCTCTTTTTTTCTGATTCCTCAGCTTTAAACTATTGAAACTACTATTAGGTCATTATATTTGTTAAACTGATGAGTGTTAATAGATTTGAGCCCTGGGCCTGTTCTCTCTTTTTGGACCGATCTGCTCAGTCTCTGTAGAGATCTCTCCCTTTGACTGAACTCTCTTTGTCACTGTGCTTTGAGGAGGATGGGTGACCCGTCAGGGGCCCTGAGGGTTCAGTTCCAGCTTGCTGTGCTGTGGGATGTGTCCTACCACCATCCCAGGCCTCTTATTGGCAGACATTGGTGAAAAAGAGTGGGTGGACTCACCAGTTTCATCTGTCTTGGTTATTGTTCACTTCTGGGAAATTATTCAAATCCTCTTTTATGATTCCTGAGTTTGGAATTAGGAATTTTAGAAACATGGGACTGTCAACTGCCTTTTACTTTAATTTCTCTCTCACGACTATTAATTTGCTTTCCAGATAAAGCATAGTGTTTGCTGACCTTTATTTTGTCCCCTTGTGTGTGTACAGGAGGATGGGGTGGGATGGGATGGGGGCATGGAGTGACCTTTATCCTCTTGAGAACTTCAAAACAATCTAAGCATTTAGAGCAAACCAGAGGTATCAGTGGAAGAGCAGTGGGTCAAAAAACTTCTTCCCTGTCAAAGTTCTCAGATTGTACCAGGATGGTTTATTAGGTAAAAGTGTTATTATATTTGCTAAATTGATGAGTGTTAAAGTTCCCTCAAATTTTCCTTGCATCTTTCTTATGTGAACTTTTTAAATGGACGGTGTATTGTTTTGATAGGAATGCTGAGTGATCAGGATGGGCTATGACTTGTAGCTCTTCATTAGATTCATTCTCCAGATGTCATCGCTGGATTATGAAGAATCAGAGAGTAATTCTATCATCAATTCAGTTAATATAAACTGAGTTGGGGAGAGCTTTGAGAATAATACATCTTCCTAAGTTCTTCAAATACAGAAGCAGTAAGTTAAACTGAAAGTTCAAAGGAGAACCATTCACTTCTAGAACTAAAGAAGGGTAGGTATCCCGAGGTCTAGTTGTTAGCAACATGCTTTCATTGTATTTTTTTGTAAGTGAACCAGAATGAGATCTGATGTATGAGAGTTTTAACTTTCATTTTGTGTTTGTTTAGCTTATTGGATGATGGAAGGAGGGACTGAGAGTGTCTTTGAGAGGTACAGCAGTAGGAGGAAGGCTTTTGTTTTTCTTTCATGACACTGTTACAGCTCTGCGGGAAGTATGTCAGGTCAGCTGAGAAGTGATCTGGTGCTCTGACAGGTGGGAGTAATAGGATCTTTCAGTTGTGCCTGGCAGGTAAAGCACTACCACCTCAGTGTATAAGACAGAGAATGATAGACTGTGGGTATGTTTCTTGGTGACTTGCAGGATCCCAGTCTCTAAAATTTCCTGGCCACTGTGCTTTCTTAGAGTGGAATTCAAAACACATATACTCTGACAAAATTCATTAATGTAACCATCTTGCTTCCACTGAGGAAATGTGATTTAGAGTAGAAAACCACTTCCTAAATGCTGTGGTGGGCTATACTGGCCTGCAGACTCCCTGTTGCAGGGCTTGTCATGTTTGGCCCTGCTCCAAATGTGTTTATCTTATTTAACAATTGCTTAGATAGCACTTACTACATGCCAACTACTATTTAAAAATTTACAAATAATAACTCAATCTCCTTGAAGATAGGTAATATTATTATCCCTGCAGTTGATAACACTCAGGTACTCTTTCTAAATAATTCACCTAGCATCTAGTAGATAGTCAATAGGCGGTAAGATTCAGACCCAGACATACTAACTCCTGAGTTCATGCTCCTAACCAGTATAGAGTTAGTCACTGAATTTCTGATTAATCACTGAATTTCTGATTTCTCTTTATGGCTAGAATATAGACTTGGCTGTGTATGGCAGAAAATTTAAAATGTTAAATAATAATAATAACTTGAATAAAAGTAATGAGTCAATGACTCATAAAAGAAGTCTACTGCTCCGGGCTGCTGTGGGATTTCACTTTTTTGGGGGTGCAGACTTTTCCCATCCAGCTGACTAGCTGTCCTCAGCATGTAGTTTCTACTTTGGGAACCGAGGTGGTTACTCAAGGAGCAGATATCTTGTATACTCTTCAGTCAAGTTTTAAGAAGGAAAGAGGACTTAAGCCCCCTCTTCCTTTAATACATTTCCAGAAAGTTGTGCTAGATTCTTTTTATATTTCATTGTTTAGAACTTAGCTATAGTAGTGACTAGGAACTAGTCTTTATCTTGCCCAGCTAAAACTCAGGGGTCCTGTGTTCAGAGAAGAGGGAACAATGACTGGGAGAACCAGCAGTTCTTCCAACAGCTGCTTTTGCAGATAGACAGTCCAAAAGGCTCTTGAAAATATTAGCCCTGATTCTACTTCCCATTTGGGACGGTTTCTCCCTCAGCACAAACAGATGGGTACCTGGAACAGTGAGATGGAAAATGCCAGATCAGAAATCTTGGTAGAGAATACTTATAATACCTTCCTCACTTACATCCTTGTGTTTTAGGTCTCAAACCCAGTCACCTACAAAAGTGTTTTTGAGCACTTTCTTTTTTATGAGGCTAGTACTAGTAGATGTACATTTGCCAAGAATCATAGAGTAGCATGCGATTCACTAGTTTATTAAGAGGATTAATATGAGATCTCTCACATGAAAGCCCTAGCATAGTTTCTCATGCTTAGCTGGAGATCAGCATGTTTTGTTTTGAAGTTACATGCTTACTGACCTCAGGATTAGACTTTCTTGGTTACATGGCATTGAATAAGATAAGAGTAGTATAATTTTGGAGAGATGCTTCCATGACCATTGAGAACAGTAATTCATTAACTTGTGCTGATTGGTATTTTACAAAATTTTACAGCTGCACATTTTCTAGGAAGTTAACCTTCATTAGTAATTATCTGTCATTTAAAAACCATGATTTTTTAATGACCATAGTGTGGTATTTTTTTCCATTTTTCAAATGCAAAATTATAATACTGAACCTGTTTCTAGCTATCTGTGCTCTCCAAGAAATTCTGATGTCCTGTATTTGGTTGAGAACCATACTGATAACCATTACCAAATAAGGAATCTCAAACAGAGTAAGTTTTTTAAACTAAAATGTTAAGAGACAGTCATGTTTGCATATCATATATATAATTGTAGTTCCTAAGAGTTAAAACATCACCTACTGTCTGTTATAGGGAGCCAAGCCGGCCGTAGTTTCAAGGCTGAGGCAGGTTGGGTCAATGGCAGTGAATGGGAAAATAATTATAGGTTACATCTCTTTTATACATTCAGTTTGGATTCTGTCTTCTTTTAGGGTCTCTCATATTTGGAGTAGATCATCCCTGTCTTTTGTAAGGTTAACATTATAAATAAGACTTTCTTCCAACCCCTAAAATAGAATGTATTAGTTCTCAGAAATGGTTCAGGGGCCTGAAGCAGTACCTTTTTGGAGTCCACAGATGAAACATATTTTCATATTAATTTAAAGACTTTCACTAAAGTCTTTCTTTTCACTAAAAATTGTTTTAAAAAAGTTACTTTTCATAACAGCGTATCACTGAAGTTAACATGTAATGTGTTTATTTTTATTAAGTGAATTAGTGGTCTTAACATTTCATTTTTAACTTCTGATACATTAAGTCTAGGTTTTGCCCACATAAACAAAGGTGTTTGGGCTCCTTAATAATTTTTAAAAGGTTAAAAGTATGTTGAGACCTAAAAGTTTGAGAGCTTGTCCACTTTGTATTTACCAAACTTAAAAAAGAACAGACTGGTTTTATTATTTCTGTATACGTCGCTGTGCAACAAGAATTATGTGCTTGGCTGTCCTAGATTTTCACGTGCATAGTGCTGCCTTCCTTCCTCGGGGCTGCTGGACAGATACCCGAAACCCTTTGATTCCAGGTTCCGGTGAATCACCTCAGGCAATTCTGTTTTTATCTTCAACTTCTTGCTACTTCATAAGCTTCCTGCATCTTACCCTCTTCATTAAAAGAGAATTAGTAAGTGAATGTTAAGGAAATGTGTTTTGAAAATATTGGCATTAAACTGAAACTTTCTTCTAAATGCAGTGAAGGAATTGAATGTACATTAAAGAAGAGAGAGGGTGGTAAGAAAAAAAGAGGCAGTAGTTTATTTTCTTTCTCAACCAGAGTGGTCCATGTCTTTCTAATTTGAATGATTGTAAAGTTTGATTTGACTAAGAAGAATGTTCTTCATTATTCAGTAATACAGTTGGTTATGTAAAAGGAACATTATCTTTGGAAATTAGGCCACGGATTTACTTATAGATCTAACTAGCAACCCCTCAGTGCACTCACACAAATTTGTACTTAGCAAGTGTTAATAGACCCAAATAGGACTGAGGCCTACACTTAGTCCTGAAAAGCACTTGTCTCCCTTTCTGGCTGAATGTCCTCTGGTCCTCCATCCTTCCCACCCTACTATTCCCTGTTTATCCAGTCCAGGCACTCTTATTTATAAAACCCTTGAATATTGAGATGCTTTTAGAGTTGGTAAAACATTTCCTGCTTCTCCTATGGTGAGAGGAAACTGAAAGTTTGAGAGTTCAGTCTATGAATGATGCTTGGTTGCTATCTTGGCTTAAAATTTCTGCTTTTTTTAAGTGGAGTATCTCAGCCCTGATATTTTTCAGTCCCTGCTAGTGTTAGAGATATTTTAGTTTCCCTTTCTTTGGGGACTAGCTTGCTGAACTCTATATTGTGCCTCAGACGAACTCTTGGGCTCTAGGATGTGTGTCAAGATGTTCTGTGGTTTCACTGTCCAAGTTCCAGAGTTTACCATGGACTCCTCAGTGGTTGTCCGAGTGGCCAGCCCCTTGCTACTGCTGCTCTGTGGTTTAGAGCTGACACAGAGAAGAAGCAGAGACACAGAGGGGGATTGCTGCTTACGCTTCTTACAAACCACTGTGGATAAAATTAATTCTGAAGACTTTTGATATAAATATATGCATTTAACTTTTTTTTGCATGAATAAGTTTGCTTGTGTTTATGAATATATTCTTTGGAGGGTGGAGAGGGACATTCTGTATTTCTCTTACCATCTCAGATCCTTGCAAGGCTTCCTGAAGGAGCTGACCCCAAAAGGACCAGTAATTGTTGAAGACAATTACTGGTACCTAGCCAATTCCTAATATGAATACTTAATGCAGGCAGGTAGATGAGTATTTTATACTGTGACCTGCTATTCAGGAAGTGACACCCATGGGAAAATGTCTTGTGACCCAGACTAGCTTAGTTGGCTGTGGGGTGAAGGGAGAGCGAGAGTCATATGACATGAAGATGAATCACTTGAGTATATGCTAGACTTTCTTTGAAACTACCAGTTTGGGGACAGGAGAGAATGAGGGTCTACTGGCCTGGGGAAAAGACCTTCAGGAGGGAGGGACATAGCTCCTGAGCTGCAGCAGCTCCCATATTTCCAAGAACCTTTGAGGATCAGTTACTATCTGCTAGGGAAGATGGATTTTAATCTTTGTTGCATCTCCTGTCTTGGTTTGTTGCCCGCCACAATCACTTAAAAGAACTCCATTCTAACTGGGTAGCAGATTCTTTCACATACTATGATTTTTCTCTTTTGTTGCTTTCTTATTTTGCCATACCTACACTTTTTATTTTAAGGTCTTATTAATAATACTCAGAAGCTGGGACAGTAAAACTGATAAATGAAATCAACCATTAGTGAAGGAATTTTCATACCCTCATTTCTTAATACCTAATTTGCTTCTGTTTTTTGAGATTTTACATAATTTTTAAAGAGACTTTTTAATGAATGTATACAAGAGCTGGAGTGCAGGCCAGAGGTGTGGCAGGGGGAGAGGTGAGAGGACTCACTAGAGACAGAGTGGGCTGAACATTACTGAAATACACTGCTGAGGGGGGCAGCAGGTGAGGCAGGAGAGGTCTGCTGCACCATGTGGGTCAGCTTCCAGGATTGAATTTATGCCTCTGTGGCTGCTAACAACTTCATAGTGCTACAACTTAACTCCTTGCACCACCAGAGAGACCCGACTTCACATAATTGATGCAGAGTAACAGTGTCTTCCCCTTATAAGCTGGGGAGAGGGCTGTGTCTGACTGTAAGTTGGGGTTATCTGCCTTTGCCCGCTCTCTTTTTGTACATGTGTGTTTTATTTTATTATTTTTTAAAAGATTTATTTATTTATGCATACAAGAGCTGGGGTACAGACCAGAGTCCAGGGTAGGTGAGAGGATTCACCAGACAGAGTGGGGAGCAGAACAGGCAGATGGACTGAAACACACTGCCGAGGGCAGCAGCGGGCGAGGCAGGAGAGGTCTGCTATGCCATGTGGGTCCCCTCCCTGGCCAGCGTCAGGGATCGAGCTCGTGCTGCAGTGGCTGTGGTTTGCCCCATAGTGCGTTGCTTAACCCACTGCGCCACCAGGGAGGCCCCTGTACATGTGTGTTTTAAAAGACCATATTGTTTTGTTACTCCCTGCAGGAGTAGCCTGTGTAGGGTGGTGGGCATGCTGGGCTCAGGGTGTGTGTGGTTTGTGAGGAGAGAATGACGACTGGGAGGCTGGAAAGAAAGGGGTTGTGTCTGGAGGCCAGGCCTAAAGCCTGCTGAGATTTACTTCTGGCAGCACGTAGACCTCATAAAGGAGTCATGGTGCCTTCACCCTCTCATTTCTTTCTAGATTCCTGCTGATTTGGTCTGTGAGCTAGTTTAATCAACTTGCCCTTAACATCCTCTCTTTTTTTTTTTTTATTTTGCAGAAGATTATTGCTGTCTTCAAACCCAAGAATGAAGAGCCTTATGGACAGCTGAATCCTAAATGGACCAAGTGGCTGCAAAAGCTGTGCTGTCCCTGCTGCTTTGGCCGTGACTGCCTTGTTCTCAACCAGGGCTATCTTTCAGAGGCAGGGGCCAGCTTGGTTGATCAAAAACTGGAACTCAACATTGTACCCCGTACAAAGGTCAGTTACCTGTCAGTGACCAGGGAACCTTACTACCTGGCCCGACTTTTCCTGGAGTCAAAGCCCTGCTTCGTGTTAGTGGGACTGCTAAGTCCAGTGAGGGCTATTTATGCCCCAAGTCTGGGCTTCTCAGTTTTTTGGTAGAGGGTGGTAGAGTTAGGCTCATGATTTGATCTGATGAACATGATCCTGAGAAGGAAACACATGACATTTTTATATACAATTATTGGAAGTTCTCTGACCCTCTGTGCATATTTATGGGTTCCTGGGTATTTGGATCCCAGATAACCTCAAGCTGGTTAGGAACCTATCTACTTATGTTGTTCACCTTCTGAGATTTATGAGCCACTTAGTTCCTTTCTAGAATGGGCTAGCTGATAATCAGCTTAGCACTTGTGTATGGTCTGGCAGTCGGAAACAAAGGTTTGACCTAAACCTCCATAGTGAACTGACATGGATTTTTCCTCATCCTTATGCTGTGCATTCTGGTACTTGTTTAACTGTCTGGGCCTTGGTGATCTCGCACAGTCTGATGAAAACTTTAGATCTGGGGCCTCCCTGGTGGTGCAGGGGTTAAAGTCTCAGCACTACCAAACTATTGCCAGCTACTGCAGCACACACATAGTGCAGCACACCTCTCCTATCTCGCTCACTGCTCCCCTCAGCAGCGTATTCAGTAGATCTGCATGTTCTGCTCCCGATTCAGTTACTGCAGAGAACAGAGAACTGGCATACACCCAGTTCTTATGTATGTAAATAAATCAAAATAAATCTTAAGAAAAACACAACAAAACAGAACAAATAGTTATAGATCTTGTTCCCAGAAAAAAACCACACCTATTATAAGCATTATTATTTTATATGTAATTATATATATATATATAATTTTCTGGGGGATGACTCATAGGCTAGTTGAAGTCCATCCGTCCGTTCACACCATAGGGACTATGTTTCTAGATAAACCTCCCCTGCTTGAAGTTTTCTTTGAAGGTTTAAGTAGCAGATTCTATGGGCAAAAAGACTAATCAGCAGGTAGGAACGTTTCTTCAAACTATTTTTTCTTTTTCTTTTTTACCAGACTATACTAGGAGAAAATGTGACTTCTCTGAATGTCTGTCTGCTCCATTGCCACCAAATTCCAAACAATAAGCCAGTAGTTTGTAAGTTTGTAGAAGTCTGGACCATTTCTTGAAATACGCTTCTCTCACCCTAGCAAAGCACTATACTCATAGTAAGCTTTCAGTAAGTGCCGGCTGAATCAGTACATGAGAAACGTACCAGAGAGCCTAAACTGCAGGTCGGTGGCAAGAATACTTGATTGTAGTTTCAGGGTCGTGCTCCCATTTGTCATCTCTTTCACTGCCTAACCTTGTGCAACTCGCTCTTTCTTTTGTGCCTTAGTTCTCTCTCTATGCATCTAGTCAAATAGCACACTTTGACCGTTTTGTATGATAATTAATGCTCTTGAAATCTCCTGCCTAACCTGAAGTCCTCCTACTAGGCCCCTCCTGGACTGTAGAAACTCTTTTAAGTACTCCTTGCTCATCACTGTAATTTCCTTTCTTTACTAGGCTGCTCCAGGCCTGTGCCTGCCTGCTCTGCCTGTGCTTCTGGAATTCAGTGCCCAAGAATTAGAGGGCTTGAGTCAGTTTTACCTCTTCAGCTTTTTATTGGGTGGCCCTCGGCCAAGTCACTTAACACCCCTCCTCTGTTCTGTTTTTTTACCACTCAGTTTCCACCCCTCAGTTTCCTCTCTATAAAAATAAGGATATAGATGGTTCCTACTTTATAGGGTGGCTCTTAAGATTATATAATATATTCCATGTAAACAGTGCATGGCATGTTATAAATACTCCATACATTTTAGCCTGGGGTATTTTTATGACTTATCAGTAATATTACTTTTCCATCTCTGGTCTTCTTCTTTCACTATTAGAGAATCTTATTGAGACCTGGGGATCTTTTGCATCAAAAAGTCAGCAACAGCTAAAACACTAGTTACATGAGACTGAGATGAGAGAAAACTTTGCAAGCTTTACATACAGCTGTTGGAGAATAGTAAGAAGTCTCTCCTGTCTTGGCCTCCCCACCCCGTGACAGGATTCTATCCTGTGGATCAGAGAATCTGTCACTATGGAAACAGGCTTATATTGTATGGGACTTTTCTAATAGTAGGGCTCTAATTCTCACTGGCTAGCTGTTTCTGCTCTGTGTTTTTGTGAGGTTTCAGGTTTTGATAGCTTCATTAGTCATAGAAAAAATGGTTTTAAGGCATGATCGAAAATAAATTGATGGGGCGTGGGGAAAAAGGGTTATTTATGGTTGAAAGAACTGGGGTTTTCACCATGGAAACTGACAAGGTGATCTTAGGAGGACCTTTATTTCCACTTTATTCTTGTGCCTGTGTTTCCTGATTTTTAAGGCAGGGAGTGCCAACCTTACACATACATTTTAGATACTGTGCTCATACTAGTTGGACCTATGGATGAGTGGATGGATTGATGGATGGATGAGAGGGAGAGGATTAGTTTGCTCCAGTCTCTCTCTCTTTAAGTTCTTTTGCGTATTTTGATATGTAGCTTTTCATTAGTTATTTGTAATAAATTTGGCAAGGCATAGGAAAAGAATTTTCTTAAGATTTTAGATTTTACTCTGCTAAAACAACTTGTTGCTGTCTATGAAGGCTCTGAACGTAATACATTCATTCACTCACTTAATATTTAGTGATCATGAGCAAGTACTGTGTTAGGTACTGAGGACTCTAATGTAAAGAAGATGTTCGCTCTCCCCAAATTTCATTAGTCTTAAGAGAGAACTTAGATCCATGAATAGATACTCACAAGACAATGTGGTAAGTGTGATAACAGAACAACACACAGATTGTGATTTGATGTCACCACAGTTTGATAATAAAATGTAATACTGATGGCCCATTTAAAAAATGTTTTTCTTTTTTTTTTAAATAGGCCATGCATTATATCTAATGCAATATCAGAAGGCACCATGAAATAAACAAGGTAGACTAATTTAGCCCCTCTTTCACCTCTGTTTTTTTACCACTCAGTTTTTTTTTCCTTTGAGGCAGCTACTATTACTAGGTTCTTATATAATATTACAGGTACAGTCTGCATAACTAAATGTATATATAGCAATCTAATAAAAATTAAGACCAACTTTAATATGAATAATTGCATATAGTATAAAATCCAAAAGAAAATAAGAGAGTATAGAGAATGTTGCAATTTTTTTTTTCCTGAAGAGAAAGCAGGCATTGGTTGGGCCATCTTCTAACCCAGGGGATTGCTGTATTGGTCAGGCCAGTTTATGCTAGCTGCTGTTAACAGCCCCTGTGGTTTAGTATAGTCAGAATTCATTTCTTGCTTACATCATAGACCAGGCCAGTTAGGCAGCTCTTTTGCAGTCCATGCAGTGACAAGGGGTCTAGGATCCTTCTATGATGTGATTTTCCATTTCAGAGGCTTTCATTTTCAGCTGCACAGATTGGGGAATGTGAACTAAGAGTCACGGGAGATTTTAGGCATCAGGCCTGGAAGTAATGTACATATATTACTTTGTCAAATTCCTCTTGCCCAAAGTAATATATACTCTATTTTAGGGGCCTCGCTGGTGGTGCAGTAGGCTAGGCAATACACTGTGAGGTAGACCACAGCCACTGCAGCACGAGTTCAATCCCTGCCACCGGCCGGGGGGTGACCCACGTGGCGCTACAGACCTCTCTTGTCTCACTCGTTGCTTCCCTCACAGTGTGTTTCAGTCGCTCTGCCTGTTCTGCTCCCTACTCTGTCTCTGGTGAATCCTCTCACCGTCACCCACCCCGGCACCTCTGGCCTGTACCCCAGTTCTTGTATGCATAGATGAATAAATCTTTTTTTAAAAAAAGCTATTAAGGGGCCTCCCTGGTGGCGCAGTGGGTTAAGCAACGCACTACGAGGCAAACCGCAGCCACTGCAGCACGAGTTCGATCCCTGCTGCCGGCCAGGGAGGGGACCCACA
>JAGFMF010011406.1:4610396-4658353 GCA_019455555.1 Galemys pyrenaicus | reverse complement strand
CCCCCCCACACCTCTGACCTGTACCCCAGCTCTTGTATGCATAAATAAATAAATCTTAAAAAAAAAAGCTATTAAAAAAAATATATATATACACACACACGCTGTATCTTAGCTTCTATCAAAGCTGAGAAATGTTTTCTTTCCTGTGCCCTGGAAGAAGGACAGTATTGGTGAGCATCTGCTAATCTCTGCCATAGTGGTATAGATAGTTCCATGAACTTGACACTAACCTAGGTCATGCTTCTCTTTCCACTGTAGGTAGTATACCTGGCCAGTGAGACCTTCAACTACAGTGCCATTGACCGAGTGAAGTCCAGGGGCAAGCGGCTTGCATTAGAGAAAGTGCCAAAAGTTGGGCAACGGTTTAACCGCATTGGGCTGCCACCAAAGGTATGCAGCACACATGTGGTGTGTGCATGTGTCTGGCTTATCAAAGGTGATTATAGTGTATAACCATCTAAGTGGGGAAGCAGGATACCTGCAGACCTACCTTGAAGCTCTTACCCTCCTCATATCTGTCAAGGTTCTACAGTTTGGAGATTAATTCTCCAGAGAATAGAGACCTTAACTTTATCACTTTATTCCTCTGACTCTTTAAATGGGCCTTTTGGATTTTGTTGGGTGGTCACTGTCACAACCTTTTTCTCCTCCTTTACTTGCAAGGGAATGAAGAAGTGAAAAAGGTCTTTACAACTTTCTCTTTTAATGATAAACTCTACGGTCCCTTAGTGGCTGCCTGGCTTAATCCTGGGGTCTTTGGATTTAGGCTGTAGGGAAATACCTTTATTCTTCCTTCTTGGTTGCAGGTTGGTTCATTTCAGATCTTTGTTGAAGGCTACAAAGATGCAGACTACTGGCTACGGCGTTTTGAAGCAGAGCCTCTCCCTGAGAACACTAACCGGCAACTACTGCTGCAGTTTGAGCGCTTGGTGGTGCTGGATTACATCATCCGCAACACTGGTGAGCCGCTGTGTGGCCCGTCCCGTGCCAGACTGTGGTGAGGCACTAGACAGTGGAGGCCCACTGACTTGCAGGCCTTGCTAGCAGAGTGCCTTGCCAGGATGAGTTTGTTTTTTCTAAATCAAAAGTGTAGCCACGTTCAGGGAGAGTCTGAATACTTTTCCAAGACAGGTTATGTCCTGGCATAATATAATGTGCAGTTATCAGAAGTAATGTGGCCTGGAACCACTATTTATATTTCGACCATAGCCTCTCCTGGGGCCCCTGGCAAAAGCCACTTGGCGCTTCCAAAGCAACATAAAAAAAACTCTAATCCTTGATCCCTAGTCATTGTTATAGTAGCAAGACCTATCACAAGACAGTTTTGTCTTTTAAGTATCTTATATAAGTGGGCTCATACAGTATTTGTCATTCTGTGGCTGGCTTATTTCAGTTACTATAATGGATTCATTTGATTCATGTTGTAGCATATGTCAGAATACCTTCCTTTTTAATGCTGAAAAATAATACATTATCTGTTTCTTCTACATTTTGCTTATTCTTCTGTCAGTGGACATTTGAGTTGCTTTTACTTTTCAGTTACTAATAATGCTACTATAAAATGGGTGTATGTCTGAGATGCTGCTTTCAGTTCCTTTGAGTATTTTGAGTATGCAGCTTTTCGAGTATTGCAGAAGTGGAATTGCTGGACTGTATGATAATTCTATGTTTAATTTTTTAAGGAACCGCTGTACTTTTTTCCCACAGGTTGCACTATTATTCATTATCAGCAATGCACAGGAATTCCAATTTATCCCCATTCTTGCCACCATTTATTTTGGGTTTTTTTTGACAGCTGATAGGTGTGAAGTGGTCTCATAGCTTTGGTTTGGATTTCTCTATTGATTAGTGATTGGACCATATTTTTGTGTACTTTTAACCATATCTCTTCTTTGGACAAAGGCCCTTTGCCTATCTTCAAATCAAGTTATATGTTTTACTGTAGAAATTCTTTACATATTCTGGATACTAATCCATTATCAGATAGATGTTTTGCAAATGTTTCCTCTCAATATGTGGTTTGCCTTTTTTATTCTTTTGTTGCAGTTAATTTTAAAATTTTCATGAAGTTCAATTTGTCTGTTTTTCTTGTCTGTGCTTAAAGAGTCTTATGTAAGAAATCATTGTCGAATCCAGTGCCACAAAGTTTTTGCCCTTTGTTTTCTTGTTAAAATTTCATAATTTTTGTTCTTAGATTTAGGTTAGGAGTCCATTTTGAGTTAACTTTTATACATGATGCTGGCTAAGGGTCCAGATTTCTTCTACTGTGTGGGGATATTTAGTTTTCTGAGCCCTCATTTGCTGAAAAGAATGACTTTGCCCATTGAGTGGTCTTGCCACCCTTGTTAGAAATCATCGGTTCATGTATGCAAAGGTTTATTTCAAGACTCTCTTTCCTGTTCTGTGGATCTGTAAAACTGTCATTTTGCCAGAACTATGCTGTTTTAATTACTTGAGCTTGTTAATAAGGATAGTCTTATAGTAAGTTTCAAAGTTTTAGAGGACGATGTATGTCTTCCAGATTGGTTATTTTTCTGGATTGTTTTTACTGTTTGGAACCTCTTGAGATTTTATATGAATTTAGGATGAGTTTTTTTCCTATTTTTGCAAAAAAATCATTGGCGGGGGCCTCCCTGGTGGCACAAGGGTTAAAGTCTCAGCATTATCAAGCTATCACCAACCACTGCAGCATGAGTTCGATCCCCGGCCAGGGAGCTGACCCACATAGCGGAGCAGACCTCTCCTGTCTCAGCCACTGCTCCCCACTCTGTTTCTGGTGAATCCTCTCACTCCCTGAACCTCTGGCCTACACCTCAGTTCTTGTATGTGTAAATAAAAAAATAAATCTTCAAAAAAAAAAATCATTGGAATTTCGGCAGGAATTGCATTGAATCTGTAGATTCCATTGAGTATTATTGACATGTTAACAATATTAAGTCTTTCTATGATCATGTCTTTCCATTTATTATGTCTTCTTTAATTTTTTTGGCAATGTCTTAAAGCTTTCATTGCAAACTCTTTCACCTCCATGGTTAAATTAATTCCTAAGTATTATTTTTTATGCTACTGAAAATGGAATTGCTTTCTTAATTTCCTTTTGGGTTGTTCTTTTTTTTTTTATGCATACAAGAGCTGGGGTACAGGGAGTTAAGAGGATTCACCAAAGACAAAAGTGGGGAGCAGAATAGGCAGATTGACCAAAATACACTGCTGAGGAGAGCAGTGGGCCACGCAGGAGAGGTCTTCTGCGCCATGTGGGTCCCCTCCCTGGCTGGAGATTGAACTTGCACTGCTGTTCCACGGATGCTTCACAGTGCTGCACTCAACCCACCGCAGTGGCAGGGAGGCCCCTCCTTTTGGGTTGTTCTATGTTAGGAGTAAAAATGCAACTGAATTTTGTATATTGAGTTTTTATCCTTACACTTAGCTGAGTTTATTAGTTCTAACAGGGCTTTTGTGTTTGTGCGTGAATCTGTAGGGTTTTCTTTTTCTGGGACAGACTTCTATATTCTACACTTCTATGTTTACTTGGGAGAGGTGTATAATTTCTGCAAACAGATGATTTTACCTCTTCCTTTCCAACTGAGCTCCCTTTTATTAATTTTTTTCTTGCACCAGTTTTCTAGGATAAAAGTGGTGAAAGTGGGCTTCCAGGCCTAGATCTTCGAGGAAAAATGTTGAGTTTGTTTACTATGGGTTTTTGATTTTTATTATGGTGAGGTTACTTCTTTCTATTCCTAGTTTATTCGGTGTTTTTATAAAAAAAGAATGTTGAATTTCATCAGATGTTTTTTCTGCATCGAGATGATGATCTGTTTTTTACTTCATTCTGTTATTGTGTTGGGTTACATTGATCAGATGGCCCAAGTATTACATTGCACAGATGGACTAAGTAAAATAGCTAGTCCACTGTTACTGAAAGTGAAAGCCAGATTTTCTACTAACTTTATATTTCTGTTGACAGATCGAGGCAATGACAACTGGCTGATTAAATACGACTGTCCCATGGATAGTTCTAACGCTCGGGTAAGAGGTTGATCTATATCTTGGAGAAGATGATGAGGTAGAGTGTATGCATAAAAAGGAAATGCACATCACAGACATTTAGGTCATATAAGTTCAGAAAAATCAGGACAGCACTTGTGTTAAGAATGACAGATTATTATTTGGTAGAGTTCTTTTCAATATTTTTATTTAAGGAATAGCCCAGTAAAGGATGTTGGCAGAGATAAGTTGAACAGTTCAAGTAAGTTTGGGACATATTACATAC
The DNA here is from genome assembly GCA_019455555.1 of Galemys pyrenaicus. Lineage (NCBI taxonomy): Eukaryota > Metazoa > Chordata > Mammalia > Eulipotyphla > Talpidae > Galemys > Galemys pyrenaicus. The sequence continues at coordinate 4,654,083 of JAGFMF010011406.1, read as the reverse complement.
CTTGTGCCTTTTTTGGAGATCACAGACATAGCATGATAAATACACAGAGAATAGTGTATTAAATGAATCTGTTTGTATTTGACCCAGTGATTTCTAAACTTTTCTGACCATGGAACACTTGAATACAATAGATCACAATACTGTAGAACATTAATTCCAGCAACTTTCTTTATTCACTCATTGCTTTCATACTCCACACTTCTTTTTCCACACTCAGCCTGCACATTTTTTAAAATAGCAGGAAGTTGGCCCTTCTGGTGGCGCAGGGGCTAAGTCTCAGTGCTATTAAGCCACTGCAGCATGAGCTCGATCCCCAGCCAGGGTGCTAAGCCACATGGCGCAGCAGACCTCTTCTGTCTCGCCAGCTGTTCTCCTCAGCAGTGTATTTCAGTAGATCTGCTGTTGTGCTCCCCACTCTGTCTTTGGTGAATCCTCTGACACACACACCCCCACACACCTCTGACCTACACCTCAGTTCTTATATGCATAAATAAATAAAAAATAAATCTTTTTTAAAAAATAGGAAGTCTACACGGAGAAGGAGAGAGATATGTTTTTAATTCCTCGTGGTGTTTTTTCTTCTTCCAGTTGTATTGAGATATAATTGATATATAACATTGTGCAAACTTAAGATGTATAGTGTGATGATTTGATACACTGTTATAAAATATTTACCACATTAAGGTTGGTTAATACATTTTCATAGTGTTCTTAATTTTTTAACTTCCTTCTCTAATAGTGGTTCTCAAACTTCATACATCAGAATGACCTGAAGTGCTTATTGAAAGTAGTACAGATTCTTCATACCTTTCCCCCATTAGGTCAGGTAAAACTCAGGCATCCTAGCGGATTCTGGTGAAGGTGTCCTGGACCATGTTCCTTGTTCATGTGATGGCTCCAGTGAGCCTGAAGTGTGGAGCCAAGGGGCCAGTCACGAGAATGTCTGACATGGGCTCTCACAGGAAGCCTACTCCACTCCCTTCATTCTCAGCTCTGCCCTTTTCCTTTCTCTGTGTTACTCAAGCAGGGGCACAGGCTCCCTTGTGCAAGAGCAGCCAACTGTTATCTTCCATGATGCTCTTATCTCACTGGAATATGTGGTCACCATTAGTGAAGTGGCATCAGGCTCAAGGGTCACACAAAAGAACCTTGACCAACTGATAATTATTTTCTTTTCATATTCTGAGGTTTCTCACTGCCTTTCCCTAGGAGGAATGACTTACTTATTTTTGTTATTGTCATTTTTCTTCTTAGGACTGTAACAGCTCCTAGGGAAGTAAGCCTTTTCTAAGAAAGCTTCAAGAGACTCTGAGAACTCTGAACAGGCCAGGTTAAAGGTGCCATGAATATATAATATTTAGACTACAATATGGAAACTAGTTCAGGGAATGAATAGTTGAATAAGTATCAGTGCCTGAGGAGGTTGAGAGGGATGCTTTGCAACTATTCTAAAGGGCCTGAAGTAGGTGGAACCCTAAGTATTTAGTCTTTCCTTGCCCTTTAGGATACAGACTGGGTGGTGGTGAAGGAGCCTGTTATCAAAGTTGCTGCCATAGACAATGGGCTGGCTTTCCCCCTGAAGCATCCTGACTCGTGGAGGGCATGTAAGTCTCAAAACCACTGTGGTCTGGCTCTTTTGTTGAGTTTCAGTTTTCTCATCTGTGCAGTAGACATAATAATACCACAATCATAGTATTGTTCCAAGAATCAGTGAGCTAATGCAGCTCATGCACATTAGCATGGTAGCTGGCATGGCAACTACTCCATCAAGTGAGCTGTTACCGTTTTTACCTTACATTATTCTCATGGGGAGCATAGATTTGGGTTTTCCCATCTTAATGAGGACTGTCTTGTAATTTATTCTGTTTGTGTTCTAAATGTAAGAACTCTCAGTGTTCTTTTTTCCTTGTTGACATCCTGGAAGCCAGGCCCTGTCCCCTTATACCGAGAAACTTTTGGAAATAGAGAGAGAGAAATACTAGCTTGTTTTTTTGAAGGAGCATCTGAATGTCTCAGGGCAAGCAATTGCTTCTAGGTAGACTTATGTTTTGGAAGGCCACAAAAAGTTTAGGAAAGAGCACAGACTCTGGGATTAGCTAGACCGGAGTTGAATCCTAATTCCTTCACTTACTATGTAACATTTAGGGTTAACTGCTCTTGTAAATTTTCTTCCCTGTTGTATTCCCCTATCAGGGAAGAGGGATTCTGCATTTTTCAGTGTTCTGACAAGTTAAGAGAAATTTTCAACATATTTCCTTTTGGATTTTCCTCTTTTCAGATCCTTTTTACTGGGCCTGGTTACCCCAGGCAAAAGTCCCATTCTCTCAGGAGATCAAAGATCTGATTCTTCCAAAGATATCGGACCCTAACTTCATCAAGGACTTGGAGGAGGACCTATACGAACTCTTCAAGGTTAGCTCTGGGAACTTCAGCCCTATCACCAAATAGAAGGAGGAATTCCTAGTGTTTTTTTCCGTTGGTCTTGATAAAAGCCAAGCGAGAATGGTTAACACTCTTCTGACTTGTGTTAGAAGAGCAAGATTCCCACATGTAGACAGCAAGATCTGGTTGGGAGTGGTTTGAAAAACAGTGGCAGCTGTGATGAGTTACACTGGTGTGTCCTGTGTGTGCACCATGTGACTGCAGTGAATCTGAAAATCTCCCATCTTCAAATGGAGTGTGGAATCTAGACTTCTTTAGAGTTAAGAACGAGACAGCACAAGATTATGTACTTGTTCTCCATTTCTACATCTGTGAAAAAGAAAGTTCTTGGGATGATAGTTGACTTCTGCACTTTTTATTAGCCCTTTGTAGATTTTCTTTATTAAACGCTTTCTAATCAGGAGAGGAAAATGGAATCTTCTGTGTGGTTCATACAAGTTTCATCTCTTGCCTTTCTTTTGCAGAAAGATCCTGGTTTTGACAGAGGACAGTTCCACAAGCAGATTGCTGTCATGCGGGGACAGGTAAGCCTGGGACAGGTGGTGTTATCTCTGGGATTTTACCTGGGAGGGGTATGTTCAGTAAATATGGTAAGATTAGCATTTTACACTTGGTTTTGCCTCTATATATTTGTGCCTCTGCCCTATCAGATGAGGGAGGAAAGGTAGGCCTCCCCAGCCCCCTAGTCTTCCATGATATCCATGATGTAGCACTTACTGTGTGCTTAGTTCTGTGCCAGTTACTTGATAGCTCACTGGTAAATTAACCCTGTCCTCAAGTTGCTTAGGGCAGGATATACAACTTGGAGGTTAAGAGCGGAGCTCAGGAGTCAGGCTGCTTCACCACATACAAGTCTGTGGCCTTGGACAAGAGCCTTTAATTCCTTGCTTATAAAATGGAACCATAATAATACTTTGCAGAGTTGACTAGAGGATTAATGAGATAATACATGTCAAGTATTCAGTAAAAAATGGCACATTGTAAGCACTTAGGTATTGACTATAGTTATAATTTTTGCCTTTAACAAATCATATTTTTTTTCCCACTTTACCTTCAAAGAGAGCTAAGGAAATCCCAAAGGCACCATTGATCCTCCAAGGCGTAGTAAAAAATATGTTCGTAAAATTGTTTAAAAACTCTATAGGGCACTGACATTGTGCTTGTGACCTTGAAGTCTTCTTAATGAGAGCAGTTAAGGGTACTGCTGTGGTCAGAGTGCCTGGGTTTGAATACCTGCTCTGCCATTTACTAGCTATGTGGTCTTAGACAAGTTACTTACGCTCTCCTTCCCGTAGCTTCTCCACTGCAATATGGTATTAATAACAGCACCTATATTGAGGTTTATCGTGAGAGCCATGATTTAACACAGTTGGAGTAGTGCTTGGCATGTGGAAGTACTTGATATGTGTTAACTACTTTGGTTGTGATTTCTATGTACAGAAAAGTCAGCTTTTCACATCTTTAAAGGATGAGGTTTTCCCCATCATAATTATACATTTACTTCTTTCTACCATTTAACTAAAGACTCTGGGCTTACTGAGCCCATTTTGCCCTGGAAATGGGCTAGATAGAGGTTGTAAGAGCTGTAGTTATTATAGCTTCCTGAATACCAGTTATGTGGTCTTCCAGCATTTCCCAGGTAAGGTAAAGGTCCAGTCAGGTTGGTAGAATTTTTGGAAACCTTAAAAGCCTTATGATGAACCCTGCTATTACAGAATTCAGCATAAAGGAACAAACTTCTCAAGTTTATGTAGACTGTTCTTCTGTCCCTATTGTATTGTCTTCTCTAATCTCCTCCCAACTTGACCCCTTGCCAACATTAGAGCACCCTTCCTCCCATTATACCCAGTTAGGGCCATTATCCAGAGCAACAAAGGTTGAGGGGGTGGATTGGGAGAGTGTAATTTTATCTTTCTCGCCATTTTGTACTCTTCCTGTCCTCTGTGAGCCTTTGGCATATTAAACCTAGAGTGCCTCCCTCCAAGTTCTGCAAGTTTCTGTGAGCACCCAGCTCCACCCAGCATGCAGGTGGCTACTGGATCAGTCACCTCCCTGTTTTCCTACCACTCACATACCAAAGCAGTGTAAGTCTCTGCCATATAGAAAACCTGCATATACTGGGAAGGAAGTCCCAGCCATAATTACAGAGCAAACTGTGTGAGGATCCTGAGTGTAAGGCAAAGAGTGAAGGGCCCTCAAGAGTCAGAGCTGGGGACAGACGTAACCGCTCACCGTGATGTCTTCTAACCAAGCTAGATTCTGAGGGAAAAACCTCTTTAACATGTTCATAGATGATGTTTATTCTTTAGCGTTATGTGCTTATTATAAATTTTTCTTCAACCTTTTAATTTGAAAAATTTCAAACCTCAGTAAAGTTGAAAAAGTGAGATCTTTTAGAGTCACCAGTTGTTATACTCAGCTGCTTTTGCTTTAATTCATCTTTATAAATTATCTGAATGTTTCTATATCGATATAATTTCTCTCTCTAATACATATATATCATTTGTCTCTCCCTAGATACTTTTTTTTCTTTCAAATCTTCTGAAAGTAAATTACAAATGATTTGACATTCTACCCAGTTCTTTTAGTGTGCACGAGAGGCAGCTTCTGAACCAAAGGAAGCACAAAAAGCCCCAATCAGAGCAGGTTTAAAATCCTCTTTTAGTTGGGCAGTCTGCCTGGTCCACTCCAATTCTATTGGAATTGTCTTTTAGCCCCCTGCCCTGGTCTTGTGCCAAGGCTCTTTAAAGCAGTGTAGGATGCTGACAGGTACCAAAACTATTAGGTAGAAGAGGAACGCGTTTCTGGTAGGATCCAGTTCTTACTTCTGATCCCAGTTGCATGTGAATCTGCCTCTTTATGGGAAGCATTTGTGGGCCAAGTAAATATGTGGTTTGAGGGCTGTCTGTGGCCTTACTGTGAACATCTTCAACATCTAGTGGTTTAAAGAAGTCTGTCACAAGACAGCCTCAGCATCTGTGCTGTCTGACCAGAGAAGATGAATTGCAGTGATTCTAATCTTGACAAGAGAGAAAATATGTTCCATGGACACATCTGAACCATCTATAAAATATAGACAAAAATTGGTAAGGAGCAAATGCATTGTGGTAACTTGGATGGAATCCTGGAATAAAAGAACAGTGCTGGAAAAGCTAATAAGATCTGAATTAAGTCTGCAGTTTGGCTAATAATAATGCTCCACTGTTAATTCATTAGTTTGATAAGTGTAAATTACAAAAATTATGAGCTGGTAAATATAGTAGCTTTCTGTGCTATCTTTGTAACTTTTCTGTCAATTTAAAATTACTTCAAAGTAAAAATCGTTTAAAAAAAAACCAAACCAATGTGATATGAAGAGACAGCATTTGAGGGAGAATCCAACACAGATATTTTGACTTTTTTTTTAACACATGGCCTTGCCCCAGAGATAATCACTGCTGACTTCCAGACTTTTCTCTGCAGATAGGTAGATAGGAAGATAGAATTTTAGAAAATCTAGGTGGGTCACATTATAATACTGGGTCCTTATCTCCTTTTCTAATGACACTGTGATCATCTTTCCACGTCAATAAAGTATATTTTTTAATTGCTCATTTCTTATCCCTTAAATTATTAAATGGATCTGTATCTGTATTCTTGGGCACTTATATAACTTTCACTGTAACAAACAGTACTGACTCTACTAGTTGAAACTAAGTGTTTTGTGCATATTTGTGATTGTCTAAGGAGTCCTTAAGAGTTGAATTGCTGAGTCAGAGGGCCTATTCATTCTAAAATCTTTTTTGTTCACTTGCCTTTCTGAAGGACTGTCCCTTGAGCTAGCCCCAGCCATGTCTGCACACTCTCTCCCACTCTGAGTCATCATCATCCCCTGTCTGCTAGCTGGGAGGGCAAAAAGTATAGAAGGTTTTGTTTTAATTTGTACTTTTAAAATAACTAGAGAGGTTTCCATTTTCTGTTTACTGCCCACATATATGCTTTAGCCAACTGTACAACTTCCTGTTGTGTTGTTTTATTGATTTATAGGAGCATCTATCTGTTGGTTTCTTTTCAGAGGCAGACCTAGGTGCCTGGTCTTTTCCCTCACTGATCTCCTTTTTCCCACTGCAGATCCTAAACCTGTCCCAGGCCCTGAAAGACAACAAGAGTCCCCTGCACCTCGTCCAGATGCCACCCGTGATTGTTGAGACGGCCCGTTCACACCAGCGGTCTGCTAGCGAGTCCTACACACAGAGCTTCCAGAGTCGGAAGCCCTTCTTTTCATGGTGGTAGCCCGAGAGGCTGACAAAGGCATATTGTCTGAGACTTGGGCTGGAAGGAAGCCTGGGGAGTAGATGACAGGACAAGCCCAAGAAACTGGTGGAGAGCAGTGCCCTTAAGAGCCCTCCCTCTCTGCTCGCAGCCTCCCTCAGGGCTTTCCCAAGATCGGGGGAAGCACAATCAGAGGGACAGTGCGTGCTTGGGGCCCCTCTGCGAGCTGGGGAGGGCTGGAGCTCCATGCAAGTAGTCCAGATGCCTGGGAGGAGCATCTCCCTTCTAGCATCTCCTGAGGGCAGGCTGGGAAATTCCCTTCCCTCCCTGACGCCCTGCTCTGTTGCAATTCCTCATTATATTCTGCATCAGAAAAAAATAATAATAAGAAAAAGAAATTTAAGTACTAGTAGCAAAACCCAGGCAGAATCCCCGATCCTCTTGCGTCAGAAATCTCTAACCCAGACCCCCAGATATTCAGGTGCCTCACTGTTCTTCACTCCCATGGGCCAGTGCAGCTGGGTGACTCAAAGGACAACTGGTGACATGAAATCCTGGGACAGACAAAGCCACACCTTTCCTTTGGGTTTTCACCAAGTCTCTTCCCCTTCTTCCGCCAGTGCAATAGTGAAAACCTGCAAACTCAGTTCTCATGGTGGGGATACTCTAGACCTCCTGGCACTTCCGCATGTAATTGGATAGACTGGCTCTGCTCTCTGTCCTGTTAAGGAACCAGCCTACCTAGTCCAGGCCTTTAGGTTGCCTGTCCACTCATGCAAAGGAAGGAGGGAGAAATCGAGGCCCCAGCTTGCAAAAATGATTCTGTGGCCTAAGTGTATGCCGGGAGTATAATTGTTCTAAGGATCAGGGTATCTCAGCCTTGCTTCTGTGGTCCTAGACAAAAGTGATAAGCTCTCCCATTCCTCTCATTTGTTCCTGTTGTTTTAGATTATCTTTCCCTCAACTCTTGACTTAGGGGATCAGTTCTGGGTTCTGAAGTGGGTCTTGCCAAGGGTTCTAGGGTGGGTCTCAGCTGTTAAGAGAACAATGTCTTAGATCCTTGGACTTGTTTTTATCCTACCACTGCTACTTGGTGGAAGTAACAGGACTTATATTCTGCTTCCTAACTGGCGGCTTCTTTTTGCTCCCTGACTCCTTGGTCCAGGCCACTTTTCCAAGGCTTCTTGAGAAAGGCAGGGCCCACAGGGGAGAGACCTTCCAACTGTCCCCTGCTCCCTGCCCAGCTCATTGTGCATCTTCCTGCTCCCCTATGTTTTTCCTCAGCTGTACCCCTTGCCAGGTGTCTGAGCCCCTTCTACACCAAAGCAAAAAATGGCCTCAAGGAGGGAGTAGAGAAGATGCTCTTTGAGGATGAGGAACAGCTGGACACTGAGTTTCTGGCACCCTGCGACTGGTCAATCAGCCTTGGAAAGAGACTATCTTGAAGGTTTGAAAAATAACCAAAGAAAGGGAGTGAGGACCGTGGCTGTGTGCCCTCTAGGCAGAGGGCATCTCTTGCCATCCAGGAGTAGAGATGCGCAGCCTTCTTGTCACCTGCGCCAGGTTGGTCCCCTTCTCTTCAGCCAGCTTGTCCTGGGCTTCCACCCTGCTGACAGGAAGCCTCTGGCACCTGGCTGCACATGCTCCGTCAACAAAGGCACAGCTCCTCTCTGCCCTGCCCTGACAATCCCATTCAGCCAACCGGGACACTGGCCTGGGGGACCGGGTTTGTGAGACTGCCTAGCCCCAGACTATAGGAGCTACAGGGCTCCCCAAGGCCAGAGGGCACCACAGGTGTGCTTACCTCTATATACATCTTTGCACCGATGTGTTGATAAACACCTGGGTGTCGGGGGCCCTAAGAGGCCTGGTGGCTTCCCTAAGCCACCCTAAGCTGATCTGCACATTGTCCTCATCCGGACCAGCTCCATGATGGGGAGGAAACTGGATCCCATGTTAGAGGGACTTGGTCCCAGGCCTGGCAGGTCAAAGTGCGGGGTATCCTTCCCTGGCCATTCTCCATTCTCCTTGAAGCCTGTGCTCGGGTTGCCTTGAACGTGGAGAGAACCAGGGATCCAGAGTTCCAGGGCAGGGTTCTGGGTGGCACGGCTTGGCCTGCCCCTCTGCCAGCCATAGGCCCTGTCCCCTTTGTCAGGGAGAAGAGGCGGGGCTCAGAGAGTGCTGCTGCCTTGGTATTGTTCTAATGCACTGTAGAAATTGTATTTAAATCAATGCAAATGTATGAATAACAAGTCCAGTTCTGACCTTTGTTGTCTAGTTTTCTTTGGTGGGAGGTACACTAAGTAGAAGGCAATTTCAAGAACAGAGCCTCGTGTTTCCCTAGGGCTCCAGAGGCTATTCCCCTCTAGCAGAGGGAGATACAAATTCTCATTTCCAAAGTGCCAGTGCTCCGAAAATCAAAAATATTTTCCAAAACCTAACCTGAACCTACACTGATAGGAAACTGTAATCATTATGTATCCCACAGTTTGAATATTTTGCAGAAATACGCATCTGTTATGAAGTTTTCCGCTACTTAGAATTATACAGTATTTGCACTGACTACCTCCGCAAAGCCAAAATAATTCTGAGTTCCAGAATACCTGGTTCTGAGGGTTTGGGATAGCAATGCGGAGCGACTTCTTTTCTTGGCCACGAGAGGGCAGCCCTGCTCTGTGTGTGCGTCACTGCCCTTCGGAGCTTTGTGGACCAGAACTCGATTTGAGCTGTGTATAATCAGATAATGGGGTGGGGAGGGGAGCTGAATGCCAGAGATCTTCCCGTTATCAGAAAGCTCAAATAACAGAGGGAGCTCCAGAATGGTCTGTCCACCTGCTGACCCACCTCAGCGTGGGTGGTCCAGAGGGATCAAGAAGGAACTGAGGAGCAGGCACCCACAAAGATGAATCTTTGTTGCAGATTCATCCAACCCAGGGACCCGCTGCCCAAGATGCAGGCCTTCTCCTTTCTCAGCTGGCCAGGGGCCAAGAACCCTCTCTCCTCTCCTGGGGTCAGGATTGCCTATCGAGAAGCTTCCACCTCAGTTCCCAATCTGACAGCCTTTTTGAAAACGCCTGTGCACAGGGCTCTAGGGGTGGGGCGCGAATGCATGGAGGCCAGCCTTATTTTTTCCTTCCTGGGACCACCTCTTCCCTGAAGCGAGCTACCCCACCCACCCACCCACACACACACACCCTCTTGGGTATCTATTTCAGGATCTGCTCTTTCTGTAACAGACACAGTTCTTGATGCAAATGTTTTTATTTTGCCACTTAAACCATAGTTTCCTTGTGCCGGCCTGAGGGACAGGGGGTGTGGAACAGGCTGTTGGACCACTGGGTGGCAGAGTAGCAGGAGGGCTATTTGAGGAGTGGTGCGTGCTCAGTCTGAGTGCTTGTCACTGACTCCAGGGTGAATATCATGCAGCCCAGCTATAGTGTTAGATTGGGAAAGGCTGAGCAGGAACAGCGGCTGGTTCTTATTTCTGGTGAAGAACGGGTTCCACATAATATACTGCTCCGTGGAAGCCTCCAGGCCTGTGCATTGCAAGCCAGTAGCAGCGGTCTTTGACTTACGCTTCCGGCTCTTCTTCACCTCCCTAGGCCCTTTGGCAAAAATCCCTATGATTCCTGGGGAAGATACTACCGTTCCCAGCCACTGCCTGGATCAGTGTCTGATCTGATGGAGGTAGCTCGTGGGGCCTGGCTTCCTCCAGTTCTGGCGGATCCTGGCACTTGCTCTTCTAGAGTTCAGATACTGGTCACTGGGAGCCATCTCCGTGGCACTGCCCTGTGGGTCAGCCAGTGGAATACAGGGTTCTGGGGTTCTGCAGGGAACAAATGTGTGATAAGCCAACATCAGCAGGAAGGATGGGAAGGGGAATAAAAAGACTGGTGATGGTGAGCTATTAAAACTGTTCAGGGCAAAGCAAGACCAGAGCTTTGGTCTTGTCTCTGCCTTCTGAGAGCAACATAACTTGGCAAAGCTTTCAGATTTCTGTAAGAACTGGACTAGATCAGGGCATGTGACACTCAACACTGCTCCAACTTCCTCATCTTGTACTCATGGCAAACATTATTAATCGGTCAAGACACCAGGCTAGAGGAACCAAGTATCTTTAGCAAGGCGTTTTACGTAGTGGTCACTAATTTGAGTTAGCACAAGCAATAAAGCTGATCTGCTACCTCTGGACCTGATGCTCTCAGAAGGCCCGTTCGGGTGGGCTAGGCGAACGAGCCACAGTGTGGTTTCGGCTGTGTGGTTCAGCTCCATCTCTTGGGGCTGCTGTTCCTGAACTGACAGTGACCTAAGCAAAGTAGTGGATTACTAGGGAAAGTTTAGAGAGTTTCTCAGCAATTTTTAGCCCTTGATGCCACTAGTACTTTCCTAACCTTTACTGCTCTGTAATTTCATAACCAAGAGTTTACTAGGCTTGCCTTTGAGTGTCATCTGTTCTACAGCAGGTAAATGGAATGTTTTTCTTTCAAACAATACTCCCTCCCACCTAGCTGACACTCCCTGAAAAGTGATATGGCACTGATGGGCCCGGGCACCCCTCCGCACAGGAGCTCCCCGGATCCCATGACTCCAGTACTAAGGAGTCTTAAGTGCCCCCACGGTAGACACTGTGTGGGCCACGCCCCAGCCCCAATGGTAGGTGCTTCACGGTGAGGCTAGCCCAGTACCTCAGCCCACAGCCGGGACTGGCGGGCTGACTGGACATTACTAGTGCTGCCCTCCCCGTGGCCCTCCAGACCCAGGGACCTACTTGAGTCGACTGCAGTGGTGGACAGAGTGGCCCAGAGGCTTCTGTCTTGGGGGCCTCTTCTTGCGCAGCTTTCTCAAGGCCTCTGCTACACGGTGGTCCCCGGCACACTCCCAGATGATCTGTGCACGTTCCTCAGCCAGCTGGTCCCCGCTGCGTTGAAACAGGCCCTGGATCTGCAGCAGTTCGGCATCCTGGAAGATGTTGGCTGAGGCCTTTTTGCGTCCCCGGGCCTCAGTTGGGGCCTTCCACGGAGGTGGCTCACTCACCACAGAGGCTGGGGTGCCCATCCTAGGTGCTCTGAGGAAGGAAAGTATGGGGAGACATCAGCAATCTACAAGCCTTTCCCAAATCTGGGGGTTCTAATTAATGCAAGGGCTTCTGGTGTTTCTGTTCTCCATGAGGCTCCGGGAGTGTAAGTCTTGACTTAGACTCATTCATTTCCCTGGGCAACTTGAGGAAATAAAAATACGAAGTGCTTAAGTGTTCAACACATGTGTTAAGAGCCTGTGAGGTAAGCCGTGTTTATCCTCACTTTACAGACGAAGACGTTCCACTCAGAGAGGTTGAATGACTCTCCCACTATCACAAAGCCATGTGGAAGTGCAGAGCTAGAAGCAGAACCCGATCTGTTGGCTCCACAGTCCATGCATCCAGATCCAGGCACCCTGGCCTAATGGTGACAGCAGCAGCAGCAGCCTGAGTCAGGTCATGTGCTTAACAACTGTCAGGCGCCAGTGCGAGGGACACCTGGGTGAGATGCGCCTACCGCCCTGTGAGGGAGGCACTCTCCTCAGGTCCTGCGTGAGGAAACCCAGGCAGCAATCCAGATGTCTCCATAGCTAAGGCCCAGGCTCTGTGTACAGAAGTAAGATTTGGGCTACCTGGGTGGGGATCCCTGTAGTGGCTGCCTTCACCACTTACTGGCTGTGTGCCCCCCCACACTCCAGGAAGTATCCTGTATAAATTTGTCAGCTGGTACTAATACGTACTTCATAGGGTTGCTCTGAGACTGAGTGAAACACAGCATTGAGAACAGCGCTCTGTGTTCTCTTCTGTTTTTCTGTCTAAAATAGATGAGTCATCCCACCTATTTTCAAGACTGGGATGAACCAAGTCCATATAATTTTCAAACAGTTTAAAATAACACCAGACAGATCTAACTACAGTCCAAAGCACCAGAGAGAAGTGGAGGAGGAAGGTAGAGAAGAGGTTATGGGTTTAGAATAAACTGTATGGGCAGAGGCTGAGATTTATAAGTGCAATAAAACTGTCAGTACCCTCCCCCCTCCCCCATCGTCTTCAGGAAATGAAAATTAAAATTTCTCCTTTGACGTTAGGTAGTTCACTTTGAATAATATATGCGTAAGAGGCTTACTTCCCTTACCCTAGTTTCCAATACAGCCTGAAAAAGCTTTGGGAAAATAGACTGACATTACACAGAACTGGGTTTGAATCCCAGTTCTGCCACCTTCCTACCTGTGGCCCTGGGTAAGTTTCTCAATCTGAACCTGCTTAAGTGTAAAATAGAGCTAATAAGCACATCCCGGGATTATTTTAAGGATTAAATATGGTACCAAAGAAGAGTTAAGGAAATGCAAGTGGTGCTTTTTGGCCTCCTTGACTTTTGAACTTAGGTCAGGGATGTAAGATGACCCGCCTTTTCCTCCAGGCTGCTGGGATCCCTCCCACCCCACAGCCTCACACGCAGGGGGCAGTGGGTAAGGCCTGGTTGCTAAGCCAGAACTCACACCACGACTAGTTGCAGAGATAACCTGTCAACCAGCAAGTGGCTTTTAAAAGGGATAAAAGTTAAAATATATTTTAATTAAAAACATAGATGCTCACTGTTAAACATGCAAACACTATGGAATTTATAAATAAAAGTTTCCTGTCCTCAGCCACTTGCAGAAGTAACCCTTGATCTAACCTGTTTTGTTCTTTTGAGAATTTGAGTCATCTCTTCATCCCATGCAGCCTCTCCAAACACTATTATCTTTCCCTTGCCCCAGCCTGCCCTCCTCATCTCCATAGCCACATCCTTAATCCCAATAAATTCCACTCACCCTATCCCAGTTTCTACATCTTCTATCATGAAAACTCCATTTTTTAAAAGGATTTAATAATTGAAATCTGCAGAAGACTTTCAGATAAATCAACTTCATAAAAATTTTTAAGTTTTATCTGGAAAATAGGAATCTGTCTGTCCTTAGATACTCTTATGGGGATCTGGCTAATAATGTGTGGTACTTAAACCTCAAGAGCTGGGTGATATAGACTGCCACCAGAAAATAGCTTAACACTTTCAGGCTAACAAAGAAATCAGAGCTAATATGGGGTGTTTATTCTGTATCAACATGATACTGTGTAATCATCCAAACAATTCTAGGCAGAGGGGCAAAGGATGCAAAACACAAGTTAGTACCAGAGGCGAGGACAAGGCGAGGACAAGGCGAGGACATGATGCAGGTGACCACATGCAGCCAGTGCTTTGAAGCCACCTAAGCAGTTCAAGGCACCATCTTTTCACGCCTCTTCTGAGAGGTGTCCTTTACTATCGCTAGCTCATTCACACAAGGGGAAACCTATCAGGAGAAAGGGAAGAACAATGAATTATCCCACATGGGAGGCAGGGGTGGGACTATGGAATCTTTTCATCTTTTTGCTAGCATCAGAGCTGTTTAATGACTGACAGGCTGCCCTAGCCTTGGACATGTGGCACCCTGAAGAGGAAGATCCCCCAGCTTCCACAAGGAAATCCAGATCTGCAACCCAGCCCCCCACACACACAGCGCTGGCTTATGAGTCAAAGAACTGGGTTTAGCTCTGCGTCTACTACTCACTGGCTGAGAGGCCTCAGGCCCTTCACATGCCTGTTTCCCTCTGACATCTGTAAGAAGAGCAAATGGATGCTCCCAGTCTCTCAGGGCGTGTGCCCAAATTGAGAGTGGATGACTCCATAACAGGCTAGGTTCATATGGAAGCAGGGAGGGGTTTGCTTGCCTTCCAGGGCCTAGGAGCAACATGTGTGGACAGGTCTGGCCAGGTCTCCCCAACCACTGACTCCCCTTCTCAGCTTCCCTGGAGGCCAGAAACTTGCCACTGTGGGCTATATGGTTAGAATCAGATAGCAGCACTTATGGCTCTAAAGTACTTTAATGATCTAGGCTGGCTATGGCCAAGCTGGGCTAGTGGGAGAAGGGTGCTATGTTTTTCAGACTCAGGCAGCCCTACTCTCCTCTTGGAAGGAACAGCAGGATCTAGCAGCAGCAGAAAGACTGATGGAGCCTGATGTCTCAGAAGGTGCTACCCACCTCTGCCAGGGCTGCAAAGCCCTTCCTCCAGCCTCCAGCCACAAAGTCACAAACAGTGAGTTAGAATGCACCAACCAGAAGCCAGCTACGACCATCTGAGCCTTCAGCCTTATTCATACCCTCCGTGAACCTTGAGGATATCTTGAGACCTCCAGATTTTGAGGGCCCTCATACCTGACACTCAGTAGAGTGAGGGCTGGGAACAAAAATTCGTGGATTTCACATAGGATTAGATGGTAAACTTTGGAAAAACAATCAAAATGCTTTCATTATCAGAAGAAACTTTCCTTGTCTCATTCAATATGTTCAGTAGTTCAATAGCAACTTTCCCTTAATTTCCTGGACAAGATCTGAATACAGGAAATCAGTATATACTTGAACAATGGCATTTTCTAAAACTAGAAAATGAAACCTTAAGGCTATTAAAAGATTATAAATAGGACCTCCCTGGTGGTACAAGAGGTTAAGTCACAGCACTATGAAGCTATCCACAGCCACTGCTGCATGAGTTCCATCCCTGGACAGGGAGCTAAGCCACATGGCACAGCAGACCTCTCCTGCCTCACCCGCTGCTACCCTCAGCACTGTATTTCAGTCAGTCTACCTGTTCTGCTCCCCACTCTGTCTCTGGTGAATCCTCTCACCATCACACCTCTGGCCTATACCCCAGCTTTTATATACATAAATAAATCTTAAAAAAAGATTACAAATGGATCTTTCATTTCAGAGATGATATAAAAGAAAAGCATGGTTCTATGAGCAAATAAAGGGTAATTGCAAAATCATCAATTTGATACAAACTAGGTTAAAAATGAACCCCCAGAGTAAATACCAAATATTGAAAATGACAAAGTTCAGCTTGCTTTGAAGCAGACAATAAATGAACTATAGAACTCTAGTGAAGACACAGAGCTTTAAAGTGAATCTCCATGCACATGAATTTTGCAATGTATAAAAATGGTGTACAACTGAGCATCCGAAGTCAGTTCAGCACTTGGTCCCCAGGAGGTGCAGGTAACCATGAGAGGCAGAACATATTTGTGTGAACAGGGCAGCAATGGTTTCCTCACTCAATTCACCCTCTTGGGAGGATCCTGCGATGGTAACAGTCTCTGTGTCTGGAGGCCAAGGGCCCTTAAAATAAGATCTGGAGGCTTTGGCCCAAGGCCCAAATCAACACTTGTGGCCCTGGCTTGCTTCCTGGCACAGACATGCCACTGGACAGCAGCCAAAATCTGTGGGTCCCCCAGAGGGAGGCCCAGTCCAAATGGCCATATAGGCCCTCCCATTCCACAGGGCCTAGCTTTGGCCAGGGGCACCTGAGAAAAATGGACACATGTTGGCCTCTAAATCTGTGCCCTGAGAGGTAGAGAAAGGAACTGGGTCCTTCATCCAAACCAATTCTGAGATATAACCTGAAGTAAACTGCTACTAGATCTAGGCATAACTCTTCAAGAATTCAAGAACTCTGAATTCCAGTTGTGCGACCGATAAATTGAGTGACCTTGGCAATGCCAATTTTCCCCTGCCTCAGTTTGGACATCATTAAATGGTAAGAATAAGCTCTAGGGGGATAAAGGAGATAAAGTGTGAAAGCATTCATCCTGGTACATGATGTCACATCATGAATGAATGCTGTAAGGGACTATAGAATCTGTCATTTTCATCATCACCACCATAAATGCCCTCTAAGGGGGTCTTCACTCTTGGGAGAAAAGGGCAAAGGAAGATGGATTACTCTGTGAACTGTTAAATCATAGCTGCCACTGAGGGAGCTTGAGGGGGTAAAGTGCAGAACAACACAGGTGGGTCATCTCTTTAAACCTCACCATACCCGGATGAGCTGGCAGTACTACGCACCCACTTTACAGATGAGAAAGCTGAGCTCAGAAAGGCTAAGTAGTAACCTGCCCAAAGTTACTGGTAGATCTGAAGCTGGTATACAAACCCAGTGGTCTGATCCCAACACCCATCCTCTCAAACACTGTTATTTTTGTTTCTGCCAGATGGCTGATGAGGTCTTCAGGGGCAAGAAGGACCCAGAAGGCTTTGAAGCCTCTAGGAGCCTGGATATGCTGCGGGTTTTGCAAGGCGCAGGGATTTAAAGTCAGGCCTTCCAAGCAAGTCTCTGCGCCCTCGACACTTCCACAGCTCCGCGGGGAGTTAGATTACTCACCACGCTGAAGGGCAGCACCGACAGACCTCACCCAGATCCGGATGGGGCAAGCTATGATGCGCCCACCCTAACCCCTTCCACGGCCTTTCGAATAGGCGGGCGCAGTTCTGGGATTCCTGCCGCGAAGGGGTTCACAAGGACCAGGCAGCGTTCACGGGAAGGACAGGAGCTCGGCAGGGGGTATCCTGGCCGAGGTGACACGGCGACAACCCCAGCCCGAGTCGGCTCCGGACCCCCGGGGCTCAGACGTAGCAGCTTCGCAGAACGACCGGCCCTCAGTGGATTGGGTCCCGGCAGCACCCCGGATCTGACAGCCCGCTCGTCCGATCCCACCGCACGCTAGCCAGGTCACCGACTACGTACCTGGCTGCCCGAGGTGGGCCACCTCGGTCACAGCCACAGCTCCCCGGAGAAAGCGCTCTCCTACCCCGGAACAGCCAATCCTCGGCCAAGACCTGGAGTGAGCTCCGGTGCGAGCCTTCCAAAATCGAACGCCGAGACTCCGTGGGCCAATCAGCCGTCGCAGAGGGGCGAGGGGCGTGTCACGTCTCCGCCCCCTTCCCTCCGCCGGCCTCGACACCCTAGTGCGAAGATTCCCCGGGTCCAATCAGCGGCAGAGCAGCGGGGAGGGGCGTGTCCGCCCGGGTCCCTTCCCTCCGCCCCCTGCCGCCCTCGCGCGGCGCCCGGAGGCGCCCCCTACTTTGACGTCAGTCCCCGGGGAGAGCGCGGTTTTGCTGGCGCTGGTGCCGGGCGGGGCCGCATTCCTGCCAAGGGGTGCGGCGGCGGGCTTTGCAGGGTGCACGTGACGTGTGCCCCTTCTCCTGGGCGCGAGGCCCATGAGCGCAGCGCAGAGTTCCTTGCAGCGCGGGGGCCTCTGCAAATGGACCTGCAGCTGGTAAACTCACCTCCAGACACTTATGGCTCCGGTTTTGAGGGCAGGAAGGAACAGCGTGATGGTCAGAGCAAGACTAAGTGGGTTTGAGTCTAAGGTCAGTTTTACGATCTTGGACGAGTTACCTAAATGAGACAGTATTTGTAAGGTTTTATTCATTCATTCCGCAAAGGTCCTCCTTTGTCCGGTTCTTTGACAGGCAATGAACAGGAGAAACCCATAAGCCCTTGCCCTGGTGAGCTAACAGCCTGATGTTAAAACACCTAAAACAGGGCCTCCCTGGTGGCGCAGTGGGTTAAGCAACGCACTATGAAGCGGACAGCAGCCACTGCAGCACGAGTTCGATCCCTGCTGCCAGCCACAGGGGGGGGACCCACATGGTGCGGCAGACCTCTCCTGCTGTGCCCGCTGCTCCCCTCAGCAGTGTATTTCTGTTGATCTGCCTGTTCTGCTCCCCGCTGTGTCTGTGGTGAATCCTCTCACCCCCCACACCTCTGGCCTGTACCCCAGTGCTTGTATGCATAAATAAATCTTTAATAAAAAAAATAAAACACCTAAAACATTTAATTGTCATTACAGTTGTGGTAACATAAGAGGGTGAAACGGAAGGTCCTGGAAGTCAGGAGTAACATTTAAAATGAGCTATGAGGGAGGAGTTGTAGGTGGTTAAATGAGTAGTAGTAGTGGGTCGGGAGCAGTGCTGGATGAAAATGGCATGTGGAAGGACAGGGGGGGTACCTGAACTCAGGGGGACTTGAAAGGAGGCCTGAAGCGAGGCTGGCATGGGGGAAAGTGGTGGAGAGGTAGAAGGCAGAGGCTTCTACTGCAAAGTTTTCATTGGCTCCTCCAACAGGGAGAGCATTGTAGCCATTTATTTAACAGATGTTTTATACTTGCTATGTTCCAGAATGGCAGTCAGCACTTTACAAACATCAGCCCCCTTTCATCCCCATGACAAATTTGTGTTTCTGGAAGGTCACGCTGCAGCTTGGAAGCTGGCTTGGAGGGAGCAGGGTGGATATCTAGTAGGTTAGGGTTAGGGTTAGACTTCCAAGATGACCTTTGCTGGCATTTAGGTTGAATTCCTCATCCATTAAATGTTCTTCCTTATCTGATGGTGTCCAGTTTCTCTCTGTGTTCTGCACAAAACTTTAACATGTGCATTGCTATGAATTAAAAGGCTTCACTAGTGGTTTCTCTTTGTTTCCTGAAGTCTTGAGGAATATTGAAAAGAACAAAAAACTCAACATTGTTCATCTGCAATAGAAAGTATTGGGGCAATGCCTTTCAGCCAGCTGCTCGGCTGAGGAGGGGACTGTGCAGGTTCCGAAACCAGCAGACTGGCTTCTGAACCAGGACTCCCTAGCCCCGTTCTAATCCATAAGAAGGCCAATGGCGTGGCATATCTTGAGGAGAAATGCTTGGAGCACCTAGGGATTCTGACACCCTGAGCTCAGATGAGCATACACCAGGATAGGAATCAGGAACTTGTGGCGTCTGGGTCAGATGTGACTAAGGCTGGGTGGAGAATATCTGGTGTCTCCAAATATTTTTGCAGGCATGTGACCATATAGGCTTACCACACAGTGGAATTATTTCTTTTGTTACAGCTCTGTGATTCACTATTTCTGACGAGAAGATGGGAGCCGACGGGACCCACAGAGTGCATCTGGATCCATCCCCAGTGCGGCCCTCAGAGAAGGACCGCTCTGTAGATGAAGCCCTGGAATAATTCATGGAAGATCTGGTTTAATCAGAGTGAGGTGAATGAGGAATGTTCCTTAGGTGGAAAATTTAAAGGGGCAACAAATTGCAGCAAAATAGTTATCTTGATTACTTGATTATTAGTAATCAAAATAAAGACGCTAATAATAATAGTTGAAAAATCAAAATTAACTCATAAAATCCATGGTGAACAAAGTGTCCACATTTAGAATAAAGACAAGCTGTGGTTTGTTTTATGATCCTGCCTCATTTTGCAACAGGAAGTCATTTCCAATCAGCTGTTGGTTCCCAGGCAGCCTCCATTGCGTCCCTGACAATTGGTTTTATGAGACTTGACATGGTGTGTGAACAGATTGGGCAACACAGGACTATATTTATGGTCCTGGTGCTTTTTTTAATTGAGAGTCTATATTCATTTTTTTTCCCATTTGTTTCAAAATATGGAAAGACATTTTGATAAGTACATGTAGGGGTGTCCATTTTCTTTTTAGCTTGAACTCTAATATGGCTCAGAAGATGCTGGATTTTGGAGCAACAGAGCCTCGAAAAGGGGTCCTAATTGTTCAAGCTAAACCTCGCTACCTTTCTGTTTTCTCATCTGTAAAATGGGAACAATCATGCCCACCTTTCAGCTAGGCTGTGAGGGTGAGGTGCAGACTGCAGGCAGCACTTAATGTACCTTGCTATGGTTGTCAAGCCAGCCTTCAACTCCTTTCCTCTCTACCCTGCAGGAGTTGTGTACACAGCTGGACAGTTCCAAATGACCCCCATGGGGCTTGTTTCCACGGACCTGTTGCTGCCTGTCCTGTTCTGGGGACAGCAGAGAGAAGTTTTACACTCAGCCAGTAACAGTGGGACTCAGTCAACTCTGTTTCTCTTCATAAATGGTTTTGGTCATTCTAAACTTTAAAAAAAGCTCCCTTAGGACGTACATAAGGCAGCTTACTACTCTTTTCTCCACCTGAACAGACTGAAAATAGCAAAGTCCTATAGGAAAATGATAGGTTAGAGGGAAAAAAAACATATATTACACTTACGTGTACACACACATAAACATATAATCATGTAGATTTGAATTAAAGGCCAGTGTTGCATTAATCTGCTTGAGCTTTCATAACAGAAGGTCATAGACTGGGTGACTTAGCAACAAAAGTGTGTTTCTCCAGTTAGGGAGGCTGAGAAGAGCCTTGTAAAGATTTCCCCTTTTCCAGCTGGCGCAATGCTCAGATTTGTCAGTAGAGGGAGCTGGCGGGACACTGTAGGAGAAAGAGCTCTTCCTGCTTCCGGGTCTCCCGCTCTCACCTGGCTCCTGCAGTCTGGGCAGCCTGAGTGCTCACTCCTGCAGCAAACATGGCTTCTCCAGTGCCAGGCTCCTGCAGTGTGGGGGCCTGGGAGCCTGGGTCCAACTACAGGTGGCAGCCAGCAGCTGCCCGGTGCTAGCAGCTTCCGCTAGAGCCCCCTTGGTTGGCTTTGTAAAAAGTTCTCAAGTGCAGTAGCTCCCTGTACCTGCCCCCCCACCCCCTCATCCTCCCCACCAGCATCCCTGCTGGCAGATTTCTACCAGCTGGACCAGTGGAGAACCTCGGGACCTCTCTGTCTCCAGTGAGTCACAGCCATGTTCTCTCTAATCAGGTCTGGACCTTGGTCTGGTGGGAAGGAGGTGGGGAAGGAAGAGCGCTTTTTAGGTGACTACTCAGACCAAAGGCAGCTGCTCCATGTATCTTCTCTCGCTTTCACTTCTTATTAACCGGTTTCTCAGCATTCCAAGTTCCTGTTATAGTAACTAATTCCTTAAGCTGAAAGTTCCCTGTTCAAATTGCTGTGTGGTTTCTGCCCCGTGATTGGCTGATGCTGTGGAGGATGGCAAGAAGGGTGAAGAAGGATGAAGAATCTCACGTGAGAGCGGGTTTTTCTCTAGTAACCCAGCAATACATTGAGAACCAGTGAGCCAGGTGCCAAAGCTCTTTTGGAAAATAATGTTGGCAATAAAGCTAATCCTTACGGAGGCTAAGCATTTTATATATCCTTTAGTTCTTATACAGCCCTCTGAGATGGGGCTGTTGCTATTAATCTCACTTTGCTGACCAAGAAGTTGAAGTCAGGAGACTTGAATATCAGACATGTTCCAAATGCTGCCGAATAAAGCACCCCTAATTTTAGTGGCATAAAACACCTGTTTTATTATGTTCACAGATTCTGTGGGTCAGAATGTTTTAAAATGTACTTAGGATTTTAGTTTTATTAGGAATAAGTGCATACAGGGACGTTCATTTTTCTTTTGGCTCTGAATTCTAATAATATAGCTCAGAAGGTGCTGGTTTTTAGGGCAACAGAGCCTAGAAAAGGGGTCCTAGTTGTTCAGGTTATGGCAAATGGCTTGACCTCTCTGCCTTTCTCTTTTCTCATCTGTGAAGTGGGAACAATCATGGCAACCCATCAGGAGATGACTACCACTGAAACGATAACCTGTTATTCAGTTCCCCAGGAGAAGGGCCCTGCGGTCATTGCAGGGCCACAGGGGAAGCACAGGGTCACTCAGGAGGCGGACAGAGCAAGGGGAATTTGTATGACAATTTTTGCAGGAAGAAATGGGTGAGGCCAAATAAGCAGACCAGGCAGGTTTAGGATTGACTGGTTTGGATAATTGCAGCTGGCTCAGGGTGTCGGGACTGTCTCCAGTTGTCTGGGACCTGGACCTGGGATGATTAGGGCAGAGGAGTATTGTCTCCTGGAGTAGAAGGGTCAACGAGAGGAGGTGGTGAGGAGGATAGGCTCAGAATTGGTGGGTTTGCATGTCAAATGTACTCTTTATTTTATTATTTTTTAAAGATTTTATTTATGTATGCATACAAGACCTGGGATACAAGCCAGAGTCGTGAGAGGATTCACCGGAGACAGAGTGGGGAACAGAACAGGCAGTTTGACTGAAACACACTGCTGATGGGAGCAGCGGGCGAGACAAGCGAGGTCTGCTGCACCATGTGGGTTCCCTCCCTAGCTGGGGATTGAACTTGCGCTGCAGTGACTGCAGAAGCCCCACAGTGCAGCACTCAAACCCTTGTGCCACCAGGGAGGTCCCCAAATGTACTGTTTAGGGCAAGTTGTTTTCTAACTCTAGAAGTCAGCTAACACTGGGAGGGGCAGTCCATCCCTGGATCTGCAAGGTTCTAACATGTCAAAACATCATAAAATACAGAAACTAAAAAGTATGACTGATACACAGGAATTCAGACAGAACGTGGTGGGAGTGGCTTGTCTCTGCTGCACCATGTCAGGACTTGAGCTGAAGTCTTGAGGGCTGGGGTGAGCTTGGCAGCTGGGGCTGGGATCCCCTGAAAGCTCACTGTTGATGCCTGGTGCCTAGGTGGGCAAACCTGAAGTGTAGAACTGGTAACCTTGGGTTACTGCAGTGCTTTTCGATGTCAAATTGAAACGTGGAAGCCTCAGAGTATCTAGATATCTTCCCTGGTGACCCAGGGCACAAGTGTCAGTTCTAGTGACCAAGGCAGAGGCTGCACTGCTCTCTGGACATAACACAGAAGTCATATAGGGTCATTGTCATTCCATGACTTGCAATCAACTCTCAGTCCTGCCCAGAGGGGGCACAGGAAGGGCACACAGACCAGACCTCTTGATGAGAGGAGCTGAAAGAATTTGCGGACATTCCTAAAACTTATCTGTCTCCCACGTGGACTTACCTTCTGACCTGGCAGTTAGGCTGCCAGTCCTACTAGCTCGGTTACAGTGCTGGTACAAGAACCAGAAGCCGGTTTAATTTAGTTCAAGCAGAGACGTGGGGAGAGGGGTTACCCTAAAGCAACAGTAGTTTCCAGAAACGAGGTCCAGCTGGACAACCTGGAGCAGTGGGCTGCTGTTCCCGCCTCGCATTTCCCTTATCTCTGCCTCCTTGCCTGTGATAGTTGCTTTTATGGGTCAACTTGATTAGGCCTTGGGTGCCAGAATATGTGGTTAAACATTATTCTGGGTGTGTCTGTGAGGGTATTTTGGGATGAAATTACATCTGGAAAGGTAGACTGAGGAAAGCAGATGGCCTCCCCAGTGCGGTGGGCCCCATCCAGTCAGGTGCAGCTGCAAGAGTGTAAAGGCTCACCCCCNGGCTCCCCCCCCCCCCCCCCCGTGGGTCTCTCTGACTGACTGAGCTGTGACATTGTTTTTGGGGGTTTTTTGCCTTCAGACTCACACTAAAGTACAGACTCCTTCTAGGTTTTGAGCCTGCCAACCTTCAGTCTGTACTACTCTTCCAGCTCTCCTGGCTCTCCATCTGACTGCAGTTATTGGGACTTGACAGCCGATGTCTTATAATAAGTCTGTCCACCTCTCCATTCATCCATCGTCCATCTACGATCTCTGTCTTTTGCTGGAGAACCATGACTTTTCATCAGACCAACGTCCTTTCTCTCCCAACTCTTCCTATTTCCTCTTCCCTGCCCCTCCCTCTTCTCTGCAGACCAGCTTCCTCTGTCTACGCTTCACAAATTTGGCTCATGCACTAGCTTTGGCTACGCCAGCACTGACTCCAAGTAGAGATGCCCATTGCGCCAAAATAGGACTCTGACAGCCCCAGCTTGGAGCAGGGTGGAGTAGGAGAGCTTCGGGCAGGGCCTCATAATCTAAGCCTACCATCTCTCTCCAGAGCCACCACTGCGCTCACAGAGGCTGTGGGTGGGGGACGGGACTGGCTTGGAAGAGGTGGGTGGGCCTCCCAGAGCAGTTCAGCACCGGGGAAGGGAAACCCTTATTGCTTCTCTTCATCTCTGAATGCCGTCATGGTGGCCATCTTAACATCTTCCAGAGGGGTCAGAGGAAGATCCCCTGGGGTCTCCAGTGGCCCATGACGTTTCATCTCTTTGGTCGTGGCAGCTGTGTTCTATTCTACCTGTTAAGTTGGGAGGGGATTTCTTGGCAGAAGAGAGAAAACTGGGTGTGGAAAAATCTCCATGACTCACCACATCCTTAGGAAGCCCGAGTGACAATGGGAGGCTGGAGACCACATTAGCTTTTGCTATGTGGTTAGAGTGAGTAATGTCTGGCTCTTGTGAGATGGACCTAAGGGGGAAAGTTCACAGTTAAAGTCGACGCAGGG
This sequence comes from Galemys pyrenaicus, assembly GCA_019455555.1. Taxonomy (NCBI): domain Eukaryota; kingdom Metazoa; phylum Chordata; class Mammalia; order Eulipotyphla; family Talpidae; genus Galemys; species Galemys pyrenaicus. The sequence continues at coordinate 4,629,414 of JAGFMF010011406.1, read as the reverse complement.
AGTCTAAGGCAGCTCTAGTGCATCTAGTGGACTGTCAATCTAAATTTAATTCCTGGGCCTCTCTGGTGGCGCAGTGGGTTAAGCAACGCACTATGAAGCAAACCGCAGCCACTGCAGCACGAGTTCGATCCCTGCTGCCGTCCAGAGAGGGGACCCACATGGCATGGCAGACCTCTCCTGCTGTGCCCACTGCTCCCCTCAGCAGTGTGCTTCTGTTGATCTGCCTGTTCTGCTCCCCGCTCTCTGTGGTGAATCCTCTCACCGCCCCCCCACACCTCTGGCCTGTACCCCAGTGCTTGTATGCATAAATAAATAAATCTTTAAAAAAAAAATTTAATTCCTAACTTAACCCATCTGAATCCCATTTTTCTTCGCTGTCAATGTTGATCATGAATTACCTGTCTCATGATCTTGTGGCCCCAGCTAAGGTGACACAGCTGTATACTCAGCGTGGAGAGCAGCTTGTGGGAGCCCTACAGGACCAGCCCCTGGGGTCCACTCCTCCTACTCCAGCTGCGGGGGGGCTGGACAGGGAGTTAGAACAAACCTCCTTTTTGGGCACCCTCTTGTATCAGGGAGAGAAATGAAACAATATGCACAGGCTCCCTGAGTGCCTATCTCAGGGTGCTATGAAAACCACTCCCCTTCTCTTGCGGGGTCCCTGCCCACTGGCCATTCACAAAATGAGGGTAATTCCTTTGGCTGTCGCTTGGGGGCAGCCCTCCAGTGTCTTGCCCCCTCCCAGCCGAGGCGAGAGTCCCAGCTAGATGCCACGATTAAAAGCCTAGATCAAAAGCCTAGATCGGAAATCAAATATTTGAATTCCATTTTCCATGCCTTTGTTTCTTCATTTTAAACCAGAGATGGGAAAAACAGAAAAAAAGAACCAAAACAAAAAGTCAGATGGTTCTCACAGCACCCCCTCTCACAGGGCTATTGTGGCAGGTAAACGGGACGAGCGCAGAAAGCACCTGGCACGGTGCCTGGCACACATGGGTAGTGTTCTGTGACTGTTAGTACGACTGAACCACTTCCACTTTTACCCAGGGCTGACTGGCAGAGCGGAAGTGATTACCTCAGTCTATCCTGGCTCAGGGCACCCCATGTCAAGGTGGGGTTCCTCCGCTCCCCAGGTACATAGTCTGCTGGGATCCGCACCACTGCCCCAGGTCCCAGCAGGAGGTCACTCCTTAATGGTGCAATCTCGGGGCAGGGGCATAGGGCTGCCCGTGGGTCTTTAACCTCGGGAGCCAGCCTTTTCAGCCAATGTTCTGGGTGGCTGCATGTAGAAATACGTAGAAATACGCCTCGGGAGGTCCCTGTGGCTCCTGGCCTGGTCATGACTCCCAGCTTCCCCTGGGGAGCAAGGGCTGAGCCTTGCCAGAGTCGAATGCCCACAGCACTTGCCTAGGCCCAGCCCGTGGCCTCTCACCTCTGTATCTGCCAACATGTCTGCAGTCCAGGCAGCCACTAGGCTTTAGCAAAGGCTAGGAACCCATAGGAGCTGGATTCACAACCTCAAGAGCCACCACCACCCAAATAGGTCTGTTCCCACAGTCTGGTGCATCTGCCTGCAGCAGCCCTGGAAGTGTGATAAGAGTGTGTCCTACCTGCCTCACAGAGCCCTGCACCTGAGGCTTCAGGAGTTTCCTAAGTGCCGTCCCAGTGGTGCTAGACAAACATCAGACTGTGAGACAGGAGACCTAAGTTCTATCCTTGACACATCAACCAGTTATGTGACTTGGGGCAAGTTACTGACCCTCTCTGGGCCTCAGTTACACCCTCTATGAAATGAGAGGCCTGGAGCAAATGATCCTTAGGACTTCTCCCTGAGAAGGCCTATAATTGTAGCAGAATGCCAGCTACAGAGTATTTGTCAGGAAGTGTTTATTTAGTAATTTAACTATGAGGTTCAAAGCAAGATTCTGCAGATCCTTTAGCTATCTATTTCCTCCCTCTGCATTCTGTCTCAGTTTGTTGATTTGTGTCAAGTGCCAGCTCAGGGCCTGACATATAATAGGTGCTAAGTCTATAGATTCAGTACCTTTAAGTAGTCCAGAGACAGAACAGGATGCACTCTGGAGTTAGAGCTGATCTTGCATCTCCCTGGGCTACACATCCTGTCCTTGCAAGCTGCCTTCCCCTCTGGGCACAATGAAAGTCAGTGGGCTGGGCTCAGAGCCTCCAGCATGCTCCACTCTGCCTTCCCTCAACAACCATGGCCTGCTTTTGTTCACATTGTTCTCTTTCCTAGAAGGCCGCCAGGGCCTGAGTTTAACTGATTTGCAAGTTACTAAGCTAGTCTGCTGTTGTTCACAGATGCTGGCAGACACTTGGGATTCCAGAGTCAGAGACAAAGGATCTACTACTCTTGGCACGGCAGGCAGTGCGGGAGGATCTTTATTACTTCTCCTTCCCTTGTTCCCAAGTTTCATGGGGCAGCAGGGAGGGGCCCAGGTGGATGTGACGCATGGGGAGCGGGGTGCATCACAGCTGAGGAGCACTGAGCCTGGAGGCCTCCTCCAAAGCCTCCTCCCACCACCACGTTGAGAGGAAGCAATAGCACATCTGTCCTCTGTCTGGCAAAAGCCCTTCCCTGATCCCTCAGAGTGGCGGGCGGCAGACAGCGCTGAGAACTGGCCAGCGAAGGCGCACTCGTGGCCTTGCGTTCTTGGCATGGCATCCAGGCATGTGCTGGGCCCGTGGTGGGCTGTCTCTCCCAATAAGGCCTGTCCCCCATCTCTGCTTGCCAAAATCCTCTCCCTCTTCAAATGACACTTTGTTCTAGAAGCTTTCCCTAGCACTGCCCTTCACACGCTTTCTCCTTTCCTTTGTGTAGAGTTCCTCACCCTCTCACCGAGTCTCCTGTGGGCCTATCACTGCCTCCCCTGCCAGCAGAGTGCCTGCCTCCAGCAGGTGCTCAGACCAAATTTTGGGGCTGGCAGGATCAAGGTCTTTGTGCACAGTTGTGTTGTGCAGGGGCTGCTGGACCGCCCCTTGGACAGTCTTCAGGATCCCAGGGGCTAAAAATACCTCCCCAAACCACTGCTTCCTTTTAAGGAGCAGGACTGGGCCTCCCAGGCTGCGTTTGTGCCCACCAGGTGGCTCCATAGGCTCAGCTCTCCAGATGCCTTTTTTAGAAGTGGGGAGGATGCTCTTGGCAGTGTAGGCCCCTCCCTCAGGGTATGTGCAGCATAATCCCCTCATCTGCACCCAAGTCAGCCTCCTACCTCCAGCTTCATGCAAGACTGGCAGCCAGAGTGCCCTGTAGTGGCCCTGTAGGGGTTGTTAGGGGATGCTGGTGGGAAGCCTGAGATCCGGCCAGAAGGCCCTGGGTGTGAGTCCCACACAGACACTGGGACGGCAGAAATTCCATCAGGAAACCAAGTATCACTCAGAGAGGAGGGAAGTTCTTTGTTTACGCCGGCCAGGTGGGTTTTACCCCTGCGGGCTCAGAGAAGTCTCAAAGTCTGAGCCCCGGGCAACTAGGTCACAGAGCAGGTCCTGACTAAAGCAAGGGCGTGGTCATCTGGGATGCACGAATCAGGTGCGTGTGGCCTGCAGAGCTATCAGCTGTTCCCCGACTCCTCAGGCTGCAGACTGTGCAACAGCTCAGCCTGACGTTTCCCGCTTCAACACGAGCTGTGTTTCTCTGGGCAAGTCACATACCTTTCTGGGTCCCTGTAAGAATACCTGAAAATATGGGAAGGGATATATAAAAATGCTTTGGGGCCTCCCTGGTGGCACAGTGGGTTAAGCAACATACTATGAAGCAAACTGTAGCCACTGCAGCACAAGTTCGATCCCTGCCGCCGGCCAGGGAGGGGACCCACATGGCACAGCAGACCTCTCCTGCCTCGCCCGCTGCTCCTCTCAGCAGTGTGTTTCGGTGGATCTGCCTGTTCTGCTCCCCACTCTGTCTCTGGTGAATCCTCTCACCGCCCTGGACTCTAGCCTGTACCCCAGCTCTTGTATGTATAAATAAATAAACCTTTAAAAAAAAATAAAAATGCTTTGGACGTGGACCTGGAGTCGGCTACACCTAGACTCTTGTTTAAACTGTCAGCCCACTGCGCTGTGGACATGGCCGACTTTAACTCTTTAAGGCCTTGTTTCACCATCAGTGCAGCTGAACTAATCGCAGTTATTTTATAGAGCTGATTTAAGCAGAACATTTAATATAAAGGGCTCATCATAGTGCCTAGGATATAGCAGGCCTTCAGCTCATAATAACTGCACGTATATTATGTATCCCTAGTCCCCCAAAAGTGCCCAGCACCTAGTAGGTGCTCAATATCTGTTTGCTGAATAAAAGGATTTCACAGATAAGGAAGCTGAGGACAAAGAGGTTGAGTGTGCGTGCATGAGCACGCAGGTGTGTGGACACACGCCGGTGCCCCAGAGTCTGAGCGGCCTGCCTCCAGGGTCAGCGCCCTAAGCCTCTCACACAGATATGGGTGTTGTACAGCACTATCTGTTCATCTAAAATATGCTTCCAGAGCTTTCTAGGGTCCCTGTAGGCTAGGCTGAGCTGGCAGTGAGAGCATTTGTCCTCTGAGAAGTCATGTAGATTTCTCGCCCACAGGGAGCCAGGCTGCTGGGAGACGTGGTCATCTCGTGACCAGGAGGTGAGGACTGTATTCAGCTGGGAAGTCTGATGCATCAGTCTCCAGGGCAAGAGGAGCCCTCTCAACCCCATTGCTGCCAGTCATCCACTCCACTGACGTTTACCGAGACTTGTATGTGCCAGGTGCAGAGATGGTTACCACGTGTGTGACAGCCAGTGGTTATGAGGCTGCAGGTTCAGCACTACTGCAGAGGGGAGCTCCAAGTAGGAAAGACCTGCAAACTACAGCCTGGGAGGCTGGACCAAAGGGAGGTACGCTTCAGTTGGGCAATGAAAGATCAGCAGGAGTTTGGCAGTCAAGCCGGATCTGGAAATGACGAGCTCACTTAGGAAACAAGATGTTTGGTGGGGTTGGCATGTTGAGTTGGAGCTTGGGTACAAAAAGGGAGTGGAAAACCAGGAAACTGAAGTCTGTTGGGGCCAGGTTGTGAAATATGTCACATGGTAAAAGTGCTAGAACCCAGTTGGAAAGGAGTGTCATTAACAATCAGGTCTGTGTTTTAGAAAGACGCCGTGGTGCCGAAGTTTGGATCAGAAGGGGAGAGAAAGGGGGCTGTTAACACCACAGGGTTTCACTTTTCTCCCCAGCAAACGGAGGGAAATAAATGTCTATATTCTGGGATTGTTTTGAGGCTTACATGAGAATGAGCGAGAAGCAGGATAATAACAGCAAAGCCCAGCACGTTGGGCTCCATGATAGCCCCTTGTCTCATAGTTAGCACATGGGCTGTCGCTGTCTCTTCTGTCCTGGGTTTGTCTTGGTTGTGCCGGGGTAGCACGTTTTAAATCCAGGCAAGACCAGATGGTCAGGAGGGTTGCATAAGACACCGGACTGACAGGCCTTTACTTTGTGGCTGTGGCAGGGGCAGGGGGGCTTCTGGCTGTGGTCCTTTTCTCTCAGGCAGGGAACTTGGATGGGTCGGAGAAAGTCTGAGTCCAGCTTTGGACAGAGTAAGTTTGAGGTGGGCACTGGCAGGACATTTGGGTGTTCAGGTGAGAACAGATGCCAGTTCGAGATCAGCATTGCTTTTCACCAGTGCCGAGGAAGGGCCAGGAGGATGGGGCAGGAACTAGCATAGCAGAAAGGAGAAAAGAAGGGACCCAGAGACTGGAAAAGGGCTCCAGAAGACAGCTTTCCCCTCTGATGCTCAACTGGGAACCAGGAGGCAGAGGGGTCGGGCGTAAGTGACAAGCTTTGCCTAAATGGACAGAGCGGAAGGGCGGCAGACTGGGGGGTGCGCCCTGCCCTCCCTAAGGAGGAAGGAATCCGAGCAGTGAGTTTGGCGCCCGGGTGCTCAGCTAGACGGGAAGGGGGGCGCCCGGGTGGTGAGCTAGACGGAAAGAGAGAGGGCAGGAAGCCTGGAGGAGCTTGTGGGGGTGGAGACCGACAAGGGGAAGGGATTGGGAGTGTAGGAGGGGTGGAGAGAGGGAGAGAGAGAGGAGGGCTGGAGGAGGAGAGAGAAGGAAGGAAGGGTGGGGGACGGGGAGAGGAAGAGGACTAGAAGGCCTGCGGGCGCAGCGGGCAAGTCGGCCGGGCCTCCCCCGCGAGCCAGGCATCGCCATTCCGCTGCTCGGGACACCGCCGCAGCCACCGCCGCAGCCACCGCCGCACCCGGGGGCCATGCTCCCGCCGCCCCCACGCCAGCCGCCGCCCCAGGCGCGCTCCGCCCGCGGAGCGGTGCGCCTGCAGCGGGCCTTCCTGCGCGGCCCACTGGGCGTGCTGCGGCTGCTGCAGCTGCTGGCCGGCGCCGCCTTCTGGATCACCATCGCCACCAGCAGGTACCAGGGCCCCGTGCACTTCGCGCTCTTCGTGTCGGTGCTCTTCTGGCTGCTGACCCTGGGCCTCTACTTCCTCACGCTGCTGGGCAAGCACGAGCTGGTGCCCGTGCTGGGCTCGCGCTGGCTCGTGGTCAACGTGGCACACGACCTGCTGGCAGCCGCGCTCTACGGTGCCGCGACGGCCATCATGATCGACCAGACACAGCGCCACAGTTACTGCAACCTCAAGGATTACCAGATGTCCTGCGCCTACCGCGCCTTCCTGGCGTCCGCCGTGTGCGGCGGGCTCTGCCTCGGCCTGTACCTGCTGTCGGCGCTCTACGGCTGCTGCCGCCGCTGCCAGGGCGAGCAGGAGGTGGTGTGAGGCTGTCGTGCCGCGGGGCGGTGGGCCCTCCCGAGACCAGCGCCCCAGTCCTGCCTGCCGCCTCCGCCCCACGCCCGTGCGCCCTGGCGCCCTCCCCTTGCCTGGTGTTCCGTACATCGCCCGCACCCTGAAGCCCGGTACACCCGCTTCCCGCCCGACGGCAGCGCTGCAGCCCAGAGGCTGGGCCACTGCGTGAGACGACGTCTCTCCGGGACCTGGGCAGGGCTACATCCGCCCGGTGGACACGCACTCTCGGCTGGCGGCCCCTAAGGGAGGCCTCCCGGGAGCCTCTTCCCCTTCCCGGCTGAGAGCCAGGCGAGGACTGGCTCAGCATAGCTGGGGGAGGCTCCCAAATTGGAACCAGTCGAACCGCAGCTTCACTGCCCCCTCCCTCCCGCCCCGCGGTCGGATGAGCATTCCCCTTTTCCCCCTTTCCCTGGCCGCATTTCCAGCCTCGGGTACTGGCTGGCAGCCGCTGGGGGAGCTGGGGGCAGGCCACCGCGTTCCAGGGTGAGGCCGGGTTTAGCTCGGGATGGTGCGGGCATCCTAGGCGACCCTTCCTCGCTGCTTTGATGCCTTGGGGTGGGGCTGAGATGTAGAGGAGGGATGAACTGGATGGGCCCGCGGGCTGTACCCACCTCGCCTCTGCCTGCTCGGCCTCTGTCCTTGCGGCTCTCTGTCCTTGCGGCTCTCGGCTCTCTGGCTCTCTCGGGGAACAGGTCCAGCTGTAGCCTGGCCTTGCCTTTCCAGCCCTCCTCACAGATTTCTAGTCCACTTTACCTCCCTGTGCCTTTTTGCATTAGGAAATCCCACACCACCATCACGGAATGTTAGGGTGAGTCTCACTCCCCCGCCTTTTTCTTTTTTATAAATGGAGATCCAGGGTTTGCTCTAGGGAATAGCCAGAGTAAGATCAGCCCCCTCTACTGTCCAGCTGCCCATGCTGGGCCGTTTACATTCAACCAGTGGATGTTCCCAGGAATCCTGGCAACCACCCACTAGAAGAGGGGTTCAAGACCAAATGGTTCTGTCTGTCAAAGGTGCTGTCTCCTCTTCTTGGAGATTCAGGGTGCTCATTAGCCCATCAAAGACTCGGAGAAGCTCTGCAGTAAAAGTTAACAGAGTGAGCAGCGACCACGTCTCTGGGTCTGGACCAGTTTTTCCCACCTGAGGTTCCAGCGTCAGCTCTCATTTGGAAGGGACCCAACACAGTGACTGTGGTCTGTTTGGAGAGCTGGGAGCTAGAGCCTCTTTTCCAGGGAATTCCTGCAGCAGAGGGAGGGAGCAGGTGATTGCCCTTGGCAACCAGTGAGAGACCTGGGAACTGGTGCATTTGAACGTTCCTTTGCATTGCTTGAGAAATGGAGTCAAAGTTATCCAGATGGTTTCCTGGTTGTGAGACTTACCTGCAAGAGATCCTGGCATTGACTGTGAGCGACTGGCGGGAATGGGTCGCACTCACCAAAGAGAAGAAAACTCTGGAGCTGTGTAGAACAGCTGGTCCAGCCTCACTAGGGTAAGTCTTGGTTTACTGGAAGGGCTGTAGGCCTTTGAATAAAAGACTTAGTGCCCTTCCTTTTCCAGATGCGAAGAGGTTTTTATTGAGAGGACAAGTTGGAGGGTGCAGTAATAACCACAACTTTTTGGTTAAATCCTTCAAAAGTGTACTCTGAAAAATTTCAATCCTCTCTGAGTTAGAAACTAGATAGGGAGGCCAGATTGTGTTTTGATGAGCCTGTCTTTAAAGCTTCGTGGAGAGGTTAGGTTTCTCTGTTATCCTTAAAGCTCTGTGCAGTGTTAAGTTTTACTTTGTCACCATCTTAGTACTTACCTAGCCCTACTGTGTGCTCAAAGCACTGCATATTCATTTCATTCTCTCAACAGCCCTGTTGAGGTGGTTCGCTCATTCCCAGGGACTGAGATGTCACAGAGAAGTTTAGTAACCTGCGCAGGTGTCCCAGGAAATGAGGGAGGCAGCTAGGGTTTGAACCCTGGCAGTCTCTATATAGTGTGGGGTCAGTACACGTTTGATACTGTTAATGTGGCTTTTAGGGAATTTATTTTTGATTGTGGTAAAATATACATCACATAAAATTGTCCACTTTACCCGTTTTTAAATGCACAATGACATTCACGTTTTGTATAACCAACACCTTCCATCTCTGGAATGTTTTGCATCTTATCAAAGAGAAACTCTGTGTCCATTAAAATTGAGGTTATTTTTGTGGTTGTTTTCTCTCCTTTGGGAATAAATCCCAGAACAGGGAGCCCTTAGGTGTCTCAGCTACCTGGGGTTTTGTTGCCTACTGCAGGCCTACGGACTGTTCCTTCAGCTTCCACCACTGGTGCCAGCCCGTGCCTGGGGTGGGCTTTGCTGGGCTACTTGGGGGTGCTTTGGAAGCCTCGTGACTTTGTTTCTTCCTTTGCAGGTTTCCATATTGCTGAGGCCATGGAGAGTCTCAGAGTTGGTCACATCAACTTCTCCCAGGGCTCACGACTCTGGCTCTCCACACCATTCTGGCCTGGGCCAGCAGAGGTTTCAGAGAGGGGAGAGGGAATGAGGGAAGACAGCAGCTTCCATTCCACACCACCCAGTGCAAGAGCTAAGATGGGGGAAGATTCGTTTTGCCTTACCACAGAGAAGTCCTGATTCTCCTTGGGCTATGACTTGGGCATGCAATTCCAGGTATCTGGAATTGAGTCACATGCCAAACAATGAGTTTTCCCTCCAGCTGTTGTTCTTTTTCTATAAGTGGCATCCTCAGCTCAGTCCTAGGCCCCTGAGGACTTCTTTATAGCCCACCCTCCCACCCCCCAGGGCCTGGTACTCTGTGGTCCCAAGACCTCAGGAGCAAAATCTCCTGGGCCTTCGTGGTGCCTTACCATCCAGATGTGCCTGAAACATTCCAGAACTCACTGACCCTCTAGATGTGCCTTCCCGCTTGGCCTCCAGCTGCTTCTCCAGAAGTGAGGACATACGAGACTGCCCCATGCCCAACTCCTCTTCCTCTCTGAGGCCCTATGCTATGGGAATGGCCAACTGGCCTGGCCTACGACTTCTGGATAGCAGCGGCAGTCACATCAGCCTCGCTCTTTGGACATCAGTCCAGCCTGAGGCCACTGCGGACTGCTTCCTACTTAAACATCTGGGCCACATGGTCACTCGAGAGGATTTCTCCAGCATTCCACAGAGGCCAAAAGAGGATGTGAGTGGGAGTGAGAAAGGTAGGGAGAAGGGACCCATGTGCCTTGTCAGTAGTTTAGTTGTGATCACTAATATGCTTTCTGAATAAAGTTTGGTTTGTCTGAACTTGGTGTGCGTGTCTTCTCTGGCTGCCTACGGTGACCCTCTGAGCCAGGTCCCCAGCCTCCCTCTGCTTCCTTCTCGTGCTACACTGCCCTGTTGTCTGCCTCCCTGGCTTTTCCTTTTCTTTCAAAAGGAAAGAAAAATGAGTCTCAGATTTCCAGCGCAGTTAGGGCAGGGGCTGCCAGAGGGAGGAGCACTGCCTGTGTATGGCCAAGGGTGGAGGGAATTCCAGAGCTCATCCCAGCTCTCAATGGCCCTCTGTTTGGGGCGCTCCAGTGATGATGGGCAGGAGCAACTTGGCTGCGGTGCTGCAGCCAGAGGGTTCTGTTCTAGTCCAACCCCTTAGTTTCACAGAAGGGGGAAGGAATCCCAAGGGGAGAGAAAACGTTCCTGTGTCAGAGAGGTCAGGGACAGAATGGGGTCTTAAGAGCCCAGGCTCCAGTTCTTTCTGCAGACTGCTGGACCTGTTCTGTGTTGCCTCCTGGACAGAGCGTCATCTCATTTAGCCCCATTCCAGCCACAACCTTCTGATTAGGTGCCTTGGAAAGGCAGAGTTAACAGACTTTCTTGCTGGCTTCGCCTGTGGCCTGAGGTCTGCAACCAGAAAATGGACTTCTGCTGGCAGATCTCAAAGCTCTCTACAGCAGCTCCAGGCGGGGTCTGAGGCTGTTTGCTCACTCTCCAAAGCACCTCTCCGACGTGTACACGCCTGGGAGTGCACACACATATGCCTCATCTTTGAGGTTTGGTTTGGGATTTCCAGGGTGGTGAGGCCCTTCCCTGACTTCTCGCCAACTATTCATGGCTTTCATGCAAAATGAAAAGTGGATCCCTTTTATTCAAAGGTTGGTAAGCCCCTGCTTTACTTAGTTTGGTGGAGCATTTTGCAATTGAAAATGTGCTTCTACTAGCATTATCTTATTTGATCTTCTCAAGAGTCTGGAGGTTGGCATTGTTAAGTCCGTTCAGTGGAGGAAATAGAGCACTAGGGAGGGGCAGGCCTGTGTCCCGGTCTCACGGCTGGCTAGTGGCAGGACTGGCAGGGGAAGATAGAGGTTTTCTTTACCCTCCACAGTCAGTTCCTAAGTCTTGGGGGTCCTCTGGCAGGTTCTGAAGTTTAAGTGGTGTTGGTGGGTCCTGCTGGAGACCAGGTGTTCAGCAATAGTCTAATCTGACATTTCCTGTTTAATGCTGGGCGTACTTTGAAATAAGACACTGCTCCTTAGGGATATAATGAACCCACTGATGGCTGGGGAATCAGGAACCTGTTCATTCACCTCTATTACTTTTCCTGCTTTTCTAGGAGTGGGGTGGGGTGGTCTGTGTTGAGAAAGGAGATCTAATAAACCAACATTTACAGGGGTAAGAGGAAAGAACAAGGAGATGAGAAAGGCCTGGTTAGCACTATTTATTTATCTATTTATTATTTTATTTATTACAGTAGTTACTTGTAAGGTAAAATAACAACATATATCCTTCAGGGGGCCTCCCTGGTGGTGCAAGGGGTTAAGTCTCAGCACTATGAAGCTATATTCCCAGCCACTGCAACATGATTTCGATTCCCCACCCTACCCCACCCACCCAAGGAGTTGACCCACATGGTACAGCAGACCTTACCTGTCTTGCCTGCTGCTCCCCTCAGCAGTGTATGTCAGTCGATCCACCTGTTCTGTTTCCCACTCTGCTCTGGTGAATCTTCTCACTCACCCCCTCCCTACTCTGTCTCACCCTCCCCCGCACTCTGCCTTGTAACCCAGTTCTTGTATGCATAAATAAATATATCCATCAAAATATAATAGCATTAGAAACCTATTAAAAACATTTAAACTTTGCAAAGGTATACAAAAGAAGTCATTAAATTATCCTAACCTCATGCCCTAGAGATAAACTATTGTTAACTATTGACTTTCTAGATTTTATAAGTGTAATAATATAGTTCTCACCCTTTCTAAATGTCAGAGACCGCAAGAACTTTATAACTTTATAACTGCAAGAACTTTATAACTTTCCCACATTGGTTAATTTTCATTACTCCTTTGGCTGTTTCCTAAGAGAACTTAGTACAACGTTTAAAAAGGAAGTCAGTTCTTTGCGTGCGTGTATTTTTTAACCAATGAGGAAATAGAAGCTTAGGAAGGAACTGGCTCAGGCTCTACCCAGAGTGGTGAGGTGGGAGGGCGCTCTGGGGGAAGGTGGGTGATGCTGTCTCCTTCTTCGCAGCTGGTTTGGGGAGAGGAACACCAGGGACCAGGGTTAGTGGGGACAGCTGGAAAGAAGTGGGCTGAGCCTCTGGGCCTCACGGGGCAAAGGAGAAGTATGTTGGGGAGGTGGTCGGCACCCAAGAAAAGCACCTGGGCCTAGTCAGCAGGAGGGTGTGGACAACCACAGTGCTCCTCAGCCTGTGGAGATTTCAGTCCAGCTCCTCATCTGAAAGCCCCTCGCCTTGCCTGCTCCGTGAACCTCTCAGGGTGCAGGGGGAATGTCCTCATCCCTCTGGGTTCTTCTGAGGCTGGATGAACAAACACACTAACATTCTACATACTACAGGAGGAAAAGACCAGATTTAACAACATATATGGAGAATTTACATGCTGTAGACTTTAAGCTACATGGGACTGATTGGGGTCTATTTCTCATGCTCAGGGCCTGGAGTGTTATGGAGGGAGCGGGGGTTTCAGATGAAGAGAAGGACATGACTTTTTATGACAAAACCTTTCCTCTAGATGCTTGCTGGACTTTAGTATAGGTTTCTCCAATAAAAAGGTGGTTTCTGAAGATACCCTTAAATTAGGTAATCTGCATCCATTCAGTAATGGTATCAGTTTCTTCGGAGGCTTACAAGGCCTGGACGGACCTTAGTGCCACATGCCGAGGAGACACATGCTGCATAGGGCCTACTCTGGATATCTTTGAAAATGACTATGTGAGCATTTCGGGGGACTGTCCTATGACCCCATTCCTTTGAGCAGAGTGTCTGTTCAGGATCTCGCAGGCACAGGACGGTGCTGCTCCTTCCCAGGGCACGAAGACAAGCCAATGCATGCAGGTTCTCCTTCATGCGGTCTCCGGGAGTCCTGCAGGGGGCGCTCTGACACCCCACTTGTAAAGCACTTCAGATGCAAGGATGGGAAAAGGGAGAGGGAACAATTGACTTGAGAAGTGTCTACAGCAAGCCGAGAGCTGATAGATGTAACTGATGGCTATAACCTTATATAACATCTCCTGTCATCCTCACAAGCTCATAAAGTACTAAACACCCTCCTCAACTGACTTGGAGACAGGCTCCGAAGGGTAAACTGATTTCCTTAGGACACAAGACTGACAAAAGCAAGATTCCAGCTCAGGTCTGAGCTACATCTTCTCAAACACCATGTCTTGCTGTCTAGAGACTCTCCCAGCAGACAACCTGTTCCTCCCAGCCATGGAGGGGCTTCACGAGAGTTCTAGTGGGTTTTGTAACCGTTATAGCTTGAGTTAAGATCGCAAAGAAAGTTTAATTATTGAAACTATGAATTACATCAGCTTCTCAATTTGCCACGGAGCTGGATAGTTCCCTTCAGGTTTAATCAGCTCTGTGCTGAGGTCACCCTCCTGGCCCCGACTGCTGGATGTAAGCAGCCCTCCTCCCTCCAAGGCCTCGTGCCATTGGCGAACCACCCAACCCGAACCTGGACTTCTGGCTGTTGAACACTCCAGGTTTTGCAACCTTGTTTTGTACTCTGTGCTGTCTCCTTCTGCATCCCCGAGGAAGTTGGCACGACTAGCTCTAATTTTAGGTGTGCTCAGACTGTGACATCAGAAGTGAGTGCAATCTCTTATTAGTTGTCTGGCTTTAGGTAATTTACTAAAGCTCATTGCATCAGCTTCGTCACCAAGTGGGGGTTACACTAGCACCTCTCTGGCTCACTGGGCTATCGAAATTACGCTGATAACGCTTGTAGAGTGCGTAACTGGTGTTTGATTAGTCATTGCAATGCTGTTGGCAGGCCTTATCTAAGATAATGCTTGTAAAATGATGAGTCCAAGCCACGAAAGAGCTTGTAGATGTTAATTCCCTTCTCCCCTAGCCTCCAGATGCTCCTCTTACCCGAGGAGCGAGTCTCAGTCGCTATGAACTGACTGGTCCCTCTGTTGTTCTTTCTTGTGTCTGGACTTGAGTTTTCTTGGAAAGATGGCGTAGAAGTGTTGAAATTATTGTTATTCACTGGATGTTTCAGGGCTGCTTCGCTCTGGAAACTGAGGTCCCTTCTTTTGGCCTTTTTTTAAATTCCCGTCTGCTGATCCTGGACTCTACTCTGTGGTCCAGGCAGGTCTGTCTCCTTTCGGCCTGGGAGGGGGCTTCACTCTTCTCATCTCATTTCCTAGGTTCCACTGTGTCTGGAGAGATGAGCCGACCATGGGTTCTGGGGTGTCAGCAGTAGGACATCTGAAGACTCCCCTCACTACGTGTCTGTGGGGTCTTCCATGATGCATTCAAATTCCAATTTGTCCAAGTACAGGGGGCACTTCCAGAAACAGTCACCTGCCTGCTTTCCCAGCTGTTGCGTATCTGGACATTTCACAACATGTCTTTCCTCATTTCCCTGGTAAACTCTGTTCTATTTACTGGCTCCGCATCTTCTCCCCACCTCCCTGGCAACCGGTGAACATGCTGGACTTGTTGTTGCTTTTCTTTTGAATATCAAATAAGTCATTTGATTTATTTGACATAGTGAAGCAGATGACCCAAGTTTGGTCATTAGTGAACACCAGCTAAGAGGATCCATCACATTATATTGCCTCGTGACACTTATCCATATAATATTGAGTGTCCGTGAATGTTACCTGAATGAGGAAGAAGGAGAGGATGTGAGGTGACCTTGAGAACCTTCTTGGAAGGAGAGACATATGGATGAGCCTCCATTTTGTCCCCCATTTGCACATTCCATGCTTCTGCCCTCTCCTGCTCTGTGCCCAAGGAGGCTGATCTGCATTCTCTTATTAAGGCATTTATTCCTGTTTCTCCTTCTTCTTCTTTTAAGCAATTAAACAAATATTCATTTCTTTTTGTTGTTGCTGCTTTTAAGTTGAACTGATAAACCACTTCAGTAATCTTAACACAGGGCACCAGAAGGGGGTGGGGTGGGGAGGCTCTCTGTAGTGACCACGTGTCCTGCCGGCAGCATTGTCATACTGTCCTCGGCGGTGATGAAGGTACTGCAATCCCCTGTACTCGTGTGTTCGTGCTTTATTTATTGTTTCCTCTCGTTCTCAAATGAATAAACATTTTGTAGATGAGGCTGCTTGGACTATCTACATGCTTAGATGTAGGTGGTTGCTTAGATGATTCTTTTTTGAAGAGAGATGTATTAGGATATACTGTGCAGACATTAAACCGCCCAGAGTTTAAATGCCTATGTTGATGAGTTCAGACAGAGGCGCTTGTGAAACCATAGTTGCAACTGACCATCAGCGTACTCAAAATGCCCCCAAATTTCCTGTGCCCTTTGTAATCTCTTTTCCCTTCCCAGTTCCCCAACACAGGTGATCACTGATCTGCTTTCTGTGGCTATAGATGGCTTCATGTACATGGAATATATAGTGCTTGCATCCTCTCCCGCCCTGGGGTGGTGGACCTGTGTCTGGCTTCATTTATTCAATTGTTTTGAGATTTATTAATGATATCGGGGCGATAATAGTTCATTTTTATCACTGATTACATTCATTATTTTATTCCATTTGGAGGAATGTGAACCTCTACACCTAAAACACATTACTGTGTTGTAAACCAATAATACCCTCCTCTCTGTATATAAATAATAATAATTTTATGAATAAATATATTGTACAATAAATAAGTATATTTAAATATACTTATTTAAAGTATAAATTTAAGTATAAATAAATATATGCATATTTAAGTTGGCTATATTCTAGATGAAATTTGTTTTTTTGTGTGGGTGCTTTTCCCTGGCATTTGTATTAGGGCTTGTGGTAATTTGAGTCTCAATACATTGGGAAATTTCCCATCTTGTCCTATTTTCTGGAATAGTTTGACAATATCATTTTATTGATGGGTTTGATAGAATTTGTCTATAAAGTAATCTGGGCCTTTTGATTTTTAGGAAATTGTTTTTGTTAATTCTTTCAATTGCTTTAATGGTAACTGTTGTAGCCAGGTTTTTTTTGGTAGGTCACCTACTGCCCTTACTTTGAGTTGGCATCTTTGAGTTGTCTCCTTCATTCTCCCATCGAATTCTCCAGTTTAGAATTAGAACTTTCTGAGGAAAGAATTTTAGGCTATTCACCTCTAAGTCCCATGAAAGACATAATAAGTAATCATTTGGTGGAATGAACAAATACCGATGTTTAGCTGCTGCAACAAACACGACTCCAACATTCGAGTCCTGTACTATCATAAAGATCTGATGTTACTCACATACAGGTTCATTTCTTCTTCCCATAACTGTCCACTGTGGATGTGCCAGGTCAGTGGGTGACTTGCTACTCACAGATCGAGACCACTTCCACTGTGGCAGGGCCATGTCTTCTATGTTGTGCTGGCATTTGGGAGAAGAAAGGGTGGAAGAGATGACTGACTTTCATTTATGTATTTATTTTTTAAGATTTATTTTATATATGCATACAAGAACTGGGGTGTAGGCCAGAGGTATGGGGGCTGAGACGATTCACTAGAGAGAGTGGAGAACAGAACAGGTGGATCCCCTGAAATACACTGCTGAGGGGAGCAGAGGGCGAGACAGGAGAGGTCTGCTATGCCATGTGGGTCAGCTCCTTGGCTGGGGATCGAAGTTATGCCACAGTGGCTGGCAATAGCTTGATAGCACTGAGACTTTAACCCCTGTGCCACCATGGAAACCCTAGATGACTGACTTAAATAGCATAGTTTAGAAGTGATAGTCATCCCTTCTGCTCACTTCCTATGAGGAGTCAGAGGACCCCATCTGTATGAAAGGGGGCTGGGAAATGTAGTCCCTGGCTGGGACCTACTGCCCAGCAACAGCGCTATGCCCGAAAGGTGGATCAGTACACAGTTAACTGCCTCTTTCATGGGCGGTCACAAGGTTTTATGGCTGAGGTTTTCAGTGCCTTGCTCTGCAAGACTTTTTTTGTGCCTGTGTTTGATGAATGGTTGTTTTCATGGCTGCCAAGTGCTGTTGAGTAAGAATGTAACTGCAGACATTCATTTCCTTGCTGTGTTTGTCCCACAACTCACTGTCTCACAGCTGGAACACTCATTACTCATGAGTACTTCTTTCCCAGGTACAAGAACATTAAGATGTATTTATGGAACACTTTTCAGAGCCATGGCAGAGAGCTATTAATCCAAATATATACTCAAATCTGAAGTTTGAACACTAGAGAAATGCAAATATTAAAGAGGATCTAAAAAGACATGCCAGTCAAATGTTTCTTTATTCACTCTTTTTTTAAAAAGATCTATTTATTTATGCATACAAGAGCTGGGGTATAGGCTAGAGTCCAGGGGGGTGAGAGGATTCACCGGAGACAGAGCGGGGAGCAGAACAGGCAGACTGACTGAAACACACTGCTGAGGGGAGCAGCGGGCGAGGCAGGAGAGGTCTGCTGCACCATGTGGGTCCCTTCCCTGGCCGGCGGCAGGGGTCGAACTCATGCTGCAGTGGCTGTGGATTGCTTTATAGTACATTTCTTAACCTGCTGCGCCACCAGGGAGGCCCCTATTCACTCATTTTTTAATGAAACATTATTCATGTAACATAATGGCTTACATAAGAAAATGAAAATTGCCAGTGAATAGTGTGCAATTCAGTGATTTTCGTCTGGTCACAATGCTGGGCAATTACTTATCATCATGATCCAATCCCAGCACATTCCCTTCACGCCAAAAAGAAACCCTCTGTCAGCAGTGACGCTGATTCCTTTTTTACCTCAGTTCAAGGCAACACCTTAACTCCTTCCTCTCTGTATGGATTTGTCTATTCTGGACACTTCATACAACTGGAATCATACCCTATGCGGTCTTTTGTGGCTGGCTGCTTTCATTTAGCATAACGCTTTCAAAGTTCATCCACATCCCTATACTTCATTCCTTTTTGTGGTGAATATTATTCCATTGAATGTAGATATCACACGTTACTTATTTCCAAACTTTGGTTAAATTAAAAAATCATAACAAATATACATATAACATAAAATTTACACATAACCTAAAATTTATCATTTAGCCATTTTTAAAGTGGATAGTTTAGTGGTATCAAGTACAAATGTTCATCTCCAGAGCGCTTCTCATCTTGCACAAACAAAAACCCATTAAACAATAACGCCCCTTGCCCCACTCCAGCCCCTGGCAACACTCTTCTATTTTCTGTGTGAATTTGACTAGGTACCTCAGATAAATGGAATTGTGTAATATTTGTCTCCTTTGTGACTGACTTCTTTCATTTAGCCTCGATGTCCTCAAGGTTCATTCTTACTGTAGCGTGTGTCAGAACTGCTGCACCTTTTAGGTTGAGAGATAGTAGATTGTGCGTGTATACTTTATTTTATCTGTCCATTCATTTGCTAATGGACGCTTGGGTTGTTTCTACCTTGGGCGTGTCCACACATCTCTTCTATGAACGGGCGTGTACACACATCTCTTCAAGACCCTGTTTTCCATTTCTCTGGGTATACCCAGGGGGCATTGCTAGAGGCTCTGGTTGTTCTAGATTCAATTTTTTAGGGAATCACTTTATAGTCTTCCACAGTGACTGCACAATTACATTCCCACTAAGGGCACATAATGGTTCCAGTCTCCCCACATTCTCAGCAACATTTGTCTTCTATTGTAGTCACTTGTTTTAAAACAAGCATCCATGTCCTTTTTTTTTTTTTTTAAAGATTTATTTATTTATGCACACAAGCACTGGGGTACAGGCCAGAGGTGTGGGGGGTGAGAGGATTCACCACAGAGAGCAGG